>CM019042.1:11565727-11591809 GCA_009664405.1 Drosophila bifasciata
TATTTTTCCTACAACTTTATTAAATTTCCTTCTATTAAAATGTCAGAGTGTAGTGCCTGACCCCACTTGTTAGCACTTGACCGGTAGCTAACCCATTCTCCAAATTAGTATCGGTTCCAAGTTGCTCCACTTAAATGATTTTCGGGATTATGACGATATGTGTCAAGTGCCTAACTGCCAAGAGGTGTTAACTAATCTCTGTTGAAAATATAAATTTTCACATTTATCCCTTGCTATACCTGGGAATATGCAAATGAAAAAAACTTGCAAACTCTCGCCTAAAAATCTGTCTTTCAACTCTCCGACGCATTTCCATGAAGACGAAATCCTATTAGAAATTCTCTCCAATGATGCAAACATACATAGTATGTAGATAAAAGATTATCTTGAGGCCCAAAAATCACTCATGGGATATATCAAATTTAAGCTGCCACTCAAAAACTTTAAAGAGTTTCCCGGACAAAAGTGTTGGCCCAGTAAATCCAAGTGACCCAAATAAAAATGTGGAGTGTAGGTGAAAGTGTGTTAAGTGCTTGTGACATTGCTTGAGCAAAGACACGAAAATATAACGGAAGTTCCAAAAAAATTTTAATAAATATTTAAAATGATCTAGGGAAATTTTGGTTACCTTAAATATACTCTATTTCGATTGGGGATTGAAACTTAGCTAAGGGAATTACTGTGGTATTTTCCTGTCCATTTAATCAGCTGTGATTGTTGTAAATAATTCTATCTTCCATACACTTTCGCCAGGCCTTTAACACATCTGAATTGCTAGAAATTTTAGTCTACCTGCAGCTCTTACTCCACGATTTTGTTCATGCGAACAAATTGCTGTGGGTAACTTTATAAATGGTGTCGCAAACTTGCTATGTTTTCCTATAAATCAAATCCCAGTATCTGGTAAAAGTACTCGAAACTTTACGGGAAGCATTTTTATTTATTTTATTTAGTTTTGTGGCCAGGCCAAGACGTTGCATGGACTCCTGCAACCTTGTAAATTTATGTGCCACACTTGTTACACATACGCAATGTTGGCCGTGTGCAGTGGCCAAGACAAATCGATTGCTGTTGGCGGCGCAAACTGTTTGTGCAAACTGGGAAGGGTATAATATATTGAACACTTTGTTGCACTCGGCACTGCCACGCAACTTGCGACCATGTTGCACTTGAACGGAAATTCTAGAAATTGAAATTATTGTAGGTTTTGCACAGCTTTTCAACATTTTGTTCACAAAAATTTAATTTATATCCTTATTTATTGGTAACTAATTAGAACTAAAACTTTGAGAATTTCACTTGCAGAATTTAAACATTAATTTTCAAAGATTTGTTTACTAACATTTGCATTGAATTTATAATTTTAGTCGTTTACTTTGTCTCTGTGTAGGAAAATGAAAATTTATTTAATTTGGGCAAAAGTTTGTTAGCATAGCCAGCGGATATCCAAATTCAAAGTCAAAGAGAACAGATTTTAATTAGATTTTGCTGAGATTTTGTCCACCTTTGAAGAGCGAGCATTTTGCTGTTTATTATTTGTCTTTTGCTTTTCATCTTTCTTGGGTTCATTTGGCTTGACCATGTCGGCTATGGATTTCTGCACATCCTCCGTAAAAGTGATGACAGTAGTCCGGCACCTGATTCAATATGAGGAAGGGTTTCTTGATAGTGTCATTCCAGGAGTCCACGAAAGACTCTCGTCAGGGCCTCGGCTCGAATTCCTCTTTGCATTTCTCCGCGCATTTCCAGCAGCAGATTCGGTCCTTTAGGTCCTTTGCGTAAGGTCTGATATGATCCCTAGCATTCTCCAAGAGCACAGCCGAGTGCTCTGGGCTATCCCAAATTCCCATTTGTTTTGTGGCAATGGCAACGGCAGCTACCACGCCCAATTTAACGATTACCACTCGAACCATTGCAAATAAATAAATACAAAAGATATATTGCCCAATTATATGAATGAGTTTTTGTGATAATTTTGAAATAATGACTGAAAAGTCTTGGAACTTAAGGAAACATTAGTAGAACTCACATCTCTTTATTTGCAATGTTACATAGATTTCCAGTAGTATCCCACCATTGCATAACTAAAGGCTATGCGCATTTTGAACACTTATTGAGTAAATCCAAAATATTAAGTTTATGATTAACTAAACCTACATCAAATGGAAATGGGTTTGGGCTAGTTAAAGACTAGATAGACAGACTATTTGAAAAGAAAACCAAACTCTCCCATAAAATGTAGAGTGCCTGAGGTATTTAAACCCTGACTTCTGCTCGAACGTAATCGACTTGCAATTCCTGACCTCTTTTGATTCTCTGCCCCAAAAATCTGCCCCAAACAATGTTCCCCTGTTCATGCCGGAACTCAACTATCCTTTGTTGTTTTTCCGGTCAGCCCAACAATAGCACACAAGCAACACATTTCCGTTTATGAATGTCCGTTCCACTTTATCCTTTTGCCTTTTTGCATCCTGGGAGCTGCCAAAAACTGAATACCCAATTTAAGTGCAAATATGCAGATTTTTAGTTTGGTTCAACAGCAGCACTGCACGTCGGTAGAGTTTCGAACTATAGAAAACAGTTGGGCAGATTAACTTTAACAGATCTGTAAATGCAGATGTCGGGTTAGAGCGATGCCATGGACAAGCTCAGCTACAGCAGGTCAACAGAGCTGTTAGTATGTCCCCCGCTTAACAGCCTGTTAATACACTCCGTTAACAGCCAGTGGCTGGCTGTCATGGCATGTTAGAATAGAGTGTCCCACATAGAGGGGATTTCCACCTCGTAGTGAGTACATATGGAAATCATAAATCACATCAGCGAAACATTTCGCACATTCCGGACGAATGGGTACTCTGGTTGCTTTCTATTCTATTTTATTTTTTCTATTTTGGTTAGTCTTGCGGTTCCCCATCTGTTGGCTTATAAATATTTATGAAGGATCTTGGACGGAAATCAAATGCGGACACAATTGTATTTGCATAATGGATTTTAATTGAATCGAAGTTTTGACACGAAACATTTGTCGTAACAAAATAATAAAATCGATTATATTATTATTATAGTATATTATTATCAAGGGCGTAACCAGGGTGTGGTATAAAATTTACATTGGACTTTTTGATTAGGAAATTTTATGTAATTTTTATATTTCTGCTCATACTACATATCTTCTTTAAAGAGATGAAAGTGGTTACAAAACACATTTATGCTCATCTTCTACCAAAACAAGCTGTGGAAAATCCCACAGCTGGAACATACCGACTAAATTGAGACTCTTTGGGATTGTTGGCATTTACTTTTATTGGCCAACTCTAACTCAAGGTCCAAGAGACCTTCTCTACCCCTACTTTTGGGGTTGGAGTCAGACCAAAAGGTTCTTGTCTAAATGGTTGATTTAGGTCAAAGGCAATTTCGGTCAAAGGGAAATTTAAAGATGCATAAGAGAGTGGTTATCCTGAAAATGGCACTCAAAAGGGAAAAGTTCTCTCAAAAGAACTCAAAGTAGTCTCAAAGTCTGTCATAATTTTTGTCTGCCATTTTAAAGTATTTTGAATGTCCCCATTTATAAATGTGTACTTTTTCATTTTAGTTTTACAACTTCTCCTTCTTCGTACATTTTCCAGGCCATTTTCCGTGCCGGGGAGCAGCTGCTGGGAGTGAACTTTCCATCGCCACAGAACCCATCATATAAATTAGATAATTTCAACTGCTTGGCCATCAATCAGTTCTTCGAGTCTTTGTTAGTTCCAAGTGTTAGTTTTCCCTTTGGGTGGGAAACTTTTCTAATTAGCTTTGGGAGCGACAAAGATGCGTAATTTTAATCAGAGACCATAGAATGTGAAAATATCTAATTAAAATGAGCAAAGCATCCTCTAATCAAGCATATAAATGTTAGGATTTACTTGCATTTTCAATTATTTGTTATAGATTTGCTCATTTAAAATGTTGCATGTTGCATGTGTAACTTTCTCAGTGGAAATGTACAAAAAGTTTGTGCAACTTTAGTTGGACTCACAATTAGCCCTGGCCAATGCTAATTACTCTTTTTGAAGTGGCTTTCTAAATGAATTCAGTCATTAGACCTGGCTGCCACAGACCTCTACTCCTCCTCCTCTCCTCGACAGCAGAGTGCCACAGATGCCTCATGCCTCATGAAGAACAGATGCCTCATACATATTGAAATTAGTTACCCACTGGCACAGATGGTGTCCTAGAACATGTGATTAGCAATGCAATTTTATTGATTCATTTGTTCGTTTTAGCAGCAGGAAACAGGAAGCTCCATCAGATTCTATCCTCGTCGCAATTAATTTAGAATTTAAAAATAAAATATTTTTTATTTCTGGCAGGAAATTGCAATACATTATTGCCATCATCAGTGAAAAAATGCACCCCTGAGGTGCAGGAGCATGCAACACATTGGGTTTCATTTTCAATTAAATTCACCTTATGTATATTCTTGGGGATTTATAACTGCGACACAGGAAGCATCAGGGAGGAGCCACATCGAGTCCTATTTATAATCCGCAATGCCGGAAATTAATTTCTTTTAAAATGGAAATTAAATCAAAACAAGTATATAATAAGTTGGCAAAACATTCACAGATTTAAGAGCAATTCCACGCCACAGAGAGAGGTTCTTGTCACAACATTTTGTCTGGCGGGAAAATTAAATTGGATTGAGTTCGAGTTCAGAGTCCTCCTGCGGTGCTGGGAGATTTGCATTAAATGCAATTTACTCTGGATCTCTGGCATTTGGCCGAAAATCAGCACAAAAACAACACAAAAAACACCACAAAATATGAAAATATGTTTGGGGTACAATAAGCACTTGGCACTGAAATATTGTATTATTATGAGACCCTCTATAATTTTTGGAATGTTTAATTTTCGAATGATTTTCCGATTACATTCGACACACTCTTGACAATATTTGCATATTACGAGCGAAATTGTTGACTGATTGTTAGCTCTAGTATAAAGCAGATTTTTTTTTTAATTTCAGCAACTGATATTATAAAAATTAGAGTAAGTATTTTTTATTGTGATCAGTAACTTAATTCCGTTTGTTTTTACTCTCTCAAAAACTTGACAAATATTTATGGCATTTTTTTTTTCAGGCGTCGTCTAGCAAACAAAAACTCAAGCACAGCATCATCAATTTTAATAAAATCCACTTTGTCTTTCGTTGCAGATCCAGCATCACATGTGCATACATACTATACTATATGTGCATTTTTGTCTTTAACTTAAGTATTTTTCATGGTCGATATGCAATTGGATGCAATTTTATGGTTAAGATGTAAAAGAATCAAATATATGCATCTTATATGGCTCTTTAAGTACCTACACTTGCAGTTAAGCGACAAATTGGACAATCTAAAAACTATGAAAATATGAATCCAGAGTGCATGCAATAAACCCCATGCCGGAAACAATTGAAAATCGAAAATTGGCAACATAAAAATTGATGTACTTTGGATTTTAGCGGCCAATTTTCCTCAATTGGACCAGCATATAGTAATTGGGGCTGACTGGCACTAAACAATGGTTTTAGTAATAACTCCACAGCTTTTGTATTTGATGGCCATTAAAAAAACGAGTACAACGAGTACATGAAGTGAGTGGAAACAAAGGCATTGAAAGCTGCACAACAATTGCACAACTAATCAATGAGGGCCATCAATGGACACCAATAGGAGCCGGAGAGAGTAAAGGAGAGCAGGAGAGAGTCAAGGAGAGCAAAAGAGAGTGCAATGAGAGTGGCAAAAAGTAAATAAAAAACATTATGAAAACAATTAAACTAATTGACGGCAATTTATACGCAACAAAAACACAAACACACAGTGCAAAAAAAAAAACCAAAAAGAAAAAAAAACTTAAAAAGGGAAACCAAAATGCCAAAGAAAAAGGAAAAATGTTATACAAAGACCAAAAAGTTCTATGGCAGAAAATTGAAGCTGCTGGGAAAGTTTTGCACAACATCGAAAATTAAACCGCTAAAATGAAGCCAGCACGGCTAGAGCAGGCATCCATTAACTTGGCCACTAATGAGACCACATTGAAAGAGTAGCCGGCAGCACCAGCACAGCCACTAGCTCAGCCACCACTGGCAACAGCTAACTAACTAATTAACACTGTCGGGTACATAGTAAAATGGGAATTAGTTCACTGCACAGCAAAATTCTGATTGCATTGCTCATGCGATTCCCATGATAGATGCACTCCAATCCTGATTAAATTTGTGGATTGTAGATATTTGTTATACATTTTTAGACTTTAAAACTTCTTATGATTCTTATTAATGATTAGTTTTAGTTGAAGTTTTATTGGCAGATAAGGAAAAGTCTTTTATTTTTGCTTAAAAAAATGTTGATTTTTTTTTTTTTTGTTTTTTTTAAGATGTTAGAGCCCAACAGCCAAAATTATCTTTAAAGTAAACTAAATAATACAAAAGAGATTTAGTTGTCTAACGTTTTTTCAGGTATTTGTAAACCTTTTCCAGCAAACTGAAACAGAAGTCAAAGTCCAAACCTTCTGGCATCCTTTGTGGTCTTGACAAAGAAAATTTTTAGTTGGCAACTTTTCAAGAGGATACACTGAAGCAGATAAGATGTGAAAGAGACAAAGTTTGGCAGCATTCAATGTACAGGTAGGTATTCCCAGCCATTCCTTTAGTGTTTTCAATTAATTAAAAAATTCCTTTTATTTCTGCCAGAATGAATTCTTTTTTCTCTCTCATAAATATTCGAACATGGAGCGTTAACTCCAATGAGATATGCAATGCTTTCGCCATAATTGATTGAATCAGCAAGCAATGTGAATAATCTTTTCATTTCTGACTCATGGCCAACTCAATTGTCAGTCGTTAATGCTCGTTCGCTTTTGTTCATATTTATTGGCATATTTAATGGCATATTAATATTTAATTAAATTTTTATGCTGTTCCATTCCAGAGCTGTTAAAACGCCATCTGCCGAGGGAAATTTCCAATCAAAGATGAATTTAATACAGTCGGCGAATCTCTGACCATCTTATATATCTTTGGCCCCCTGCAGACTTCTGATTGAGTTGTTAAATTGGGTAGAAAATTGAATATTGTCATTCAACTCAGAATTTCATGGAGAAACATTAAAAGGTCCTGCACTTTTAGCCCATCTCTGAACCAATTCAGACATAAATTCCAACCAACAACAGCACAAGTCCTCCTTAGTCCATCCCAAAACCATTAACAGACCATTACACTGCGAAAGCTATTTTTCTTAACGCATTGCGGTTCCTGAGAAGTTTGTGCAATTGCATTAGGGAATTTCATAGATATATATAGTATAGTAGGTCTATACACACTTATAATATTTATTACATTTTTTGTTTACCTTCCGGCGGGTGTGAAGAATAATA
Source organism: Drosophila bifasciata (assembly GCA_009664405.1). NCBI lineage: Eukaryota > Metazoa > Arthropoda > Insecta > Diptera > Drosophilidae > Drosophila > Drosophila bifasciata. Next base: position 11,573,132 of record CM019042.1, read on the forward strand.
AATTTTAAAACTGCCTTTTCCTGCTGCGCATTTATTCTCTTTTACACAATTTATTCGACCATAATAATTTACTACCTACTAGAAAGTATTTGAACAAAAGCATTTTTCAAATAAGATATCACTGTGGTTGCTTCAAAGCCAAGTCTTATTAGTTTTATCTGCTTATTCCTCCAGATTTTACACATTGATCAGACTTTAGACTCTGGCCATTGCCCCTGACAACTTGGCGTATATTTCACGTCCTGCTGTTTGCTTTATAGCCTCCGACTGACTGCTGACTTCCACACATCCTTCCTTTTATTAGCATATTTTCATTTAACAGTGCCACTGCAGCCTAATGATGCAGAAATGTAAAACAACTGTGTCCTTGATCCCCAGACGGGGATGTCAGACAGTTTCCAACCCATGTCCCCCCACTCATGTGGAGACGAGCAGCGCGAAATTGCCACATAGTGATTTTCTTATTCTGTGTGACGAACGAGGATTTTTTTTTATTTCTCAAACGTGAATGGAAATCGTAAGCTATAGAATATGAATCCATGCTGACATTAAAGTATCATTGACTTATACGGAATATAGAAACTCCACCAGAGGCTACTCAGAAGAGCTGCTCAAAAAATCCTCTAGAAGCATGGAAAAATATTTCAATTATTTTTACCAATGCAATGGAAATTTAAAGCAACAAAATAAATAAATCAATGTATCCATTAACAATAGAACTTTCATAGCCAAATTTTCAATTATTTTGTCTTCGCGAACTTCTGGAACGCATTTCTTTTTGGCATTGTTTTTGTCGAAAACTTTTTCCCGCTCCTAACGTATGCATAAATTGTAACTATCCCACGCGGTATCCTTCTAAAGGAAGTGCACAATGTCCTCTCAGTCATGTGCAGTCTCAAGGAAGTCACTGAATGTGCAGTCAGGCAAGTGCCAAAAATTTTCACTGAATGGTGGAGATTGGCAGAGGTCTGAGACTTAAAGATCCTTGAGGTACTGTATTCCGCTGTTTGTATGGCGCAAAATATTTGCAGGAAGTCAGCTCAAAATTTTTCGTTATCCAATAAATATTAAAACCAAAAAGGTCTGTAGCTCCAGCTAATCAAACCTTTATATTTATGGTAGTAAAAGGTCAAATTTTTAAGCCTGTAATTTTTATCTTCCAGGAATATATTATAGCCAATAATTCAATCAGAAAGAAACATTCACTTTGAACTGTAATTGATTTTTCCTACCTGCTCATTGAGCTTTTATAAGAATAGAAAAAATTATGTCGATTTATGCATTCACATTGGGAAATCCAATTACAGCAAATGGGCTTAAGTCTACACACATAAAAAGGCAAATTGAATCCCACATGTAAGCGAAAATTCAACTTTCGTATTATCAATAAAAATTTGGCAAATTCTGCTACAAAAAGGTGCGAATAAATAAAGGCAGAAATCATTTTCTGTGTTGCAAACATCTGGTCCCAAAACGCTATCTGTCTGCAAGTTTCCATAAGTAGATCATTTCATTCAGCTCTTCATATATTTATCTATCAAAAGAACCAAATTCTACTACAAATTAAATAAACCTTTTCCAGCTGTTCTTCTATTCAACTGTCGAGAACTTTTATGGGTTGTATAATTATTAAAGCTACAACTCTCCGCCTCTCAATGTCCATGTGGCCGCGAAAGTTGTTCTGCGCCAGCCCCTTCAACGCAGACAGAGTTCCAAGTTAAAAGGTCTCGACATAGACTGAAATGCATGAATGCATTCCGAGTGAAACTCAAATAGAATACCATCTGAATGGATGCATCCTGGAGGGGCACTAGAATGGCGATTCGAGGCAAAAGTGAATGCCTGAACAGTTGACTGAGTCAATGAGTGCATGAAACACTCTGCGCATAGGCCGTGGCGTGGCCACTTTAAATTCCTTTTAGAATATCCTTGACCTCGACAAAATGAAAAGTTTGGTGCACCAAATAAAAAGAGTTCAGCAGTTCTTAGTGTCAGTAGAATTTACTACAAGCCTGAAAGTTGCTACCACTTTGCCACTTTGACACTTTCATTAGCCAGGACTCGATTTTGGCAGGCTAGAAAATCCCCAGCGGGGGAACTAAAAGTGGTTCCTGATACATTTCGCACCGATCCTAACTCGGTGACAAGCACTTGGTTTCTGGCTTCTGGGCTCATGTTTGATGATGGAAGCCACTCAAAGTTCGACGTGCAATTAATGCCACTCAGCTGGGAGAAGGATGCCACCTCAACATGTCCTTGGCACTGTTTCAGGCTCTAGGATAAATCCCTCTTCACTCTCTATCTAGCCAGGACAGACACCACCTCCGACCACGCACAGCAGCGTCCCAGGGTACCCATCCACAAGCAAAGGTTAAAAACTTTGCTGCAACAGTTCCACGCATGCCATGCCATTTATTAGCATGCAAATTTGAAAACTTATCAGCTGGTGGTCTCCAGTTCTACTCAGGCTGCTGGTTTTAGTTCAGGTCCTGGTTTTGTTTTTTCTCTTCTATTTTGAGGCAGCACCGCAGCTGCCGGAGCTCGCATGACAAAGTTTGTCGCACAAATTATGCCCAGATAGAAATCGTGGAAAGGTGGCAAAATCCCCGAACGTATATGTTAGCAACTGCTTTGGTTGGACGGGTTTGATACGGCACCATCATATACTCTGGGAGCACCATATTTATCGCCATGACTCCAAAATGTGCTGGAATGCAACGTTGTCCATTGCAGATTGCTCTGTAAATTGTTGCGATAGTTCAATTAAGTTCGGGTAAATGAATTGAATTTTTGGTGGGGATAATTTCGGTAAATTTGTTAATTAAGCTGCTAAGGAATATTAAAATTTTACAACTAGGGTTTCGTTATTCTCTATTCGTTACATTAAAAATATTTAATAAGCTAAACTTGAATCAACAAATTTAGTACAACTAAGAGATCTCAGTGGAAAACAACAGACACAAAAAAAAATATTTCCAATCCTGGCTAAAAAGTCGAACAAACCAAACCAAAGCCAAACCAAAACCAAACCAAAACACAGGAAGCTTTTAGGTTTTTTTCTTCTGTTGGAGTTATGGTCTAGGATTTGTGCAACATTTTGTTCGTTTTTCCATTTTTTTTTTGCTTATTCGTAATCTGGTCAGCCATTTCCTATTGGAGAATTCTAAAGGAAATTACAGTTTGATTATTTGCTTTTGAAATGAAGCAGCTGCAGGGCACTTATTGTTTGATTTTCAATTGGAAGAAAGTACACCCAAAGCAAGGAACCCTTTCAACGATAATTCTTCATATATGAAATAATTTCATTTCATAATTTCATAAATCATTTTAAAACTGAAAAAAAAGGGGACCCTAAATATTTAGGGGTATGTTTGTAACGATAATTGTATATCGCATAGTCACTCAATTGAAACGTACCTCGAGGGCTTCTATGACTAGAAGTGGATAGCACTCTCTTTTTCATCTTCCCGTATATCAGGGCCCTTCGAAATCGATCATTTTTGAATGATTTTAAAGACTTTCGTAAGACTAATAAAAGTCTTAGCTTATACCAAGGATAAGTTCCCTTCTATCCCAATCATTTATTCAGCTGAGAAGAGCAAAATCAGTATTCAAGCCATAAATCTTACCACAGAAAAGGTTTACGCTGACAATTGACAAAGCGTCGTTTCCGTTTCCTGTTTCGCATGCCCTCCACGAGAAAGATGTGAATATGGTAGATGGGGCAGGGGTTGTCGGGACATGAGCGTTACGTTTGCATAAATTTTGATATCATCCATATACATGATGTATGTATGTTATGTTCAAAAGGAGAGTGCGTATGTTAAGGGAAGGACTTTCAAATATAAACATTAAGGTAAATAAAAAGGTATTGAGCCATGAAGTTAACGAATCGGAGCATTTAAATTGTGCCCTGTTTTCGGGTTTTCGGGGTATCGGCAATTCTTATTCAGGTGGCACACCCAACGGATAATAAACGGGCAATTTGGGGTTAACAAATCCCAGTGGATGTATGGCCTTAACACATCCATCCGATGGACACGTGAGACGCATTTCAGGTAACAGAAAAACAATCAATTGATCTTGTTAGCTTTAAGAAATTGATATCCGTGCATGAGAATGGTATCCATAATTTAAATTAAATTCAGCCCACACATCTCCAGTGGAGTAAGTAAATGGAATATTCAAATGATGTATGTAAATTTGTACGTGTACAAAAATAAAATTCCCATCTTGTTGATCCTGTGCGTCACACATGACGCATGTGTATTTAAGATGAAATTACCAGGAATAAAAATAAGACACACGTGTCTCAGTTAGGAGTACAGGCGCTTGAAATGGAAAAAGAAATTCGTTAGTAGCTGGAAAATTTTCTTAAAATTGAATAGTTTTTTCACCAAAACATCAAATTCTCTACAACTTAATAATTTACAAAAATAAAACTTGTTAAAATACCCCCTAAATCGCTTTCTTAAGCATTTTGTTGGCATTAAACTCTCATTTAAGCAACACTCCAACTCGATTTTCCACAACAAACCAAAGCGAAAAGTGCAACTAACGAGAGAATTGAGGTAATTACAGGTGGATGGAGAACGAGAAGGAGAAGGAAAAAAGCAGTAAAGGGAAATGTAATTAGCGCATTGAAAAGAAAAGTCAGAAGGAGACAAACCAAGCAACACTAAAAATCAATAAAAACGAAAAAAAATGTTGAAAGTTGTCTCTTAAAATAAGTAAAGGAACTCCATTAAAATGGGTTTCATTAACATAGAAGGTCCATTGTCCATCAACTCCATAGATTGTCAACATTAATAAATCAGTGGGGCAAAAAGTGCAGTCTATAGAAGTTTTTATGAAGCCATCAACAACATGGTGACCCGCCAGATGTCAACTGGTCCAGAGCGGAGGAAAATAGGAAAAAAGCGCGGTTAACAGGGGAAGAAAGATAGGAAAAACGCTAGGGGAACTCCAAAGTTGTAAATGGAAATGACGCGGAAGCGCTGAGGACAATGCCGGAAGTCGACGATGACGGGGACGAGTTGAGATGTTGCTTTTGGCGCAGTGATGGAAATTACATTTTCATGGAGGTGACTCTAGCGTCAACGACAGGCAAGTGCTTTGAGCGGAAACGGAAATTCAAAGGCAAGCCAAATGGCCGAGCAAAATGGACAAACAACTGACGAATGCTAATCAAGATGGGAAGTGAGCAAAATGTGGGTCTGTTAAAGCATGACCAGGATACAACAAAAAAGTTCGCACTCCCTCAACTATACATAAAAGCAAAATTGTTACTTTCTTCTATCATTGACAACAAGAAAGTAACTAGAAATGCCCATTGTACATTTTAGCTTAAATTCTATAAAACATCATCCCTGCCAAATACTATTCAAGCTGCATCAAAAAGTAAATAGAAATATAACCATTTACTGTCCATTAAATGTAACACTGACACAGAAAAGGGACGAGCATCACGTAGTTCGAAAGCATTTTTCCTATCCTGAAAATAGAAAGTGAAACAAAACGTGTTCCTGGTGGCAAATCTTGTGTGAGGTTCTCCTTCTTGGTCTGCTGATTTTGCAAACGAATACATAAGCCACGCACATGGTTTAACAAAACCATAAGAGCAACATATTTAACCTTTTAAAAGGAAGACGTCAACAGTTGGGGCACTGTTCAGAATCAGAGCAAGACTTCTGATACAAAAAAGTAGATATGTATATTTAGAAAAAGAACACTTTGACAGAATCCTATCCATCATTATTCTGTGCTGAATATGATTAGCGGTCGTCTCCAAGTTTCAGTTTTTAAAAGATCTTCTTTCCTGCTGAAAAAATATCCAAAATTATTCTGGAGTCGGGAGATTTATTATTGAGACTAAAATCAAATCAGCATAAAAACATCAGTAATCGCTTAGAATAAAATTATATCCTATGGGATCTCATTAAAACTTTATGATATTCTCCAAATTGGATATCAAATCCCATTTGGTCACTCTTGATTCTATGTTTTTTTTTCCCGCGAATAGAAAGCCAATTTCTTTAGTTTTCCGCATTGGCCGGTCATATAAAAATGTAGTGGCCCTATATATTTATTGCACTATTTTTGTACATCCACATTTTACGACAGTTTATACCAAAAAAAAAAAAAAAAAAATATTCAATTGCGATGCAAGAAATGCTCAAAGCTGTCAATCATTTTCACGGATTTTTATTTGTTCCGTGCGACATATGGCGTAGGAATGATTGATCAGCATGTAGAATATCTCTAGGTACGATTGTTTTGAATAATGAAAGGAACTAAGTTTTATTTTCAGAGCAAGGGATAATAAAATAGACTCTGGCCAGCGGCAATAATCAACCCAAGGCCCTGTCGTTTATCAATTGTATGGGCCAGAAAGGAAATCTAATTGTTTTCTTGTCTCCAGCGAAAATTTGTGAAAAATCAACAACCCAAAGTTCATGGATATACAAAAGTCAGGGAAAATAATTCATTTTGGTGACAGTTGTTCGCGGGAATATTTTTTAGATAAATGAATGTAGGAAAATGGTAAAATATTTATACAAAAACCCCAACAGTTAAATGCAGAATGGGAATGAATATACGCTTTTAGTTTTAGATTAGAATGGGTTTATTTTTGTATCTTTGTGACCCCATGGGGATGTGATGGTAAAACAATGCCATTGAGGGATGGACGTTTGATGGGAGGGTCGCATCACGTACACAATGGATGGTCAAAACTAAAAGTAACCTGAACCTGGTCAGCAAATGTTACACTTTAGAAGATTTATTTTGTAAATGGAACGGAGAACACAGAAATTTTCATCGCAAATACCACAAATGTTTAAAATTAACCATAGATATGGCATTTTCTATCACATCAGGCGGTTTTGCCACTTTCTTGTTTGTCCACATGACTAACAAATTTCGAGAACCTTCGCCTAGTGCTGCTCTTGCGGTCAACAGACAACATGGTGTGATATCTTTTCATTCTACCTCCCAGAGGTGCCATTAGGTTTCCATCATATAAATATATGTATGCCTGTTGTGCAGTTTGAATTCCTTTGTTCAGCTGGCACACAAAAAAGTTAATGGAATTAAATATGAGGCTGTATAAGTGCAGCATTAAGAAAAGTTAAATCGTTGGATATTGATTTTGGATATTTTACAAACATGAATATGAATGTATATCAAATCCACACCACTCCACTCAATTTTCATGTCCAAATTGCTCGAGCGATTAATTTTTGTTGGCTTTTTGATTCGGGAGTAAACCGAACGCATGTCCAACATCATCTACATGTGGAATTTACACTTATCACCATTATATTGGACGACGCCTGTTTGTGGTTTTGTGCCACATTTTCGGGTTAACATTTCGTATGAATAATTGAATATTTCTGGTATTTTGTCCTCTCGTTTTTTGGCTGCTGTTTGATTAATATTGTGCACACGTGCTGTTGAATAAAAACAGTAGAAAGAACACACTGTAACAACCATGCACAGCAGATGATTTCAATTGCATTTCGACCGCAACACGACAGGCAACCGACCTGTAAGAGATATGAATGACATGGATATCGAATACAAGGACATGGCAATAAAATATTTTACATGCGGAAACATCAAAGCCACAATTGCCTGAAAAATGAGCTGGCTTCGAATCAATTCAAATGCCTACCTATCTATGTAGATCTAAGGAAAATGCAACTGCCACAACTTCGACTTGGATTGGAAGAGAAAAACTTTTGCGTAAAGGTAAATTGTATTCGTTCAATGCTCTGATTTCGATGGGAAATGCAATCGACAAGCTTTTTGAGGACAGGGAACGGAAACTGCCTCTTTTGCCGTCAAAAGGCAGCAATAAAATTACACAGGAACGACGGAAAGCGAATCGAATTGCAGAAAAAGATAAAAATGGCACATACAATTGCCATATACATATGTACATACATATGTAACCATGCATGTGAAAGCAGAATAAAGTCCTGATTACAGATGTGTGCTTGCAGCTCACATTTGCATTCGCCGGAAAACCTATCCCTCTTTTGGCTGCCCCAGAAAGGCAAGTACTGGCCATAAGGGTGCGATGATTAGCCGAGATTCTCCTCTTCCCCAGGTGACACCTAATGTCCATGATTTGAGAGCTGTGAAGCTAAACTCTCCGCTTGCCCTAACTTAATGGCCCACCCAACGCATTCCTTTGGTCATTTCATTTCGCTTTCTTAACGGATTCTATTTGGAAATTCTTGGGAAAAATATTCTTGTTAAAAATTTATTTTTTTGTAAAAAGGAATGAAAAAAATAAAATATTAATTTAAAATTTAACTTAACTACTGATGCAATAAATTATGTTGATGGTTCTTTTATTAAACTATTATTAGCAATAAAACTGAAATTCGTCTTCATAAATTATTTTTAAAGAAAAAAGTATTTATAAAAAGAATTGTGAACATTTTTTTCTTAAAGAAATAAACTCGAATACAAAAACTGAGTTATAATTTGCCACAAAACTTTGCTGAATGCATATATCAATGAATGTCAAAATCTAACAACTTAATGGAGCAATAAAACGAAAAAACCTACTATGTACATATAATTTTGCTTTGTTAATTTGTCATTTTAAAGTTTAAAAAAATAATAAAAAGAATTGTTAGAGTAATGTTTGTTAAATTTTTCAAATAAATAGAAATGATAATTTACTTGTAATTTAATTAAGCGTAAAAAAATGATGAATCGAACATTTTTTTCAATTTTTCAAGTACATTAAAAATGAATTTGATTAAAACCCAAAATAAATGTAACTTAATTTGATATTCCGGATTTGCTGGCTAGCGAAAAAATGTGTTTAATAAAATTAACTGCATTTGAACTATGGTATATTTTTTTTAAAAAAAATAAAATTAACATTTTATGCCATAAAAAGCCATTTAAAATGTTTATGAAATTGGAATAATTTTTTCCCCATAAAGTTTTATCTGTATCCTGAAGGCATAAAAAAAGGACATTAAAAAAAATGATATAAAAATGTTGCTTTAACGTAAATGATATTTTGGATGCATATTCGAAACTCAATGCCAGTAAAATTTGACCATTTACCTAAATACTTATTGGAATTAAACCATAAAAAATCCTTTTAAAATTTCTACAGCCATGAAAAAAGCCAAAAGTTTTGTTGTCTTTTGAAAGGAATTTTTTCTTAATCCTTTTTACTCAACCAAAGTTATGGTCTGTATCCCGAAGGCATATGTTTTAACAGAGAAAAATGAAAATGTCTTAAATTATAAGAATAACTTTTTTTTAAAGCAATTTTACCAATCATTTTATTCTAGTTTTTGGAATGTTCAAGTGCCTGTTATCTTTGCTTAAATTGGAAAATTGGTTTTAAGATAATATCATTTAAAATCGCAACATCCACTAAAACAACATCATACGAATATTTGAACATACATTCCAACACCAACACACTTCGCTTAACCAAGGGTAATAACTCATCATTGAATCGTAATCCTTAGCCACAATGTTTTGATTATATGGCCAACAACAGTCGACTGCACAGACATGTCAAGTGCTCGACTCAATTTGCCCAACCTCTTGGCCCTGGCCACAGATGCAAACAAACCGCATACCCCAAACAGAATATTGTCAACCGGACATTTACAAATGTGTGGCCAATACGAGTAGAACACTGTCCAGCTCTCATCCTGTCTCGCACTAATTGATTTAATTTATGCGAGTGGTCTGGCATTGCTCCATGGAATCGATGAAAAAGCGGAATTTAAAGACATACATACAAATCGATACATATTTATGTACATATGTATGTATAAATAAGTTGTCTCATTTTTTTTGAGCCTCTACAATACAATGGGGAACAAACTCTTAGCTTGTGCTATAGGAATGCTTGGAACCGTAACATAACCGCTGCCTAATCTAACATTTGCTATAAAACCTTTGCAATGCTATAAATTTCTTAACTAACGTAAACACTGTGAACCCTTTTTTGAAATAAATGAACCGATAATGTAAATGAACCAGACTTTGTTATAATGACTGTAGAAGTAGAAGTTCTATCTGTCAAATGTTAATTATTTTCTGCTTTGCCAGCTTCTGTCAAAACGATTTATTGCTCTGTCACAAAACACTTCATTCCTATAATTTGGCGTAAATTTTTCCCCTTAGTAATTTTTCATGGAAAGTTTTTATTTTTAACACATGAAAACTGCATTCAAGTCTTCATCGTTTGATGTTTTTCCTGACACTTAATTGAAGCTGCAGTGAAGAGAGCAATGAGGCAGCGAAAAGTTTAATTCCATTGTAGGCAAAGCAAGCAGTATTTCAAGGCTGTCAGCTATGACAAGGGGCCTCCTCGCTGGAGACGTGGACGTCGACTTTCCAAGGCAGCGGTAATTTCATTTTCCATTCACACACACACACACAAACTGACGTATTAAATTTTAGTGCCTGCCACATAAGTGGCCCTTCTCCGCATTTATGTAGTTGCACTCTGAGGGCAATGAAAAAGTTTTGTTTAGAAAATGTGGCCAGGCTCGTCAATGTCTCGCGGGAAGGCTGCTGCGTGTCTGTCAGAGTCATTACCAGCTGGGTTTCTCCGGGCCGTACACACATACAGCATACAAAGGATAGATGGTGGGAGTGTGATACATTTGAGCAGTCAACACACTTATGCACTTAGTCAAGGGTAGTAATTTGCTCATTATTTTCAATTAAAAACTTGAAAAAACTTGACGAAACAATGACTTAATTGATTTGTGATAGTTGGCGATAGTTCTCTGATTCAAACATATGAGGCAAAATTAATGGTTTTCATGTCAATTTCTAAGAAGTCAATTGCATAACATTGTTTATGGATAATAATATTCCTTTTAAAATTTTTATTTTCTGACTTTAAAATATACAATTTAGAAGTAACCCGACCATCCCATCCCAATATCGTACCCTTTCAGCAACAGGTTGTAACCAGACATGTTGTATGGATAAGAGGGACTTTCTTTAAAATTTCCCCTTATTTTCTGCACTGTTAACCTGTTACTGTTAACTGTTTAAAAACAAATATAAACAAACAAAAACCTCATATGCTTTCTGCCAAAGCAAAGAACAACATATTTTTCTTTGTTGAACGCCCGAAGCAAGTGCGCAGATAAAAATCCCAATTGATTTTAAATCCAACCAAATAAAGTGCAACAAAAGCGAGGCAAGGTGAAAGCAAACAAGTTGCTTGAAACAACGGATAAAATCAAACAGAAAATGGAAACAAAAGCACAAATGAAACCGCTATTCAACTCGATTGGACAGGAAAAAGACTGCAAAAGTGGAGGAGCGGAGAAAAAAACAAGAAAGAAAGCCAAAGCCGAAAAAAAATAAAACCTCAAATTTACCAAAAACCCAATGCGCGATCCAGAGTACCCCAAAGATGTAGATAACAGCGTAAAAGGGAACACCAATTTGATTTATGCTTGCCTATTTTGAACACCCTTATAGAGGGTATTGTACTACGATTATGAGAAGATGTTTTCAACACACAGAATCATTTCGGACTCGACCATCAATTGAAATGATTTCAAAAGAAAAAATATAAACCATACAGTCGCATTTTCCTTTTTCGTCCTTTTTGTTTGGTCCCCATTTTTCATAGCATGCTCAAAAACAAACTGTAATTTGTTGGGTACACGAAAAGGTGACAGCCTCATTGCCATCATAATAATTTGCAGTAGAACTAATAATCTTGCACAGGCAAAAGTGTAATTGCTTGACAAAAAGAGACAAAAATTTCGCTTAAATGCTGCACTTTTTCCTTTTTGTTAAAACCGCAAGCTATCTTTGTTTTTCACAGAGTTAAATATTTATCGGCAATCATTTAATTCAAGCAGAACCTACAATGACCATGTCAATTTGATTTGTACCTGCTGCTACTGACGATGAAACAAGCATCAGCAGTATTGTTTTTTATCAGTTTTAGCAAATCATTTTAAAGATTCTTGCAATTAGCTGCTTCAGCACTGGAAAACTTGCAAATATTCTTTTCTAAATATTTTCACAAATTTTGTATCCTTCAAATCTGGCTTTTAAATTAATCTTGATTTGCCGCATAGAAAAAGGTTAGTTTAAAGATTCGAGAATAGTTTCGCAAAATTTTTTCACAGCTGTTTCCAAAACGAGCTTCTTCGAACCCTTTTTTTGTCAAGTCAAATATGTAAATGATGTACGAAAATGTGTAACATATGCGAGTTCTGGTCAGTTCTGTGCCAGTTTTTTTTTGTTTTGCCCGACACAACTGATTATGTTATTCAGATTAGCCGCAAAAGGCTGCCGTCAGTTGGCTGTCAGCCCCACATGTTATGTCCCAATCATAAACTATTACGCAATTTGCCATTTCAGCTTTGAGGTTTAATCCAACCTACACACGTCCTTGGGGTGACTTAAATTGGGTAAATTTCAGTGAGCTTTTGGCTGTCAGGACGAATGAACGTGGAGGAGATCAGAAGAGCAGTGCCTTTCATCAATTGCCCACCTGCCTGCCGCTTTCTGCTGGTGGCGTTGATTGCGAACCTTCAAGTGGGTCTGACAGCGCCCCAAACAAAATTGACAAGACATGAGAGGCAGGAGGCAACTCCAAGAATGGGACGGAACACGGGAACACGCGAAGAAGATGCCTGGCAAACACGCAGGGAGCTAACAGAAAATTGGATTTTATGCTTATTTACATTTGCTGGCAGCCAGCAGCAGGTGGCACGGCACGAAAGAAGAGGTGCGAAATATGAATATACTCGTATCTACCATATACGAAAATCGCATAAAATATACATATGTATGTGTAGGTGCACATATTTATCCATTCTTAAAAAGAAAAGCGCAAAAAAGTTGGCAACTTTCCGCTGGTGGATATGGATATGGATCAACTCCATTAAAGCCAACTGTTGCTGGCCATATTCTGTGAAATTTATACGACTATGTATGTACATTGATTATATTTTCATCGCAAGAGGGGATTATTTCCAATGATTTTTAAACAGCAGGCTGTTGCTACTCGTGATGGCGCGCTGTCTGTTGCCAATATTGTTCCATTGAAATATATTTTAATAAATATTAAAAGCGATGTGTATTGAAAAACTCTTTAAAGATACAGCTGAAAAGGAAACCATGGAAAGCCAACAAATAACTTTTTTATGAATTTATTTATATATCTTCATCAATTATGTTCCAACTCCGCAGAATCACTCCATTTGTTGGTGACAAATAAAGAAGATTTTATCGATCCAAGAATAACAAGTGTGAGTCATTTTGAAGGTCGCAGCCACGGGTATCCTTATTTATCTTGCATATATTGAGCCCAAGCCAAAGTGGTCCCCATGGAATAATAATAATAATAATGATAGCGTGTAGCCGTTTCAACGAGGCGAATGAGAAATGTTTGGTAATCAATTTACTTGTTGGCGTAACTCAATGTATATTGAGTTCACAACCAAAGATAGATGGAGAGACAGAGAGGTCCCAAAGCACTCATAATCCAGCCCCCTCGGAACAAAGGAGCCACAAATCCCCGGTAATCTGCATTGTAATTGACATCTGATTGGAGGAGCAGTAGCTGGCTGGATGCCAAGTCCCCTGTACGTGCTGGCGGTCTAATCACCGTGCCACGACCCGTCGTCGAGTGGCAGGAGACATGTGATGAGCTCGTTGCGGCTCGTCGTGGTAACTAAAATCCAGATGAAAGCCAACACCTTGTCGCCAGGTGACAGAGAATCCCCAGAAGGCTTAGCCCACACATGTGAGTCCCAAACGGGAACGTGACACATTTTTTTGTACATTCTGAAAAGCCAAAAGTCTCGCGGTCAGTGGGACCTCACAGCCAAAAAAACATGACAGGAAAATGGTTTCCCCAACTGAATTTTCTCTTAGCCCATGGTGGTAATTGGAAAAGTAAGCTACTATCAAGATATGTAGGTCAAAATAAGGGAAGAAACTTGCGTTTTGGGAACTGAAACATATTGCAGGCTCTTGAAATTATTAAATTTCCTTATTGATTAACCTAATTTGTTAGTCTGAAATGCCCATACAATTGTCACGTTCTCCAAGAGCCAGGCACAACAATGTCCGCAAGTACTGGAATAACATTCTTGTTGATGTTTCTTATATAACTGATGGAAGTTGCAGGCAGCTCCCTTATTTGTGTTTGTGGCATTATTTGGTGAGTAGCCTCAAGACATCCAGTTCCCCGTCATGGAATATAGCTATTCAGGCTTTGGAAGTCATCCTGTACACATCCAGTTCCCCCGTCAATAGTACAACTTTTTGCAAGGAATATTGGATATCTAATCAAATGCTTGGTTCATGTCAGTAGGGTCTGGTTCTTTCAAATGAAGTTAATTTTCTTGCTGCATTGTTCTCGGATGCACTGTCCTGCCCTGTTCTATACTTTCGTTTTATTTAAGTCGATTTCGTATTATCATTATCTGATAAAACGTTTTCCATTCAGCTATTAACACGTTATAGTAAACTATAACTTTCCTAAAAATAATGTTTTAATGATTGGATTTTCATGAAATCATTGCCATTACTTCTAGTAGTAGTCACCCAAAGCTGCATCAAAATTCACACACACGCGGCCATAAATCTACGAATCCCATTGAGCCAAATGCATTAGGCTGCATAAATAACTGCTGATGCGAACATAATTCCAATCATGGACAGGCACTAAGTACTCACACACACACTCGCTCGTACCCTGAATTCGTGTTAGTATATGGATATATTCCCCAAATACGTTTGGCTTTTTGCCTTCCTACCATCACATCCTGTGCCTTTTGAGCGGACCTAAAATTTCCACATAAAAGGAAAGTGCAGCCCGTTGGTTGGTTGGGATACCCCAGGTGGCTGCCATTCAGTCTTCTTATTTGGCAGCGGAAGATGAAATTTTATTATTTTAGCTGGTTGTCATGTTACCCAGAGATAACAAATTCGTTTACGATCATTTCGGTGGGTTTACTGCCGGAATCCCAGTACCATTTGACAGTCGGAATTTCCTTTGTCTGACTACAGATCGTTAGTGCATTTTATGGGGCAGTCGTATCACTGCATACACGAACAAAACCTTACAACTTATTTATATCTGGTCTTTAAGTTTTACAAAAAAAAACTATCTTTTTGAGGAAACGACACTGAAGTTTAAGCAATCACTTGCATCTCTCCCGTTTTCTGGTTTTTGTCAATTGTCCCCAAATTATGCAAACATTTAGCTGCCTTGCACGTATTTGTGCCATAAAATTTCAGTCAATTTAATTTCCAGCATTTGTTTTACATACATATTTATGTCGGGGCACGTGCCAGTCTGTCTATTCGACACTTATGGCTGTCAGCTGGCAGACAGACGAGGGTTAGAAAATAGGAAACCACCAAGGACGACCTTCTGACCGTATTCGAGGTTGTTGTTTGCGGATTTTAAGTCATGTTTTTCAGTGGAGAAATTAAACTGAACATAAGCAAACTATGTTGGGAAAATGAGGTTATACGGTTAAATTTTCATTAGAAACCTTTTATTGTTTATATGGGAATTACATTTTAATAATTTGCAGGTGTCTGGTGACATTTGAATTGTGAATTGGGTTCCGGTGGCTAACACACACACACACACGACACGGTTCAAATAAAAGCTTGGCCATGGCAAATAGAAGGCCCAGGAGCCCAGGTGTATGGTTGCCATAATTGTGGGAACGAAAAGTTATTGACATGCTTTGTTTTGTATTTTGCTATTCCACTATTTGCTTAAATGTCGCAATAGTCATGCTCATTTTAAGTTCCACATCTGGCTTCTATCGTTGCTTTTCTCCAGACTCCTTCTGCAACTCTCGTCTGAGATTTCCGATTGCATCCTGTGGGAGTATATGAGCGTCTGTCCTGCGGCGCTTTAGCAATGCGTACAAGTCTGTCGCAGTTTCCCAAGGAGAGATAAATTAAAAAAGGCGTCAGCTCGCAATAGCACGACTATTAAAAATGCATATTTCCAAAAGCAGACCCCACAAATGGCTGGGGAAAAGGAGAGCAGGTTATCCAAGCCAGACAACAAGCGACGCTTAACCATTGTCTGAGCACTGTAGGCAAAATGTCAAGAAACGGCAGCAGAAAGCATTTGCAATGGCAACAGAATGACGCCCCGAGTGTGCACAGAAATTCATTGGACCATGAAAGGGGGCGATGAAAGGGACAAAAGATATGGGTGGAGAACAAAACCAGAGAAATAATTCTCAAACCCAGGTCGACTTCTCTTACACAATGATTTTTGCACCATATATGTATTTTTAAAGCGAATCCGAGACCCATAAACAATTTAATGTCAACAGTTGGGCCCTACCTCCAGGATGGGGCCACGAGCTGTGGGAGGACAGGGCAGCTGACAGTTCGACAGTCACTGGATGGATGAATGGAGCTGGACCCTGCAGCAGTCTGCGGTCAGGGTCTGTCCCGTATCTGCCCTTTGGCCCTTAGTTGATTGCAGTTGTGGCCACATTTATTTACCCACTTACAGCCGTTGGGGGAAGTGGGATTTGGAGAGGGGATGCCCATGTGCCAGCACCATCTTACCTGTCCCATCGCCAGTAGCAGTACCCGGGGCCACTAGTGGAATTTTACAGTAGTTGATTGGAGCAAAAACTCAGGGCTCTTTCCGACTCGCCTTTGATGTTATATGTGGGGCAGGTAAATATTCCTAGAACGGAAAGTGTACCAATGCACAGTGGTCCGGCTTGTATGGGGAGAGCGGCCAAAAATACTTCTAGTTGAGGTATGGACTTGAAACTTGGCACAAAATTTTTTTTAAAATTATCCTAAAATAATATGTAAAAATCAGCCAGATCGGACAACTACATCATATAGCTGCCATATGAACAATCGGTCTGATATTCAGTTTTTATATGACAAACTTTTTGTTTTTCATTTTATTGCAACTGTTGAAGCTGCCGAGCTTTTTTTCGGCAACTCTGACCCACATTTACGACAATTATTCTCCGTATTTAGTTTTAATATTTCTGTTTATTATTCGACGATTTTATACAATTTGAAGGGCGTGGCCGTGAACTGCGATTCGGTGTGTTAAACTTTACAATATTTGCGAGCCTCGATTAATATAACGGGTTCGAGTTGGAATTTTTGTAGAACTAATTTGGACTGCTCGGAGATGCGCGGCGATCGACAATATTTTAGACTGAGACTATAAAAGGGCAAAGCACTGCAATATAAACAGTACGAAGGGTGCATACATATGCGTGCGCTTCTATGCACTGTAAGAGGGAGCGATGAGCGCGACAATAGCAAACTAGTATAAGAGCGTATAAAGAGAGTATACATGTAAAAACAAGGCGAGCTGCTCTTAGTAATTATGTAGCTGCTGCTGCTCGAACAGCAACAAAACTTTGGAAATTTTCGTATATATAACCTGGGAGACTTCAGTAAAAATCTGGATACTATAGGTTAAAAGCTGTCGCGGAACAATCGGTGTAAAACGAGTTTTTGCCGGGAAAACTATTTCACCTTAAAATAATAATGACAGAAATGATAAAACAGAATGCAAAAATAACAACAAACGACAACACAAACCAAAAAACGGCAACAAACAACAACACACAGCAGAAGCACGTGCTATTTTAAATTGAGGTTAGGGGTTACCTTTTCATTGTATATTTGCAAGCCGCACGGCACCCGGAATTTGAACTAAACTTTCTTATATTCTTAAAATGCTTAAGAATATTATACAAAAGATTTGTTAATGATAAAGTGCCATCAAACTAAAACTCTAACCAAACAAAGAAAAAGACAAACTAAGAACGTTCACAATTATGTAATAAATACAATAATGATTAACACAAAACACAAACATACTACATATACTTTTTTGTTGTAAAAGAAAGTTAATACCTTTCTTTAAAATATTAATCAATTCATTGCACAAACACTTGTTTTGAATAAGTTTAACTAATTTTTGCGTAGAACTTCCCTTGCACGCTGCCGCTGCAATACACAATGAATATCATGCTATCTCTTTCGATGCTATTCTTGAAGAGGACAGATGGGAGAAAAACAAAAAAAGATGAATAAATTAAAAGAGCTAGACTAATTATAAAATAAAATTGGTACATTTAAAAGTCAAAATTTGGACTTTGGTTTTTTATTTTTTGGCCTACGGGCGGGACCACTGTGCAATGTCCGATATGATGGAGCTTTGAGACATTTCTCTTCAAGTTTTATTAGCTGTGCTCTTCATAGGGATGAGGATGTCTCTTGAAAAGGGATTCATTTATTTATCCACAATAAAGATGATTCGATTTGGATACATATGGGTACGTAGTTCTTTGCTTATATAATTTTTCATGGCTCCAACCGAACTAGATACACACACACAGACGGTAAGCAGTCAACCAATTTCATCACTGTATTGTGTCTCTGTTAAAAGTGTGTGACAAACTTTATTTCCACTAATTACATGTGGGTACCTGTGTGGAATATTCACCTGCTGCTGGATGCACCAGATAAAAAGGAGAGCAAGTACACGACCACGTATAGGTTTAGTACCCCTATATAACTTTTAATGCCAGTTCACCATATGTACCACTGCGCTTATCATAACGGAATGAATGCGTCAAAGGGCGGCAACAGCAGCCAGTGGCTACCCAC
>CM019042.1:11592109-11651165 GCA_009664405.1 Drosophila bifasciata
CAATGTCCGGTATGGACTTGACAGTCTTCCACATCTCGTAGAGGATCACGGCGCAGATCAGGGAGTACTCAATGGTGCAGGGAAACAGAAAGGGGAGACAACTGCTGCACCAATGCCCCCATAATGGTGGTGCGAGCAGCCAAAGAGAAGGGCGCCTGTGTGGGCGATGGAGTCACTGTCACGTTGGCTATGATGGGCTCACATTGGCCAAAACAGTATGATTGAACTGATCCTTTACAGTCAAATGTGGTAGGTGGTGGTGCAGGGATTCATTGAGAGCCGACCAATTTGGCAGACCATGGGTGCCATTGTGCATGATGGGATCATTGTCTGGATTGCCATCGTGGTGGCTAATATGAAAGATCTCATGCTTGGTCTCCTCCACCAGCACGTACAGCCACTCGCAAAGGTTTGTGGCCACCATGTGCATCAGTCCGAACCGGGAGGTCACCTTGTGGCGTGCCATGTCCATGTATGTGGTGTTTAGGAAGATGAACTGCACCTGAGCGTGCACAGAACCATGCGACAGATGGGCGTGATGGCCACAAACACATCCCGACACCCGGGATGCCCATTCAGCTCGAAGAACTGGCCAAACCCAGTCCAGAGTAGACCATTGTGCCAATGGCGAAAGCAATGGCTCCAACTCGTAGATAGAAGCTCCCCAAAGTGAGTGACTTTTGTTTGAGGTGTACATTGCTGTTCTTCTCATCTGAAAAAAGGAATTGAGATATAAGAAAACTTCTCGTGGGTATTAGTTAGAACTGTGATTGATCTTACGAAAATCTTTGAGAGCATTGAAGAGTGATCGATTTCGAAAGGCACTGATGTACAGAAAGATGACAAAGAGTATGCTGCCCACATACAGATAGACATAGAAGCCCTGATACACATATGTGGGTATCTGCTCGATATGACCTCCCGTGATGGGCAGGCATACGCCCAGCAGAACCAGCAGCTTGCAATATGTGGCCGAGAGCGCAGAACTTATGGCATCGCTGTGGAAAAGTAGTATATTAGTATATCAAACTATACAGATATAGTTATAGATCATTACTTTCCGTGCGTCGATTCTTTTCCTTTTGCTGCTTGGCCTGATAGCTTTTTGCTCCATTGTCGAAGAACGCTGTAGATCCATTCCGGGCACTTGCAGTGCCGCTCTGTAGATTGATGGTCGCTGTACTTCCACTGGCTGTACTTTGCAGATTCCTAAAAAGGACACAATACACATATAATCTCCAATCTTATAGAGTAATGAAAGCTATAGAAGAAGAGTATTATTGTAACACATTTGTGTACCCTTTGACGGCTCGTGGTTGTAGGAATCCATTGCCATCTTTGCGCCCAAATAAGGGTGGTCGTTGCGTGAGGATCTCCTGGAGCAGCGATGGTGGTCTGCGGGACACCTGTAGGGTACAGGCAGAGTCGTCACGGTGGAAGGCAATGGTGGGCATGGGTAGCAGGGCCTGTCGCTGACTGGCATGCTCCACCACGTCCAGATTCGTCTGGGACTTCGCCAGCGGTGAGATCGGATGGGGTGACATGACGGGTATGTTGTGGTGACCACAATGGTCGCAGGAGGTTCGGGCGTAGCGGACAACTTGGTTCGAGGTGGCAGCTATGGAGTGCGGCGGTGTGCCCGGCACCGAAGACGGCAACGAATTGGGCGGCAAACGTGAGAAAGAAGCCGATTTCTTGGGCGCACTTATGGCTATATATTCACAGACATCTGTGGGTATATGGTGGCTGTCGTAGGATTGAAAACTCTGTAGTTAGGCAGGGATTCGGCAGCAACAATTCCTGCAGTGGCACACATAAATGATCCGAAATACCCGCAGTAAAGCTGCGACAAGTTCAATGTTCCCCGATCAACTGAATTTACCACGGACGGACATTTGCCTATGGTCAACTATGGTCTGATGTCGTTGGTCCGACCCTGAGGAAAGCCAAGACCTTTGAAGCTCCGCGTCGTCTCTGATTGTTTTGATCGACCCCGTCCACAAATTATGATATTATCACTGTGGCTGGTATCGGTATCAGGGGCAGCGCGTGTTCCCCTCTGGAATACGCGCAATTTGGCTGATAAATGCCGTGACGGCTGAACAGTTGTCTCATCAATCAGAAGCCAGATAAGCGATCCATCCACCAGTAGTAGTGTTGTGACTGTTTATATAAACATTTAGCGATCACGTTTTCTTTTCTTGCCACAATCAGTGTCTGGATTTAAAGCCGAGTCTTTGTGTCAGAGAAAATAATAAAAGACAAGAGGGGGGAACTAAGGGTACAGTGTGTCTATTCATATTCATATTGTTGTATATTCATATCACAACATGAACAGTGATTTGAAGTTGGTTTTCGATCGCAAAGTAATGAAAAGAAGTAAGATGATCTAATTCTTTGGAACGTTAAATACAGAAGCTACACATTCACCGTATGAAATACACATGTATATCTTTGAAGACAAAAATTTCACAACAATTAAGGCAAATCAGAAACAAATAAAATGTCAAACAGTGTATGTATATTCACTTCGATTAGGGACACCCTGTGAAAGTGGATTCGTTTTCACTCAAAACAAATAAGATGTAGTATTTGTATAGCCTTCTTATCTAATCTCTGCAATCACCCAAGCCATTAAGTCTCATCCAAAACCTTAGCTCAAGTAAACTGATAGCAAAATGCACAATAATATCAGTGAATGAGAACATCTACTATATATGTATATGTATTTTATATGTGCCACTGCAGTTTGTTGCTACAAGTAAATATGTCGAAGATATAACCGAAACGCACTTCTTTTTCTTGGCCACAACATCGTCGTGATAGTGAACGCGCTGCTTGGTTTTCCACAGATTAATGGGCTCATCATACATGGCACTTGATTTTAAATTGGACAATGACATATCTCAGCCACTGCGCAGTTCAATTGGATCACAACACAAACACAAACACCCGCGAGATCAGATCGGAGAAGGGGACTGAAAGGTCAGAAGATGAGGCGCTATTTAAGCCGATTAATAGCCGAACTAGACTGCGAATTTTGGCGACTACTGGGATGATTTTTCACAGCCTAGCACCGCCGTATCACTTCGGAGACTGACTCTCGGCCGTTCGAGGCAGTTATTTCAATTGCCAGAGCAGCTATCTCTGGCGAGACGATATTTGAGTAACTGATTAGCGTTGTCATTAGCTTGCTATTTTTACCAGTCGAGTACGATCTTGTGCATGTTTATATAAATCTATTGCAGCCACAATATTATTGGCTTAATTTATTAGCATATTTGCACATCATCAATCGGGCTTGCAGACCGATATATAAAGCATACATAGTATGTATGTAGTATATATACAAATGTAGTCTCGTGTGGCTCATAAATCTTATGTATAGAGATCTTCAGTTTCTCGCTCTGTTTGTATTTTAGCATTGTCTCCGTTGCCATGACGATCCGACAAGCAAAAACACCTTTACGTCATTACAGCCACTTGTGAATTCTGTTAATTAACATGTAAAGAGTGCCATAAACAATTGTAATACGAATACGAGTATGTATCATATAGTAGATGTAAAGATTGCCATAAACAATTGTAATACGTGTAATGTATTACACGTAGAAGTGGCTCTCCCGAGCAGTCTAAAGTAGAGTCGTGTTCTCTACACTGAGTCTATTTATTGTGTCAATATTGTGTGTAGATCTCAGCCGGTTCAAATATTTACCTTTCTACTATGTCAATCGAACACACGCATTTAATCATTGCGGACCGTCCGCTAAATGGTAAAAGATCCGCTTTACATGACGTCATACATGTATGTGCTTTGATTTGTTTACATTAGGTTTGTGGATATAGGCAAACTACATATGTAAGTGACTCATAAGATGATTTAGCGTGGATGTACAGTGAAAGTTATTAGTAATAGTAACACGGACAAGCCAACTAAATAATTTTAATAGAGCATGCTAAAGGGTATTTCCATCAGTGGCAACAAACAGTGGGAACAAAAGTACTTGACAGTTCTGGAGGTACAAATTATTTTCGAATGGGAGCGTATGCGGGTGATTAACAACTCAAAGCGATAAAATATAAGTAAAATCCAGACGATTTATCATGCGATATGGCAAAAGAGGAATTACAGAAATAATTGTTTCAATAGAGAATTTTATTTTGCAGATTTTGCAATTTTAACATTTAAACACACATTATTTATGTATTTTTATGTAGGATTTGGGAGAAAGCAACAGAGAGTAGCAGAGTCTGTTGAGCTAACAGAGCCAACAGCAGACCGAACAACAGCAAGAGTGAAGAGAAGCAGTCGTCGTACGAAAGGAGAAGAGAACAACAATTCCACGATAGCTGCAGCGGAATTCGGTGCCAAAGTCTCTCTCCTCAACACGCAAAATCACTAGCGCAAGAAGTTAAAATATTAAACATACACCCATTGTAACCAGAGCATATATCATTTAATAATAGTACAAATAAAAAGAAATAAATCCACATTTATTAAATTTTTTATTTTAGAAGATACATTATTTAGTTTATTCCTTTACTTTAATTCTAGCGTAAATTGAATATAATTACCTGAAAGTAACTGTAGGCATTCTTTGATATTCAATTGCACTGTTACGTTCCACCATTAATTTTGTCACTCTATCGTCGGATGTCTGTTTGGCACTTTTTTCTAAATATATTTTGGATATAACGATGTTTATATATCTCATTTAGTATAGAGATCGTTGCTAATCACTCATTATTTTATGTTTAGTTTTTTAATAGAGCACTCTCGAATAATATTGTGCAGATGGTAGCACAGCTCTGGAAAAACTGAGGCCGAAACCAGACATCGATTCTTATCGCCAGACTTTGTTGGTGTCTCCCAAATATTTATAATAAAACATACATACAAATATAGTATGTAGACCACGCCCCTGAACACGTAATTTTGTGGCTAGTTAATACCCAGAAATTAGCAATGCTTAGAGTTGGACACCCATAACCATAGGCCTGCACAGGTGTGGAATGAAGGTAGGTATCTTTTTATTACCTTATCCTGTAAGGAGTCCCCCATTCCGCCCCTGACTGTTAGCTGAAGCATTTTCTGTAGAACAAATATTAGAACTACTCTTATCGGTACATTAAAAATCAGTTCAGTTATATCAAACGGCGCTTCTGTTTACGCTTGTAATCAATTATTTCTGTCAATATTTGTGGACCCGCAAGCATTCTTATTTTTTATCAGCTCTGCCTTCATAGATATGTATGTATTTAGATATTACCAGACAACAATAAAAGTCGGTGGCAAGTTCATCATTAATACCAAAATAAAACTGCTCGGTAATTGGTAGATAGTTCGATGTGTGTCATCAGATTATTATGTTAAGTACAAAGTTCAATGGGGTCTACTACTATACTATGTGTGTGCATAAATATATTTATGCTTTCGGACTCAGATTTCTATCGGTAGACAGTGACAGGGAAACTATTTCTTTACGTTACTGTAATCTAACGAGAATTTGTATAGAAAATATATAATTGACAGACAACAGCTTTTTGGTTTGTGTCCAGTCTCTTGGGAAATTTCAGTCTGTCTGCACCATAAATACAGGGAACATTTTGCGTCTTTGCTGATTGCGCTATCGCTTTACAAGCGACAGTAAAACCAAAAGGAAAGAATATTGTGAAGAAAGCATTTAATAGAAAAAGAACACATGATATAAAAAGTATTAGAAATTTGGCAATATATCCGTTTTAGCTCTCTTTTAGAGACTTTTAGACAGATATACTTCAGGGGAAAGAGTTCAATGTACTTTCTTCTAATTGCAAATCAAACAATCATTGCCTGGGCAGCTTTTCCATTTCAACAGCAAATAACCAAACTGTAATTTTCTTTTGAAATATTTGAGCTGGAGAGGGCGGTCCACATTGCAGATAAGCCCGTAAAGCAAATGGAAAATAGACAAAAATGTTGCACACAACCCAGGCCATAGTTCAAATGAAATCTCTGGCAAAAAGAATAAAACCAATCGCATTTTGGGTTTTGCTTTGGTTTTGTTTCTTCGACTCTTTTGGCTAAACTGGGAAATATTTCTTTGGTATTTGTAGTTTTGTTCCTCATGGAGAAGTTTTAAATCAGATTTTAGTTTTTGAGCTTGTTCGAAGAAGGGGATAACAAAATTCTATCTGAAACATTGCAGTTTCCTGCATTACCGAATTTTCCTACCAATAGGGCCAATTTATTCGAACTTCCGAAATTTCATTTAACCCTCGCAAACACTTTACAGAGCCACTTGCCATGGACAACGATGCACTCCAGAATATTTTTGAGCCCATGGAGCTCACAGCCCAAACAAAAGCAGTTGCTAACATACATACGTCTGGCGATTTTTCCAGCTCTCCTCAACTTCTATTTGGATATAATTTATCCGACAAACTTTGCCATGCGAGCTAGTAAAGCTTCATCCAGCTGAAGTACTGCCTCAAAATAAAAGAGAGAACCAACAAAAACCAAAACCTGAATTAGAACCAGGACCTGAGTAGATTCGGAGACCACCAACTGATAAGTTTTCAAATTTGCATGCTAATAAATGGCACGCCATATCGTGGAACTGTTGCAGCAAAGTTTTTAACCTTTGCTTGAGGATGGGTACCCTGGGGCGCTACCGTGCGGTCGGTGGTGGTGTCTGTCCTGGCTAGATAGAGAGTGCAGAGGGATTTATCCCAGAGATCGAAACATTGCCAAGGACATATTATGGAGGCATCCTTCTCCGAGCTGAGTGGCATTAATTGCACGTCGAACTTTGAGTGGTTTCCATCATTAAAACATGAGCCCAGAAGCCAGAAACCAAGTGCTTGTCACCGAGTTAGGATCGGTGCGAAATGTATCAGGAACCACTTTAGTTACACGCTGGGGATTTTCTCTACTGCCAAAGTCGAGTCCCAGCTAATGAAAGTGTCAGACATGTCCTTAAAGTGGCAATGTGGTAGGGATATTCTGAAGAACTTCTGAACTCTTTAATTGCTGCACGAAAATTTGCATTTAGCCGAGGTTATGAATATTTTAAAAGGCATTTCAAGAGGTCACGGCCTATGCGCTGAGTGTTTCATGCACTCATTGAATCAATCAACTGTTCAGTCCCCTCCAGTATGCATCCATTCAGATGGTATTCTATTTGAGTTACACTCGGAATGCATTCATGCGCTTCACTCTATGTCGAGACCTTTTAGCTCTAGCATCAGATGGTAGATGTTCATGTTGGTAATGCATGCAGAAAGACACTAATCTTACGCAATGCAGCTGAAAGTGAAGGAGAAAAACGAATAATTAAAGCTCAAATAATCAGTCAACTCAAAAAATTGCACGACAGTTGAGTAGGAGAAGAGCTGGAAAATGTTTATTTAGTTTGGTAGAATTGTATTCTTTTTGATACATATAAACATACTCTGTATACATACAGAGCAGACAGAACGTTCTACTTATAGAGACATGCAGACAGATGGCGTTTGGAACAAGATGTTTGCAGTAGAGAAAATAGTTGCTGCCCTTATTTACTTGCACCTTTTTGTAGCCAAATGTTCCTTATTTTATTGACAAAAGAAAGCCGCTCACACGTGTGGGATTCAATTAGCCTTTTTTATGTGTATAAAATCCATTTGCCGTAATTGGATTTGCCAATTTGAATGCATAAATCGACATAATTTTTGCTCTTCTTTATAAAAGCTCAAAGGGCAGGTAGAAAACTCAATTACAGTTCGGAATCGATGTTTCTTGATGATTGTATTATTGGCTATTACATATTCTTGGGAGTTAGTACTGTAATATCGAGAGGCTTAAGGATGCTTAAGAAGGTCGTTTGATATACTTCGTTAAATTCAAATGTTTGATTAGCTGTTGAGCTCATGTATGATAGACCTTTTTGGATCAATATTTCTTGGAAAACGAAAACATTTCAGCTGACTTCTATCAACCCCAACCAATTAAATGTCATACAAACATCGGGATACAGTACTTGAAGGAGCTTCAGGTCTCAGACTTTGTCCAATCTGCTGTCCACGAAAGTTTGTACGGAAAACTTTTGGTACGCAGCTGCATTCTGAAGGAACTCGTTTCCACATTCAGTGCATTTCCTTGCATGACTGCACATCACTAAGAGGATGGTGTGCCCTTCCTTTAGAAGGATTTCGCGTAGGATAGTTACAATTTATGCATACGTCAAAAGCGGGAAAAAGTTTTGGGCAAAAACAATGCCAAAAATTCTGTACAATCTATCTGCAATATTTCAGGGTATTCAGAGAAATACTATACATCCAAGAAGTTTGCTCAAATAAAATAATTTAAATTTTCCCTACGGTGTCTTGTCCTATGCAATGAATCTATAAGTAGCTCTGGTGGAAAGCTGAAAGAAACATTGCTTGTCAATATAGAATACGGATATGTATTTTTCTGCTTTTAATTTACATTTAGAGTCTGTTTTGAGCACCTCTTTAGAGTAGCCTCAGCTGAAGTTTATAAATTCGGAATAAGTCAATGATACTTTAATGACAGCATGGATTCATATTTACGGTTTACGATTTTCATTTACATTTGAGATGCACAAACATTTTTCGTCACTCATAATAACAAAATCACTGTATGAAAATTTCTCGATGCTCTACTCCACATGAGCTGGGGAAATGGGTTGGAAACCATTTGACTTGGGGGGATCAGGGTCACAGTTGTTTTACATTTCTGCATCATTAGGTGGAGAATATGTGCTACATTGGCACTGTGGAAGCCTGAAAATATGCTAATAAACGTAAGGATGTGTGGCAGTCAGTAGTCAGTCGGAGACTATAAAGCAAACAGTAGGATGCAGGACGTAGCGCACGTTGTCAGTGGCAGTGGCCAAAGTCCTAGTGAATCAATGTCTAGGATCTGGAGGGATAAGCAGATAAGAAACTTGGCTTTGAAGCTACCACAATGATAACATAAATTGTGGAAAACGAAAATCCCGCAAAGCAGGCAAGGACAGCTTTGAAATGTATTAAACTTCACACCCCCCCATGGTAAATAAAAGTTTAATATTTATAAAATATGTGTATAGACTTTCAGTATCTAATAAATTTCTTATTGTCATGCAAACTTCTTAGGGAGCTGCATTCAAAAGCCCAACAGCATTCGCAGTTTTTGGGATGGGATGAGGGGACTTTTGCTTGTGTCCTCCTGGAGTACTCTTGGTTGGTATTAATGTGAAGATTGCTGGATTGAGAATTAAGTCAGAAAATGTTGCGACAAAGAAAAGCTCTGTGGTGGAGATTTAAAGATTGGAGATTTAAACACTTGTCATGCACCATGGTTGACCAAAGACACTAGAGTGTTTCTAAAGCAAAACCTCAATAATTGGAGCTTGTAAGAAAATTCGCCAAAATGAGGGCAATATATAAAGTATAACTAGTAAATTAAATAAGTCGGAAAACTAGCTGAAAATTTTAATGCAAACATTATTATTATTAAGATAAAGTCAGATAAGACCTAAAGTTATTATCTCCTACCAAGTCATACAAACTTTATGTTACACACAAGAATCCTCCAAATTGGATATCAAATCCCATTTGGTCACTAATGAATTGGGGTTCCTTTTATATCCGCAGTAACCGACCATATTAAAATATAGTGACCCTATCTATTTATTGCACTATTTTTTAACATCGATATTTTACGACAGTTTATATGGGCTTTCCCAAAAAAATATTCAATTGCGATTTCCCAACAAAATATTCAATTGCTATGCAAGAAATGCTCAAAGCTGTCAATCATTGTCACGGATTTTTATTTGTTTCGTGCGATATATGGCGAGTGAATGATTGATCAGCAGGTACAACTAACTTTTATTTCCAGAGCGGATAATAAAGTAACAATAAAATATATTCTGGCCACCGGAAAAAATCAACCCAAGCCCCTGTCGTTTATCAATTTTATGGGCCAGTAAAGGGAATCTAACAATTTTCTTGTCTCCAGCGAAAATGTGTGAAAAATCAACAACCCAAAGTTCATGGATACACAAAAGTCAAGCGAAATAATTCATTTTAGTGACAGTTGTTCAAGGATAGGATCGTTTTAGATAAATGTAGCGTGGAAAATGGTAAAATATTTATTCAAAATCTGCAACAGCTATTTGCAGAATGGGAACGAATATACGCTTTTAGTTTCAGGTTAGGATGGGATTATTTTTGTATCTTTGTGACCCCATGGGGATATGATGGGTAAACAATGCAATTGAGTGATGGAGATTTGATGGAAGGGTCGCATCACGTACACAATGGATGGTCAAAACTAAAAGTAACCTGAACCTGGTCAGCAAATGTTACACTTTAGAAGATTTATTTGATAAATGGAACGGAGAACATACAGATTTTCATCGAAAATACCACAAATGTTTAATTGTCCATAGATATCACATTTTCTATTACATTACGCGGTTTTTCCACTTTCTTGCTTGTCCACATGACTAACAAATTTCGAGAACCTTTGCCCGGTGCTGCTTCTGTAGTCAACAGTCAACATGTTGTGCTATCTTTTCGTTCCACCTCCCAGAGGTCCCATTA
The DNA here is from genome assembly GCA_009664405.1 of Drosophila bifasciata. Taxonomy (NCBI): domain Eukaryota; kingdom Metazoa; phylum Arthropoda; class Insecta; order Diptera; family Drosophilidae; genus Drosophila; species Drosophila bifasciata. The sequence continues at coordinate 11,602,685 of CM019042.1, forward strand.
GGGTTTCCATCATATAAATATATATGTATGTATGCCTGCTGTGCAGTTTGAATTCCTTGTGCAGCTGGCACACAAAAAGATAATGGAATTTAATATGAGTTGTATAAGTTCAGCATTAAGAAATTTTAATCGTCGGATATTGGATTTTGGATATCTTATATACATGAATGAATATATGTAAATGTACACTCCACTCAATTTTCATGTCCAAATTGCTGGAGCGATTAATTTTTGTTGGCATTTTCGATTGGGGAGTAAACCGAACGCATGTCCAATATCATCTACATGTGGCATTTACACTTATCAACATTATATTGGGCGACGCCTGTTTGTGGTTGTGTGCCACATTTTCGGGTTAACATTGCGTATGAATAATTGAATATTTCAGGGTTTTGTACTTTCATTTTTTGGCTGCTGTCTGATGAATATTGTGCACACGTGCTATTGAAAAAAAACAGTAGTAAGGACACATTTCGACCGCAACATGAACGACAGGCGTTCATAAGTGATATGAACGACATGGATATCGAATATGAGGACAAGACCATAATATATTTCACATGCGGTGCCTTATTCCAGAATATCAAACCACAATTGGCTGGAAATTCAAGTGAGTTTGCTTGGAATCAAATGAAATGCCTATCTTTATGTGTAGATCTAAGGAAAATCATCAGCCAAAACTTCGACTTGTATTGAAAGAGAAAACTTTTTTTCGTAAAGGTAAATTGTATTCGTTCAATGCTCAGATTTCGAATGAGAAATACAATCGACAAGTATTCTGAGGACAGGGAACGAGAATTGCCTTTTATGCCGTCAAAAGGCAGCAATAAAATAACAAAGGGACAATGGAAATTGAAATCGAATTGCAGAAAAAGATAAAAATGGCACATACATTTGCCATATACATATGTACATACATATGTAACCATGCATGTGAAAGCAGAGTAAAGTCCTGAGTAAAGATGTGTGCTTTCAGCTCACATTTGCATTCGTCGGAAAACCTGTCTCTATTGGCTGCCCCAGAAAGGCAAGTACTGGCCATAAGGGTGCGATGATTAGCCGAGATTCTCCTGTTCCCCAGGTGACACCTAATGTCTGTGATTTGTGAGCTGTGAAGCTAAACTCTCCGATTGCCCCAATTTAATGGCCCACCCAACACATTTATTTGGTCGTTTCATGTCGCTTACTTAACGGATTCAGGTGGAAAATCTTGGGAAATAACTTGCAAGAATTTATTTTTTATGAAAAAAGAGGAAAGAAAAAATATATATTTGTAGTTTTATTTCACAACTACTGATGCTAAATAAATTATTCTGATGGTTCTTTATTAAACTTTTTATTATAAGAAACTTATTCGTCTTCATCGGCTGTATTTTTTAGAAATATTATTTATTTGAAGCAGAGAACATTTTTTCTTCAAGAAATAAACTCGGAATATCAAAAACTAGTTGTATTTCCACATAACAGTCGGAAATGTCCCATTCAGAGAATTGGGAATCTCCTTATGGAGCAATAAAACTGACACAACCCATCGTGATAAATTTGTTGCTAAGTTGGTCTTTTAAAGTTTAAAAAAAAAATATTAAAAAAAAATTGTTAGTAATGATGTTAATTTAATCAAATTAATAGAAATGATAGCTTACTACTCTAATTTAATTAACTTGTAAAAAGTATGCTGAACGCATAATGGATCAAAACATATAAAAAAACATAATTTGATTTCACCCAAAAGAAATCCAACCTATATTTCCCTTTGTGACTTGCTGGTATTGGCATGTGTTTAATACAATTAACTGCATTCGAACTATGGTATATTTTTTTGAAGTAAATAGAACTGACATTTTTATTTGTTATTGGATTGCTGTTTATCAAATTATGCCTTTTCTCCCTTTTTTTTTTTTTTTTTATAAATAGCCACTGCGTTTTCAAAAAAAGGACATTAAAATAAATGATATAAAATGTTGTTTTAACTTCAAAATGATATTCCGGATGCGCGGCTAGCGAAAAGGAAGCCATAAAGATTGACTATTTTATACTGATTGGAATTAAATCATAAAAATGAAAATAAAGTTTTTTGATCCATAAAAAGCCAATAAAATGTTAATGAAGGACTTTGGAATAATCTTTTCCTCATAAAGTTATGGCCTGTATCCCGAAGACATACTTAAAATGTGAGGGGAAATTAAAAACTATAAATAATAAGAATGCTTTAACATAAAGCAATTTCGGTAATCATATTCTCCATCAACTCCAGGCCAGTTAAATTCCGTCTTACCTACATACATTCTTTTTGTAGAATCCTTTTGCACATTTCTACAGCCCGTGAGAAATTGGAAAAGTTTTCCTTGTTCTTATTTATTTTTTCCTTCTTTATTCCTTAACCACCAATGAAGGACACTTGCAAGGTCGCTGCTTTTATGTTTTAACTTAAGATGCAAAATGTCTGTAATTTAGCAACCCTTTTTTCTGATTAACAAGTAGTTTCCTCCACATTTATTCTACTTTTAGAATGATGCAAGTGCCTGTTAAATTTGTATAAATTCGAACATTTGTTTTAAGATAATCTTATTTAATATCGCAAACACAACAAATAAACATTTTGTTTCAAGGCTGGTATTATGAAGAATTCAATGTCCTTAGCATAACCGCGAAAGGTTATGGGAAGGGTGATTTCGCAAATGACTCTACAGGATTCATTATTGGCCGTTCGGATATTTCCGGAACACTTCTTTGCTCTGGGATGTTTAGCGAACAATTTAGCAGCTTCGTTTCCCAGACAACTTATTGTCGCCCCTGAATCCAACAAAGCCATGAATTTTTATTTATCTATGTCTAAGTCTACAAATAGTCTATTATCGGAGTTCATAAATATCGAAGAGACAAGCCTCTTTCGGACACTCCTTACTGTGGCCCAGAATTTTCTTAATCGAATAGTTGATCGTTTGGGTTGATACATAAATTCTAAGCTCTCTGAGTGTGTACTGTCACAATCAAAAATCTGTCTCCTCCGTCTGAGTTTGCGCCTCTGCCACTGACCTTCCAAAAATAATTTTTGGACGATTCGGGTTGGAGAGGTTTTCTTGAAAAACTTCTTCTTTTAATCTGTCTGGGTTGTCGGATGCGTCAAACTGGTATTGGTTTGCGCATCCCGCTTGCGGTTTTCCGATGGGTTACATTTTTTCGCACTTTGGCTTGAAAGTATTTTTCGCCCCACATCCGTAACAGAAGATGCGGCGTTCAGCGACACAGCCTTCAAACCGATGACCAGTCTTGTCGCAATTCCAACAGACAAAACCGTTTGCGACGAAGTTCGGAGATACTCTCTTCTTCGAGTTCTTCGTCCTCACTTTGAATTTCCGATACATGAGGTCTGGTGATTCTGTTTCGCGGCAGGAAGTTTCCAGCATCTTTACAGAATTGTTCATGCTTTTTCACTTCCTCCCTCAGCTCACTTCTATTCTGAATTTTTAAATGCAAGAGCTCGTACCTAAGAGCGCTCTTCGCATTCCTTTTTAGAATATCGATCAGCTTGAGTTCACCTATCTCATTTGAAAGTCGAGCCACTAATTTTTCAATGGCTGACTGGAAATCTTCGAAGGGTTAATTGTCCTTCTGTTGCCGTTTCCTGATAAGTTCCCAAATGTCAAAATCATCTTTCGGATCGTCAAATCTTTTGTCTAAATGCTGTACAGAACGATTGCCAGGAGTACTGGTTGTTTCGTCGATGAAAGTCCCAGAACCAATCACTGGCTTTTCCCGTGAAAAGCAAATGCAAGTTATCGCAAAGTAGACGATCATCGTTCCTAAAGAGTCTGCCCAGTAAGAGCACGGACGCGATATAGAAATTCTTCCACCTGCATTGAATCTCGAGAACCATCAAATTTGAGACGCCAACTGAGTAAAATATTGGCGGCCTTTGCCGGTGCTACCGTTTCGGTTGTGCGATTGCTTCTCGGACTTTCTCCTTGGGAATCACGGAATCTTATATTACTGCTGTTGTCTGCCTCCCGTCTAACATCACTCCGCAACTCTGATGAACCTCTGTTTGCCGTGATAGCATTTGTATTTAAATGCAGGTTGGCAAACTGGGCTTGTAAAAGTTTGCTCAATCGAAGCTTTAATGAAAGAACTGAGACTTTCCATCATCGTTTTCTCCTGGCCTCTTATGACCGAATGGATGTAACTGGTAAGGTCTTGGTCTGGTACATTACTAAGCGAACTATTTCCGTTACTGCTAACCGAGTGGCGACTTCCTGCTAAGTTACGATCGCGGCTGGCTTGATACCTTGTTTGCATTCCCCTTTTGGAACTGCTCCTCTCCCTCGACCTCTACTATTTGTCTTTTCCTTTCCTCCGCGACTGAGTGGTATCTGATGGTGCCCATCGAAAGATTCATTACCCTGTACATTAGATGGTATGGGACCTGTACTAAGATGTAATTCGGCTGCTAAAGTGTTATTCTCGTATCGCAGCTTATCAAGACCGCATTCCGCCCTGCACACAGGACAAGACTTCTCACTTTTCAAATGTTCGGATACACAAGTATTATGAAAGCGATGATTACAAGGCGTGGTAGCTATTAGTTGATCTTGTTTTAAAATCCCCTGGCAAATTATGCAAAACGATTCTTGGCTACCCAATGCGCAAGCTAAGTTTTCAGTACTACGGTGTCCTTCCATGATAAAAAAATATAAAGCAAAACCCTAAAACAAAATTAAATCTATAAAAAGTATTACAAACTAACTAATATGGAACTTTTTCAATTACTCTCAATAATTTAACAATATGTTCGTCCTCTCCAAGCAAGATCGGGGTGGTCCACTCTTAAAACTGCAGTTTTCGATATGAATAGTTGAAAATTGTTTATGCTGTCTGTTTATATTGTAAGGTTTCGAAGGTTTAGGTCTGGATAATGGACAATCTCTACCTATTATAAGCAGACCATTGTAATTCCTAAAATCTGAGACCGATCCCTACCGAGAACTCTTTTGGATACTGAAGTCTTTACAGCCAAATTCAAGATAGTTTGAAGAATATGAAATGGAGTCGTAATATCCTTCTCTAGAATAACTTCCGCCGTTCTCCTAATCAACCTCTTTAATTATCTCGTTGGTGAAGTCTAATATCCTGAAGGAAGTTTATTGTAAATATATATCTACGCTAACCTACCCGGAGTAAGAGACACCAGGTTATACATAGGTCGACTTTTTCCAGCTTTGAAAGTGCGTCGCATATTCCGTATGTAATACCTGTTGACATCCCACCGGGAGATCTATCCGCATAGTATTACAAGGAAAATATTGTTTTGGATGGAATGTAGAGCTATGGTGGAGCCTAGCCCCAGAATGACATGCCTCTGATACCGATGTTCCGTACCCTTCGAGAAATCATGCCCCTTCGGGCCCCACGTTGGGCGCCAATTATGTAGCGTGCAGGCGCCTCCGTTAAGGCTGGATTGCCAAAGCGACGGTGGCTTGGGCGGCTTACGCCAAGCGGAGGTTCTCGGCGATCGGTGTCTCCAAAAGGGTTTGAAGGGTACCTCTTTTCGTTGGAGGATCGCTCAAAAAAAACACACCTCTTGTAGAGCCCCTCGTACAGGTGTCTGTAGGCACTTGGGCTGGTACGCACGGTCCGGGCTATAACACATAATTTGAATAAACTAGACCGAAAACACTCCTAGCTAACTGCCGACATACCTGAGATGGTTTTTCTTTTTAACAAAATCAGTAGCCCACAGGCTCAAATTATTATATTAATCACTCTCGAATTTGTGGTCAGAAAATTTTCGCCACGAGGGATTATGTAATCGGTTTGAAATAGGCCTACTTTTGTTCACAATCACGTCTGATTTTTACCAATCGTATATTTGCGAATGAATCCAGCACTACTTTTCTAACTCCAGCTATGCTGTACAGAACATAAAGCTCGAAGATAGAACGATATTTGGGGAACTTTAACTGTATAATCGTATGATCTTTCGAGGGCTTTATGAAAATTGCGGTCAAGCTTAGGTCTATGCTCTCTCTATATGACTCTCTTATCAAAGTACACGCAACAACTCTCTCTTGCATGCGTGCTTACTGCAGCGACTCTCTTTGTAAAGCTAGGCGTAAAGCTTACAGCTTACGATCCACTTTCGGTTATTTATGGATATGCGCTTTTTATGCGTTTCCGAAATAGAATTCCTCTTATCAGTGATGCTCCGAGTTATGTACCTATTTTCGGCCCCTACAGCACAGTTGAAGATATAATTGTTCTTACAGTGATACTTCAACTGAAAAAGGCGATCTGCTAAGGTTTATACTGAATATCTTTTAGGTGGTAGACTCTAGGTTTTTCATCTTCACTAGCTAATTGGTAATACATTGTCCCAACACGACGAATAACCTTGGCGGGTATAAAAACGGGTGCCAACTTAGCGCTCAACCTTTTATGGCATTACTCTGGCAGAAATTTCGGGCATACACGGCGTCTCCAACTTTAAGTTGACGGACACGGCTTCTCTCAAGTTATATTTCACCGCATTTTGCTTGTGAGATTCCGCTACCTTTTCCTGAGCGGCCTGCCGACACACTTGTACTACATCTGGATAATGGACTCTAGTGTCATCCGTCAGTAGATCCAGACGTCTAAGAAGATCATAATCCTTTTCCGTTTAGAACCATATTTTTGGCCAAACGCCAGAAAATATGGCGAATATCAGTGCTTCGGTGAATATTGGCCCTTAGTGCCGCACTAATTTCTGGTAACTTGTTGTCCCAATTAGTATGGTCTTTGCCGACGTACGCTCTTATGGCCGCTAACACGGATCGGTTTAACCGTTCACTGGCATTGGCTTGTGGAGAGTATATGGCTGTGCATCGGTGAGTTACCCCAAACCGGGTAAGAAATGATTTGAAAATTCCCGAGACAAATTGAGAACCATTGTCGGTGAGTATGGTCTCAGGCACGCCAAAAGTACAAAACAACATACTTTCCAGAAAGTCACACACCTTACTCGAGGTAAACTTCTTGAGTGGACATAAGAAATGAAATTTAGTGTTATGATCCACGATTATTAGTAACCCAATATTCCCATGCTTAGATCGAGGATACGGCCCCAGCAAATCCAAGTAAAGCTTTTGAAAAGGTCGCTCGGAAATCATTGGTTTTCCCATCGGAGGTCTTAACACGACATTAGCGCTTTTTGGTTTGGCGACAAACGCCACATTGTGATACAATTAACCGATAGATCTGTAGTGCAGGAATTGGGCGTAGGAAGTGAAACCAAGGTTTCAGAATCCCACCATTACACGATCTAAGCGAAGATCAAAAGATTAGACTAGAATCAGTCATCAACTCTTTTCCGTCGTTCGAAAAGGAAGGATTAGGTCGTACCAGCTATCCAACATACGATCGAAATGATACCCGATAGACCAGTTAAACAGCGCCATTGGCCGATCTCACCCGCCAAGGAAAAGTTAATGTTTGATGAAGTGGAGAAAATGCTGGCCTTAGATGTGATAGAGGAATCAAAAGTTCTTGGAGTAGCAATTGCGTCTTAGTCAAGAAAGGGGCTAAGAATCGATTGTGCTTAGATTCTCGAGAGATTAATAAGAACACTCGCAAAGACGCGTACCCTTTACCACATATTGATGGCATCCTTAGCAGGCTACCACCAGCCAAATATATCACGGGACTTGACATGAAACATGCATACTGGCAGATTCCTTTAGAGGAAAAATCTCGACATTATACTGCTTTTACTATCCCCAATAGGCCGCTTTACCAGTATAAGGTAATGCCGTTTGGCTTAACGCAACGCCGCTCAGACATTGTGCAGACTTATGGACCAGGTGATACCGGCCCATCTCAGGAATCGGGTCTTCGTCTACTTGGACGATTTACTAGTGCTGTCCGAGGACTTCGATTCGCACATGTCGCTGTTACTAGAAGTAGCGATGCATTTGCGTAAGGCAAACCTTACGATCAATATAGCCAAGTCTAACTTTTTTGTATACGGAGATTAAATATCTAGGGTTCATAATTGGCTATGGACAGTTAAAAACAGACCCTGGAAAAATAAGATCTATAATGGAGTTTCCCATTCCAAAAACAGTAAAACAACTAAGAAGATTTCTTGAATGGCGGGATGGTACCGACGCTTTGTCGATAATTATGCCACAATCAGCTTTCCTTTAACGGAACTGCTAAAAAGCATCAGTCACTTAACTGGAATGCGTCTGCTGAAGTAGCTTTCAATAAGCTGAAGTCCTGCTTAACATCAGCACCAATTTTAGTTACTCCTGATTTCGAAAAGCCATTTTTATTAGTATGTGATGCAAGCACTTTTGGTCTAGGCTGTGTATTAGCCCAATTAAACGAGGAAGGGATTGAATTACCTATAGCCTTTATGTCCGAAAAACTTTCTAAGGCCCAACGAAACTATTCCGTCACCGAACTCGAGTGCTTGGCAGTGATCAAAGGAATAAAAAGTTTAGAGCTTATGTCGAAGGACAGGAGTTTCAAGTCATAACTGACCACGCTTCGCTGCAATGGCTTATGAGGCAAAAGATTTGTCAGGTCGCTTGGCTCGATGGGCTATAAAGCTACAGGGTTTTAACTTTCAAATTTCACACCGAAAAAGGTTCTGAAAATATAGTGGCCGATGCGTTGTCACGTCAAGATGAACCCGAGATTAGAGAAGTGGAAGCCAACGGACCAATAGTAGACCTTACTTCCATTGAGTTTAAATCGAGAGAATACATGGACCTAATAGAAAATGTAAAGGTTAACCAACTTAAGCTACCAGATTTGAAGATTGAGGATAATTTGGTGTATAAAGAACCGAACCGTCTTCAGGTGACGCGATCAAAAGATAAACAATCGTGGAAGCTTTTGGGTTCCGTCAGGCCTTACCAGCGATATTATTTCCAGAGCTCATGACCCTCCCGATGCTTCCCACAGTGGTATTGGTAAAACCACCGAAAAAGTGAAAAGGTATCTGTTTTGGCCGAAAATGGTAACACAAATACGGACCTATGTATCACAATGTGGCGTTTGTCGCCAAACCAAAAGCGCTAATGTCGTGTTAAGACCTCCGATGGGAAAACCAATGATTTCGAGCGACCTTTTCAAAAGCTTTACTTGATTTGCTGGGGCCGTATCCTCGATCTAAGCATGGGAATATTGTTACTAATAATCGTGGATCATAACACTAAATTTCATTTCTTATGTCCACTCAAGAAGTTTACCCTCGAGTAAGGTGTGTGACTTTCTGGAAAGTATGTTGTTTTGTACTTTTGGCGTGCCTGAGACCATACTCACCGACAATGGTTCTCAATTTGTCTCGGGAATTTTCAAATCATTTCTTACCCGGTTTGGGGTAACTCACCGATGCACAGCCATATACTCTCCACAAGCCAATGCCAGTGAACGGTTAAACCGATCCGTGTTAGCGGCCATAAGAGCGTACGTCGGCAAAGACCATACTAATTGGGACAACAAGTTACCAGAAATTAGTGCGGCACTAAGGGCCAATATTCACCGAAGCACTGGATATTCGCCATATTTTCTGGCGTTTGGCCAAAATATGGTTCTAAACGGAAAGGATTATGATCTTCTTAGACGTCTGGATCTACTGACGGATGACACTAGAGTCCATTATCCAGATGTAGTACAAGTGTGTCGGCAGGCCGCTCAGGAAAAGGTAGCGGAATCTCACAAGCAAAATGCGGTGAAAATATAACTTGAGAAGCCGTGTCCGTCAACTTAAAGTTGGAGACGTCGTGTATGCCCGAAATTTCTGCCAGAGTAATGCCATAAAAAGGTTCAGCGCTAAGTTGGCACCCGTTTTTATACCCGCCAAGGTTATTCGTCGTGTTGGGACAATGTATTACCAATTAGCTAGTGAAGATGAGAAAAACCTAGAGTCTACCACCTAAAAAGATATTCAGTATAAACTTTTAGCAGATCGCCTTTTTCAGTTGAAGTATCACTGTAAGAACAATTATATCTTCAACTGTGCTGTAGGGGCCGAAAATAGGTACATAACTCGGAGCATCACTGATAAGAGGAATTCTATTTCGGAAACGCATAAAAGCGCATATCCATAAATAACTCCGAAAGTGGATCGTAAGCTGTAAGCTTTACGCCTAGCTTTACAAAGAGAGTCGCTGCAGTAAGCACGCATGCAAGAGAGAGTTGTTGCGTGTACTTTGATAAGAGAGTCATATAGAGAGAGCATAGACCTAAGCTTGACCGCAATTTCGCTAAAAGCCCTCGAAAGATCATACGATTATACAGTTAAAGTTCCCCAAATATCGTTCTATCTTCGAGCTTTATGTTCTGTACAGCATAGCTGGAGTTAGAAAAGTAGTGCTGGATTCATTCGCAAATATACGATTGGTAAAATCAGACGTGATTGTGAACAAAAAAAGTAGGCCTATTTCAAACCGATTACATAATCCCTCGTGGCGAAAATTTTCTGACCACAAATTCGAGAGTGATTAATATAATAATTTGAGCCTGTGGGCTACTGATTTTGTTAAAAGAAAACCATCTCAGGTATGTCGGCAGTTAGCTAGAGTGTTTTCGGTCTAGTTTATTCAAATTATGTGTTATAGCCCGGACCGTGCGTACCAGCCCAAGTGCCTACAGACACCTGTACGAGGGGCTCTACAAGAGGTGTGTTTTTTTTTTGGAGCGATCCTCCAACGAAAAGAGGTACCCTTCAAACCCTTTTGGAGACACCGATCGCCGAGAACCTCCGCTTGGCGTAAGCCGCCCAAGCCACCGTCGCCTTTGGCAATCCAGCCTTAACGGAGGCGCCTCGGAATCTTTTCCCAGCTTCACTGGGACCACCCTTCTATCGCACCCGTCAGGGCTAAGGTGAACAGCGGAGCGACAGCGAGCGAATCTTCAATTTGACGGGCTGATGCCCTAAACCAATGCGCCGGCAACCCCTTCGGCTGATCTAGCTGCACCAGCTGAAGGCCAGAAATGATTTCGGACTGATTTATTGCGGGAAACTTTAGACATCGACATTGGCAACATTTTCACTGACCAGTTCCAAGAGTACCAGCGGTCCACCACGTGACATAGGATCGTCGTTCCTCTTCAATAGTTTAAAGTCAATTCTATTTCAGCTATACCTATACCTATATGTATATCTAGTTATGTAACCGTGGAAGTGTAATAGTTTTTGGAAGCGAATGGGTATGAGACATTAATATTAATTGAGATTGCAAAGCCGTACACGTCAGTACGCTCGTGTGCATATACTGGTATTAACTTATATTTTTTCCTCAGAATATGCACCTACGTCATCATTGAGCTCAACGATCACAGAAGGAGTAAGTGTTACATAACAGCACTAAACAAAGAATTAATGCAGTGAGTTCTTAAATGTAAAAATGGGTATGCTCAGAGCAGAAACGTAACCTGCGTGTTAGCCCTTGTTTCTTCTCGAAATTCTTAATAATTTCTAAACCAAAAAATGTATTTATACTCCTCGTCTTTGCATTGTATTATCTACCCATGATTCTTATTCTTTACATCAATATCTATATTTTTATACTCTACCGTAAATTCCTATAAAATAAGTATATATGCGGAGTTGCTAAGAACCCCACTAAAGATGAATTCTACTAGAAGTTAAGTAAGCTAGAAAAGAGTTGGAATTGTAAAATTAGGAAAACATGGAAACATATATAAAAGGCATTAATTTTGAAACGCAAATCTAATATGTTCTAAATTTAGACATCCGTCCTCAGACAAGCAAGATCGAAGTGGCAATGATGAAAACTGGATAACACATACAAGGGGTCTATACGGTTCGATTAACCTGTATAGCATAGGTTGGGAGGGTAGAGAAGAGAGAGATACTCGATGACACCTGAGTTTCTTAAATTTTGATAAGAGTAGTTGATATGCATATCCCCAACCCCAATACATAGTTCAGTTACCATTCATTCAGTTCTGTTTAACCTGGTTATTTTCCTTTTTTTTTTCTTTTGTGTTGATTTTTTTGATTCTTTTTAAATGTGCACCTAAACATTATGCGAGTGTGTGTCAGTATACAAGATAGAAGAGAGTAGAACGAACCCCGACAATCCGGCGAGCTAAGTCAGAGCATAGCTAGAGGTGCACACGAAATCTTCTTATACTAGTTTGGGTAAAAGGCATCTATCCCACACCTGCACGCTACAAACTACAACAACATAATACGAGTATTTGAAGTTACACCACAGCACCATAACACACTTCGCTTAAGCAAGGGTAATAACTCATCATTGAATCGTAATCCTCTGCCACAATGTTTTAATTATACGGCCAACAACAGTCGACTGCACAGACATGTCAAGTGCTCGACTCAATTTGCCCGACCTCTTGGCCCTGGCCACAGATGCAAACAAACCGCATACCCCAAACAGAATATTGTCAACCGGACATTTTCAAATGTGTGGCCAATACGAGTAGAACACTGCCCAGCTCTCCTTCTGTCTCGCACTAATTGATTTAATTTATGCGAGGGGTCTGGCGTTGCTCCATGGAGTAGATATGTTTATCTACATATGTATGTATAAATAAGTGGTCTCATTTGTGATGTGATGCCCTACAATGCAATGAGGAACGAACTCTTAGCTTGTGCTAAGGAACTATAACACAACCGCTGCCTTATCTAACCGTTGCTATAAAAACCTTTGCAATGCTATAAATTCCTTAAGTCAGGAAAATACTGTACCCTTTTTTTTAAATGCCCGATAACAGAAAAGGAACGAGCTGTAGAAGTAGAAGTTCTATCTCTCAAATGTTAATTATGTTCTGCTTTTCCAGCATCTCTCAAAACAATTCAATGCTCTGCCACACAACAAACACTTCATTCCTATAAATGTGCAGTTATTTTCATGGAAAGTTTTTCTTTTGGCACATGAAAACTGCTTTCAAGTCTTTATGGTTTGATGTTTTTCTTGGCACTTAATTGAAGCTGCAGTGAAGAGAGTAATGAGGCAGCGAAAAGTTTAATTCCATTGGAGGCAAGAGCAAATTTCAAGGCTGTCAGCTAAGAAAGTGGGCTTCCGCTCTGTAGACGTGGACGTCGAAATTCCAAGGCAGCGGTAATTTCATTTTCCATTCACACACACAGACATACACTGACGTATTCAATTTTAGTGCCTGCCACATAAGTGGCCCTTCTCCGCATTTATGTAGTTGCACTCTGAGGGTAGTGAAAAAGTTTCGCTTAGAAAATGTGCCCAGGCTCTTCAGAGTCTGTCTGCGTGTCTGTCAGAGTCATTACCAGCTGGGTTTCTCGGGGCCCGTACACACATACAGCATACAAAGGATAGATAGTGGGCGTGACGTAGTGACAGTCAAAACAATGACTTAATTGTTGTTTAGTTGGTGATAGTTGGTCTACATATATGAGGACAAAATTTTATCGTCAGCAACAAGTTGAAACCCGACATGTTGTATTGATAAGAGGGACTTTCTTTAAAATTTCCCCTTATTATTTTTTGCACTGTTAACTAACAGAACATTACGTTCTCGGCTTTAGCCTGCAAAGAGTTAATTTGTCATCTCCCCGGAAAGTATGGTACTTACGGCTTTCATTTGGAATTGCATTCGTGATATAAGCATTTCTAATTGTAAAAATTTGATTATTGATTACAATAATATTAAAAATTTTATTAATTTTTATTCAGTACAGTTTGCAATTCACTATACGACTATATGCAATATTAGCATGGCCTGAAATATTGGTTACCATGCAAAAAAAAAATAAATAGAAAAAAACCTCATATGCCTACTGCCAAAGAAAAGAACAACATATTTTTTTTTGTTGAACGCCCGAAGCCAGAGCGCAGATAAAAATCCCAATTGATTTTAAATCCAACCAAATAAAGTGCAAAAGAAGAGGGGCAAGGTGAAAGCAAACAAGTTGCTTGAACACAACGGAAAAATCAAACAGAAAATGGAAACAAAAGCACAAACAAAACCGCTATTCAACTCGATTGCACAGAAAAAATGGCGGTGTGAGTGGAGGAGCGGAGAAAACAATAAGAAAGCGAAAGCCGAAAAATATAAAATCTAAAATTGACCATAAACCGAATGCGCAATCCATGGTGCCTAAAGATATATGTATAAGGGTATCCAGAATACCAACCATACACTCAAGTTTCCTCCTTTTTGTTTGGTTCCCATTTTCATACCATTCTCAAAAACAAACTGTAATTTGCTGGGTGCACACGAGTGGTGACAGCATCATTTCCATAATAATAATTTACAGTAGAACTGATAATCTTTCACAGGAAAAACTTTGCTTGACTGGAGAGACAAAAATTTCGATTAAATGTTTCGCTTTCTCCTTCTTTTCACCAGCTACCTCTTGTTTTTCACAGAACCTACAATACTAGTATTCATGCCATTTGAGCTTGTACCTGCTGCTACTGACGATATACAAGCAGTCTCAACCTAAGTTTAGTTATCAATTTTAGGACTCTTGTAGTAGCTGCTTCAGCACTGGAAACTTGCAAACATTCTTTTTAAATATTTTCACAAATTTTGTATCCTTCAAGTCTGGCTTTTAAATTAATCTTGATTTACCGCATAGAAAAATGTTAGTTTTAAGATTCGAGGATAATTTCGTATAATTTTTTTCACAGCTGTTTCCAAAACGAGCTTCTCGGAACCCTTTTTTTTGTCAATTCAAATATGTAAATGATGTAAGAAAATGTGTAGCATATGCGAGTTCTGGTCAGTTCTGTGGCAGTTTTTTTGTTTTGCCCGACACAACTGATTATGTTATTCAGATTAGCCGCAAAAGTCTGCCGTCAGTTGGCTGTCAGCCTCAAGCCGTTTCAGCTTTGATTTTTAGGCCAACCCACCACACAAGAACACACGTCTTTGAGGTAACTTAAATTGGGTAAATTTCAGTAAGCTTTTGGCTGTCAGGGCGAATGAATGTGGAGGAGATCAGAAGAGCAGTGCCATCAATTGCCCAACTGCCTTCCGCTTTCTGCTGGTGGCGTTGATTGCCAACCTTCAAGTGGGTCTGACAGCACCCCAAACCAAATTGACAAGACATGAGAGTCAAGAGGCAACGCCAAGAATGGAAAAACCCAGGGAACACGCAAAGATACCTGGCAAACACGCAGGGAGCTAACAGAAAATTGGATTTTATGCTTATTTACATTGGCTGGCAGCCAGCAGGTGGCACGGCACGAAAGAAGAGGTGCGAAATATGAATATACTCGTATCTACCAAATCCAAAAATCGCATAAAATATACATATGTATGTGTAGGTGCGCATATTTATCCATTGTTAAAAAAGGAAAGTACAAAAAAGTTGGCAACTTTCCGCTGGCGGATATGGATATGGATCATTGCCATTAAAGCCAACTGTTGCTGGCTATATTCTGAGAAATTTATACGACTATGTACATAGTACATTGATTATATTTTCATTGCATGGGGGGATTATTTTAAATGATTTTTAAACAGCAGGCTGTTGCTGCTCATGATGGCGCTGTCTGTGGCCAATATTATTAAAGCTTTTGTTCCATTGAAATATATATGGTAATAAATTTGTAAAGCGAAGCGTATATTGAAAAACTCTTTAAATATACAGCTGAAAAGAAAATTATGGAAAGCCAACAAATACCTTTTTTATAAATTTTTATTTATATATCTTCATCAATTATTTTCCATCTCTGTAGCTTCACTCCATTTGTTGGTGACAAATTTAGCAGATTTTATCGATCCAAGAATAACAAATGTGAGTCATTTTGAAGGTCGCAGCCTCGGGTATTCTTGTTTATCTTGCATATATTGAGCCCAAGCTTAAGTGGTCCCCATGGAATAATAATAATAATAATAAAAGCGTGCCGCCGTTTCAACGAGGCGTATGAGAAATGTTTGGTAATCAATTGAATTTTTGGCGTTACTCAATGTATATTCATTCAAAGCTAAAGATAAATGGAGAGACACAGAGGTCCCAAAGCACTCATAATCCTGCTCCCCCCTCGGAACAAAGGAGCCACAAATCCTTGGTAATCTTCATTGTAATTGACATCTGATTGGAGGAGCAGTCTCTGGCTGTATGCCAAGTCCCTGTACGTGCTGGCGGTCTAATCACCATTCCACGACCCTCCGTCGAGTGGAGGAGACATGTGATGAGCTCGTTGCGGCTGGTCGTGATAACTAAAATCCAGATGAAAGCCAACACCTTGTCGCCAAGTGACACCGAATCCACACAAAGCTCAGCCCACACATGTGAGCCGTCCCAAACGGGAATGTGACACATTTTTGTGTACTTTCTGACGAGCCAAAAAGTCTCGCGGTCACGGGACCTCACAGCCAAAAAGAACATGACAGGAAAATGCTTGGAAAATGGTTTCCCGAACTGAATTTTCTCTTAGCCCATGGTGGTCATTGGAAAAGTAAGCTACTATCAAGATATGTGGGTCGGAGTAATAGGGGAATCTTGTTTTGGGTAACTAAAATATATTCAGGGCTGCTGTAATTATGAAATTCCATTATTGGTTAACTGGTATTCCGGAATTTCCAGTTCGCAAGTTTTCCAAAACCACAAACAAAATGAACTACCAAACAAACATTAGGCTTTCTGCATTCATTGTTGTAGGCTCTTTAATTTTTGATGTTGCTTATAAACATCCGCAGGCAGCTGTCTTGTTTGTGTAGCACTGACACTCAGGCTTCGGAAGTGGCCTCTGGATATTCAGTGCCACCGTCAGGAATGGAACAAGAGCCTACATTGTTGTGTCCCCAAAGTCCCCCAGTTATTTAAGTCAATCATGCTAAGACTTTGCTATGAGAAGTTCACATATATTATATATACTAAGCCAGAGGTATCCTGTCCTGTCTAGTTAAGTCCTTTTCCGTCCTGTAATGTCCTGGGATGCATTTTACTGCCCTTCTCTATCCTTTCCTATTCTGCTTACCCTTTTTATTTTGGTTTTGTTTATTTAACTCTATTGCGTATTATAATTATCTAACAAAACATTTTCCATTCAGCTATTAACACGTAATAGTCAACTATAACTTTCCTAAATTAATGCCAAGCCAATGCTGCATCAACATTCACACACTCGCGGCCATAAATCTACGAAACCCTTTGAGCCAAATGCATTAGGCTGCATAAATAACTGCTGATGCGAACATAATTCCAGTCATGGACAGGCACTAAGTACTCACACAAACACTCGCTCGTACCCTGAATTCGTGTTAGTATATGGATATATTCCCCAAATACGTTTGGCTTTTGCCTTCCTACCATCACATCCTGTGCCTTTTTGAGCGGACCTAAAATTTCCACATAAAAGGAAAGTGCAGTCGGTTGGCTGTTTGGTTACCCCAGCCACCCCGGCTGCCATTCAGTTTGAAATTGTATTATTTTAGCTGGTTGTCATGTTACCCAGAGATAACAAATTCGTTTACGATCATTTCGGTGGGTTAACTGCCGGAATCCCAGTACCATTTGAAAGTCGGAATATCCTTTGTCTGACTACAGATCGTTAGTGCATTTTATGGGGCAGTCGTACCACTGCATACACACACGAGTACTTGCAAAACCTTGATTGCACTTATTTATATCTGGTCTTTAAGTTCTTACAAAATTTAAGAATATTTTGAGTCATCGACACAGAAATTTAACAAACATTTTCGTCTCTCCCGTTTTCTGGTTTTTGTCAATTATTCACAAATTATGCAAACATTTAGCTGCCTTGCACGTATTTGTGCCATAAAATTTCAGTCAATTTAATTTCCAGCATTTGTTTTACATACATATTTATGTCGGGGCACGTTCCAGTCTGTCTATTCGACACTATGGGCTGTCCTCTGGCAGACAGACGAGGGTTACAAAATAGGAAACCACCAAGGACGACCCCTGACCGTATTCGAGGTTGTTGTTTGTGGATTTTAAGTCATGTTTTCAGTGGAGAAATTAAAGTAAACATAGGCAAACCTTGTTGGCAGTTACAATTTTGAGTAAAAATTATACTTAGAAATCTTAGCAAATAGATTTAGATATTTATGGAATATGTCTAACTGTTGAAATGTTCAATTAAATTTTATCGCATATTCAATTAAATTAACTCAAAACTACATGTAGTATATTATTCTAATATTATACTTTGATTAATTATCTATAATTGAATTAATAATTTAAGCAAGATATAAGCAAGGGTAACGAAAATGAAGAATGATGAATGATGAAAGCATTCATCAGCATGTGAATATTTACTTATTTATAAGTCTTAGTTTTAAAAAGTAAAATATTTTTTTCGGACGAAGGAATATTATTTTATAGCCGTATACATGCCTCGTTCTCCCATATAAGATAATCCTGAAAAGTGTCAAACATTTTGACAGGTGTTTGCATAATGCCAGACTTTATGATAATTTGTTGCATTTTATTTAAAAAAGAAAATACAGTCAGGATTATGTCTGTGAAATGCACATACACTGAAAATTAGATTGGATGGTTACATTTTCATTGGAGACCTTATCAGTATTGGTCTTACAATTGTATATGTTAGACGACCTCAACGATATGGGAATTAAATTTAACAAGTGTGCAGACGACATTTCAATGCCTCCGGTGGCTAACCTTTGAACACACACACGATCCTTTGTATGGATCGCAGCCAAATGGTTGCCATAATTGTGGGAACGAAAAGTCATTGACATCTTTGGGTCTCGTCCAACTATTTGCTTAAACGTCGCAATATTCATCCTCAGTATCAGTTCCACATGTGGCTTCAATCGTTGCTTCTCTCCAAACTCCTTCTGCAACTCTCGTCTGAGATTCCGATTGCATCCTGTGGGAGTTCTATATATGCGTCTGTCCCTGCGGCGCTTTAGCAATGCGTACAAGTCTGTCGCAGTTTCCCAAGGAGAGATAAATTAAAAACGCGGCAGCTCGCAATCGTACGACTATTAAAAATGCATATTCCCATGGTGGCAGACCCCACAAAAAAAAAAGGGAGGGAGGTTATCCTAACCAGACAACAGGCGACGCTTAACCATTGTCTAAGCACTGCAGGCAAAATGTCAGGAAACGGCAGCAGAAAGCATTTGCAATGGCAACAGAATGACGCCTCGAGTGTGCACAGCAATTCATTGGACCATGAATGCAGGGCGATGCAGGGACAAAAGAAGGTGGGAAGGGAGAAGAAAAAACCAGAGAAACAATTCCCCTCCCCATAAAGACTTCTCTTACAAATAAAATTGTTTGTACCATATATTTTGAAAGCGAATCCGAGACCCATAAACAATTTAATGTCAACAGTTGGGCCCTTCTCCGGGGTGCCCCACGAGCTGTGGGATGACAGTGCACCTGACAGTTCGACAGTCACTGGATGGATGGATGAATAGAGCGGGAGCCTGCAGCAGCCTGCGGTCAGTGTCTGTGCCGCATCTGCCCCTTGGCCCTTAGTAGATTGCAGTTGTGGCCACATTTATTTACCCACTTACAGTTTAAATATGAGAGGGAGATGCCCATGTGCCAGCACCATCTTACCTGTCCCATCGCCAGTAGCAGTACCCGGGGCCACTAGAGGAATTTTACAGTAGTTGATTGCAGCAAAAACTCATGGCCCTTTCCGAATCGCCTTTGATGTTGTTTCTGGGGTAAGTAAATATTCCTAGAACGGAAAGTGGAATTAAGAGTCTGCTATGGAGGAGCTTTGAGGAAGTGTTCTTCAAGTTTATTAGCTGTGCACCTCATTTCTCCAGTAAACTTAAGAACTTAAAAACGAAAACTATAACGCCAAAGGAATTACTGTGCATTGTGAAGGTTATCTGATCGTTTTATAGACTGTTCTGGAGAATGTAAATACTTCATAGGTTGGGGATGTCTATTTCTTGAAAAGAGATCGAATGACTTCCGAGAAATTCAATTATTAGTCAGAATAAAAGATGATTAAAAATTTGCTACTTCTGGGTAACAATTGTCTGCTACCTACATATGTTTATCATAGCTCCTCCTACCTTATACACACGGCCAGTAATCCACGCCAGTCAACCAATTTATGTGACAAACTTTGTTTCCACTGTTTAAATATGATTATCTGTGCGGATTATAACCGTTGATGTTGGATTCACGAAAAAAAGAAAGAGATTTTGCGACCGCCTATCTGTTCAATTTGTATGCTAATTTGAATCCGTGATTCACCAGTAAAATAAACACATCATGTTTTTCAAATGGGGGTGAGTATGCGCCAAACTTTAGTGCCAGATCACAGTATTGGTCAAATATTGGCAACAGCATCCACTTGAAATGGATTTTTGTTCCACGATTTACATTCAAAATAAATGGTCGAGAAATAGAGTTAATCCGCTCGCTAAAAAGATGAAGATCTGTTTGTTTTGCAAATTTGAATAGTTGGTGTGGAAAATAAAGTTTTGAGTCGAGTATTATTCGATGAAATATACAATTAAATGTTTAAACAGGGAATAGTTTAGAGAACTCCCATAATTAAAAAAGGATAATTAGTGAAAAATATTTTAGTTATCTGCAAAATTTATTGCAAACTCTCAGATCAGAATAAATGTTATATTTTTTAATGAACATTTTATGGTTAACCTTTTTTGTAACTTAAAAAAATCATGTATGAAGTTATACAGAATTTGCAGTTCATCCATGACCCCAGTTCCTTGAATCTATTAGATATAATTCTAGTCTTTCTTTCGACTCCCACTTTTATCCAATATTCTATGCAATTTTCATTGGTATTTTGTTTCTTTTTATTTTTTTTTAGTCTTTCAGCCATTTATTTCAACTTTGTTGCGGTTTTGGTTTACATTTTTTTTTCCCGCATGGAGGAAAAACCACACCCTGAAATTGAAGTATAACCCACAAATGCTGCTTTTAGTGCAAGTTGTGCAATTTTTTGTCTCGTCTATGCCATATCGCTGGCAGTGGGTTTTATTTATCCAACAATCTTTTCCCCTAAATTAAATGCGATTTGGTTAAGTTATTTGCTATTAAGCGATTTGGTTTGTTAAGAAAATTTGAAGAATACAGTCAAAAGTTGCCTGACCCATTTTAATTCACTTTTTAAAATGCAAGCCTTACGGGTGTGGCTCAAAGTGTGAAAATGGGCGAAAGCCGTGCGTCTCCAGCTGTGTAAGCGTATCATTTGCCCTGTCGCAAGACAACATGAGTTGCCAAGGCAGCTGGAGAGCTGGGCTATGGTACAGCAGCAGGGAATGAAAGTGTCAGAGGAGTTGGAATTGGGGTAGACATACCACTCACAGTGAGGGGTTTTGTATGAGGGAATCTGTGCTGGATTATCCCAAAAGTCATGGCTTAGACAAATGTTTTATGCTCCACTTGGCAGCATTAGCCTCGCGTATTTTATTCAAATGCCGCTGCTGTGTATGAGTTATTTATTGTTTGCTTAAACGATTTTCCCTTGATTTTCTGGCTGTCTGCTGGCAAACTTTAAAAAAATTAAATTTTCATTAAATTATGTCAGGACTGTGAATATTCGTTCTCACATTTAAAAATTCTTTTCTCGAAAATAATAAAAATACTCTGGTCTAATAATCAAACCGTATAAGAATCGTGATATATTAAAATCAAGAAGAATCCATAGGACCCCACACTCTAAAATTTCCTGTCAATGTATCCACAATTGTCTTATCTACCGGTTATTTCTTTGTGGAATCCTTAAACCTTTGATAAGCCCTTGATTTTTGTTTAGGGAGCAGCGCGAGTAATGCAGCACCGCTATTAACAGCCCATTAACAGCAGCCCACAGCAGCGGTAACAGCTCAGCGTAACAGCCCAGACCAGCGTAACAGCCTTTTCTGCTCTCCGCTAGCAGAATGTTGACACTCCCTTTGACAGCTCTGTTAGCGCTTTTAACATCGCTCTCACGATCCACACTTGGCTACAGAGCGGCATGTTAGCATTATTGACGCTTCGATGCCCGTTTTGTAAGTAAGTCTTGTTATCGTTCCTCCTACATTCGAATTTGAACGGCCGCGTCGAATTCTTCTACCTTTTTTTTGGCGGTACTGATCTGGGGATATTGTCACGGCAAGAATCCACCGCCCCACTATTCGATTTTAGCTAATTTTTTTAAGCTGCAACATTAAATTTTAATTCTCAGGCTGCGCCAACAAAATGTGTTTTCGAGAAACTTCACAACTTAAATTTGATGGGCAAACGCAACCAATTCCGCAATTCGATTGAAAGTCAATTGCATCCGTCGATGGGAAGTCTCTTCTATTCTACAGCCTTAGCATCAAATTTGATGTGGCTATGGTCCATAGACGCATCATAAGCTTTCATCGTTATTGCGAAGTTTTCCATCCATGCACAGTTGAATTCAAAGTACATCAAATGAACAGAACTTAAATTGGCATTAACTGGATAGAGGAAGAGGATAACAGAGTGCGAAAAGGGAAGAGAAGAAGAGTCTTGTGTCAATGCATCTATCAATGGCCGTGGTACATAGGCCAAGGACAAACATATCTAAAAGCAGCCAGCAACCCCTTCACTTTTCCTTCTCTCTTCCACTCTTGCACTTATGTATTTACCCAGTCAACAGTTCTGGCATTCACTTTGGCTAGGAGCTGGCGTGCCTAGTTCTCCAATCCCCATCCAAAGTTCCACTTTTCGACGCATTCATTCAAATACGGTTTGTATTTGAATTTCCCTCATTGCGCATTCAGGCGTTTCATGATCCTCCCTCCCTGCCGCAAATGGCCAACTTTTGGTCAAAGCCAAGGCTAAACACCACGGGGAAAGCTGGAGGAGGAGGGTGAAAAGCTTAGCTGGGGCCCATTCCATGGCCTTTAACACTTTTGGTGGAGCCAGTTAACCTTGCTGGAATGGTGGCGGCGGCTGAAATGTGGGTTAAATAATTACACGTTCCAATTGGCTCTGCCTGGCAGAGGGGATGGTGCTGTGAATGCTAGGAAACTGGAACAGTCACCGCTTTTCATTTCTTTTGTCATTTCTATTGTTTTGTCAACAATTGGTTGCACGACGGAGCAGCAGCTGCAAGTGCCAGTCCAACTGCAACTGCAGACAAGTTGACTGCAAATATTATGGCTGCCTTGGTGTCCTCTGTTTTTTGATGAAAGCCAAGACATTCTTTTGTTGACGTGACGAAAATTGTTGCCATAACTGACATCCCAGCCACGGCAGTCGTCGGAGGACAAAGGAAACTTTTATCTTCCGACTTTCATTTTAACTTCACCCGTCATTGTCTCCATTTGACTTGCTACTGAAGGTATCTTTCAGTGGCTCAACAGCTGAAGGTATCCCCAGTATCTAAGAAGTTAAATTGAATGATAAACCCCATAAATATTAATTCCTTGGACGGTTTCATAACTCTTTATCAGGATTTTTCCTTACCATCATCCACTTGCGGGTTGAGTGAAGCGTAAAACTTTTCTAATAAAATTTTCCACCAGCACAGAGGCACGGGCATAATCCATTTACATCCACTCGATAAAAGGCTTTATTAAATTGAAAATTCAAAATTGCTTTATTGGATTCGATGTAAGGCAGGGAAGAGGCAATTTATTTTACTTTGATGTAAATGGAAAGCTTTTGCCTAATCAAAAAAAATTTTTACTTTGATGTAAATGGATGAATCCTGTAGGAATGGGTGTTTTGCCTAGTGTTCAAACAAACTTATTTTGTCTACCTAAAAATCTATAAATCTGCACTCTATGGCATACATTTTTACGCAATTTCAACTAAGCTCACGTCCACAAGTAGGTTACGTGCAGCGCTAAATAATCAACATTCAATATTCATGGTCATGGAGAAAAAACAAGAAATAAATTTCCCACCATAAAGCTTTCAGTTCTAGGTACATAAAGGCCTGTTTGCGGTGTTAGCTATGGGTAGCTATCCATAAGTAAGTATGTACATATACACATAAATATATATATAGCTACATACTTTTTGTAAATATGAAGATACAGATAATACAGATATATACATATATGTGGATTTGACCTAAAATCTGTGCACAATTATCTTAAGCGTTGCCCAAAAAAAAATCTGGAAAGCAAACAAACATAAATATTATTGGGGCAGAACTCTTAAAGTTCCAGAACAATTTATATGAAGTTTTTATTTTCAATAATTATTGGAACCCATATTATATAAGTTCGATTTAGTCTCATATGCAGCGATTTTCAATAATTATTTCAACTATTTTTATGACAAACGGCTTACAAAAATTTTCCATGTCCTCCAACAAGTACGTACCCTTCTATTATTCACCCACTAGACTCAAGCGCTGTTTTTTTTTTAAATAACATATTATAAAATAATACTTAATGTAAATCGCTGTTATTTTAATATAAACAAACTAATTAGAATTTGTTTCCACTTTACATTGGAGTTGTCCCTGGCGATTCCCTTTGACAGTCTCTCATTCAAAGCGACTCAAAGCGTTGCCATAACCCCCATTCGTTCCATCCGCCACCAAGTGCCACGCCTAATGCATGGTCAGACTGGTACTTCTATGCGGTTCCGGCACTCCAGCCACACACCCACTGGCATTAATGTGAAAAATTTAAGTTTTCAAAGTCGTTGCCGCTTCATCCCCTGTCCCTCCTCTGCCTGTGGGCTCTTGGCTGGCGATGGC
Source organism: Drosophila bifasciata (assembly GCA_009664405.1). NCBI lineage: Eukaryota > Metazoa > Arthropoda > Insecta > Diptera > Drosophilidae > Drosophila > Drosophila bifasciata. Next base: position 11,627,311 of record CM019042.1, read on the forward strand.
TGCTGGCTGTTGCCACTGCCATTAGAGTTTTTACTCCCAGACGCGTTAATTCACTCACATCACGCTGCCTGTTTGCATAAATCAACGCTGTCTGGTAGTGAGTACAAGAGTAGAAGTATGAGTAGGAAGTATGAGTAGGAAGTGTGAGTTCCAGAGTGGATATCCACCATACCCAGTTACGGTGGATGTAACTTTACGGCTCCAACTTAAAGCCGCAAAAAGACAGCATAGCTCGTAAGGAATCAGCGACTGCTACTCCTGTTATGTGAACCATCTTCTCGTGTCACCTTCCAGGGGTATCACGGATGGCAGAATCTCCACCTGGATGGAGCGTATGTTTCCGCATTCATTACACGGTTGCCTGCTCGCAATTTACAGCTTGTTTGCTGACAGTTTTAATCCTTTTAGCTTAGCAATTTTGAGTGCTACGGGGGCTCATTTGTTAAATTATAATGAGATTTTCTGGCGAGATTTTAGATGGGATCAATAAAATAAAGCAACTGTTGTATCCTCGGTTTGCGGTCACTTGCTGAACTCAGTTCAAGTTAACCTTCTGTCGTAGTTGCCCCAAAAACCACCCAAAGTGAGTTACCAAATATGTAATCAGTAAGTTGGGTTTGCTGCGGGAACAAAGGAATTGTATCCTCAGGCAGTTTGCCATTCGTACGACAGTTTTTGCGGCAAAAGTTTCGCTGTGTGCGGGCTTTTGTGTCAACTGCGAGGGAAGAAAGAGGTAGAGCTCTGCGGCTAGAACTTGGGCTCCCACAACGTTTGGCACAATTAGAATTGAGTCTGATAACTGCTGGCAGCTTCAATCTTTTCCTCACAGATTTAGCAATAAATTTGCGTGAAATGTAAGTTGTAGATTTTAAAAAAAAGTTTAATTACTTATAATTTGTTATTTTATTTACTCAAGGAAAATCATAAGAAAAGTGGAAAAACTTTGGTGTGAATATAAACAGCTGCCGCAAATCCTTTTCTTTCCGTTTAAGCAACGCTTCAAGGTTAAATCCCAGCGCTAACAAATTCAAATGTGAAAAGTGCTGTCCTCAATTAGAAATTGGATAAAGAGTCGAGAAAAGGAGACAAAATTGAACCTGATTTCACATCCTTGAGGGGATTTGCCGCTGACTTTTTCAGCTTCACTTTTATTGGCAGCGCGAAAGAGAAAGAGAGAGATAATTTGCATATTTAATTGGTAATCATTTGACTGTCGACATCTCGAGGGCTTTGTGGAATAGTGGATACGAAATCCGGCGTTTAGTTGCCAATTGTGCAAAAATTCTTTTGCCTGATTAGCAGAGTATTTAATTTAATCCTTAGTGATTCAAGCAGGGAAAATCAATGAAAAAACTAAATGAAAAGAAAAGAAAAAAGTGAACGTAACGATGGGCGCGAAAGGACAGAGCTTCGAATAATGAGCTGACTTTGATTAGCGCATTATTAGACGATTGATTAATGACATTCAATGCCTGTGATTGAGCAACATATATTTTAATTGGAAATCCACAGACAGGTAGCAGAATTTTCTGAACTTGAATGGTGTTCCTCAGGGTGATTGAGTTTGTTTTTTTTCGGCGTTTTTCCCTTTTGGATGAGTAAGTGTTCTGAAGGGGGGACCTGTGCATACACTCGCACTCCTTTGGGTGCCGTGCTTGAAATATTGTAATGAAAGGATAACAAAAACGGAACAGAAACATAACTTCAACCACAAACAGAAACAGATGAAAATCTCTGCATGGGAAGCATCTGCTCAATGCAAAACCATCCAAAGCGCCATCCTGAAACTCCATCTCATGGGAGATGTTGTAGTATGTAGTTTGTAGTTTCTGTTCACGTTTTTGACATGAATAAATTGGTAAATATAACCGGGATCACTCGTGGTGGTCCCACATTCGTCAAGCGAAAATCGCACACATGAAATTGCAACTCACGAAAACTATCAGCGGGGAAAAAATAAATAGGTGGATACAAGGTACAGTATAGTGAATAGTGTATGTAGAGTGTTTCGCAAAGGGGAGTACAAAATCTGGCAAGAGCACTCATAATCAATGGCTTGAAAGCAACCGACATTTTGGCCACACTCTGGGCCACATTTCTGCTTCATTAGGTGGCAGCGGAATGGCGGTAATTTGAATATACTCAATCCCCAACACAGAAGGAGGATAGCCATGTGAGCTGAGTATGATATTTTGTGCGCCATAAACCTTCAGATGGGTCACGTAAAAAGGTGCCAGTCTACAGTCGCCGGCTTTGCTTTTTGCCTTTCGTAGTCGTATTAAGGATCTGAGGCTGATTTCCATTTCATTGCAAGACATTCAGAGCGTTTTTATGCCAAGGATTTGCCAAATACTTAAATAGTTGGCAAAGGATTTTATGCTGGAATAAGCTATTTCGTTTGAGCTGATGTTCATATTACATTTGGGATGGCATTTTAAATGCATTGCAGACTCATGCAAATGATAAAAATATCCACGAACATTCATCCGCTGGCTGCTGTGATAATTCTCAATGCAATTCCACAAACAGCGCCCACTCTTTCCACAGCACAGAGGAAAAAGAGGTCTGCAGGCGAACACCTGGAATACCTACAAAGGTAGATGTGTTTTTGCCAAGGTTTTTCACCTCATTTACTCTCTCTTTCTCTCGCTTAGCTGGTCCCACAGAGCCAAGTGCGAGTGTTGATAGCCAGAAATTTATGGGACTGTTGGTGTGGTCAGTTTATTCCTACTTTATGCTTCCTAGTGGGTGAAATATTATACACCTGCTGAGGCAGACTCCCACCTCTGTAAGTGTTAGAGTGGGTGTTGGCGCACAGTGTGTGGTTTGGCCCAGGCTTTGGCCTGGCTTTGACTTATTTCTTATATATTATTTCTTAAAAATATATCAAAAATGGATGAAGGGCTGCTATTCTTTTAATGAAATATTATCCTTTTTTCATATCCCCCTCGGCGAACTACCATCTTGCCGTGATGAGGGGGCTTAGTAAGCGTAAGGACCCCGAGAGCTATACCGGCGGCAGCACATGCTGCCAGAAGGGCCACCCAAGCCGGGCAGGTCAAGGGCGAGCGCCGAAGCCAAGAGTAGTTTCACCCTGGCGGTAGGGCTAAAACGCATCGTTCAATGGGAATGTCCGTTAACGAATTAACAGTTACGGTGCAGGGAGTCGGAGACCCAGTACCGGCGGTGATTGGGGGTGCGAGCGCAGGCCCCCCGGCGTCGATATCCTGCGACTGCAGGAACCCCGAGTTGGCAGTGGAGAGTTTTGGCTGCCAGCTCGTGTAATGCCACAAGCGAGAGGAGAATCCGCAGGCAAAAGGGGACGATCGAGGATCTGGAACCGGGAACCAGCGACGGAAGCTTCGTCTTCACTGGCCCCTTAGTGTCGGAGGCAGAGTTGGCCAAGGCCTCTCTCGCCTTGGACAGAGCGAGCTGCCGAGGGCGGAGCCGCAAGTCACGGTTCCCACCATCCAGGTCGACTCGAGTCCACTACCTGGACGGACGGAGGATGAGGCTCAAACCCGACGCAAACGGCTTTCGGGATACAGGGCTTCGGTGAAATACCTTCGTGGTATGAGCCAAAGGCCCCCGAAACGCTGACCGCGAGGGAAAGGAGCCTTAGGAAAAAGCACGAGCAGAACGTGCGGAGGTACGAGCGGCTGAACGGAGTCGCTCCTGCCAACGGAGACCAATCCCCCCAAGCGTACACGCGACGGTGGCAGAGGACCCCAAGCCATCGTCTTCACCGTCAGCAGCAGCTGGCACGAAGACGATGTTGACCAACCCTCAACGTCATCGTCTGCGAACTCGCGAGGGAGAAAGGGGAAGAAGGTATCCGGGAAGCAGAGGGAGAAGACCACACCTCAACCGCAGAACACGGCAAGCGCCAGGTACCACCAACGCCCCTCTGTACAGAAGGCAACGGTGGAACCGACTGGTCGAGAGCCAAGGTTCAAGCGGCAGAGAACGGATGACTCCGTAAGAGCCTCCGAGCCGAAGAAGGCGAAACCAGAGGACATCCTGGCAAGCCTGGGAGCACCGCCTGAGCTACAGACGGCCATAATCGACCGAAGCCACCCGGAAGGGAAAATATCGGACGTAAATTGGCTGAAGGCGGAATCGGAGATCCTGACCGCCATGAAGGATGCCATTGTTCGCGCAGACAACCCGTTTGTCTGCGAGTTCAAGGGCATCAAGTGGTATAAGGGAGCCAAAGCAGTGGCCTGTGGTAACGCAGAAACTCTTGAGTTTCTCAAAACCACGGTTCAAGGTTTTGGTGAACTTTGGCCAGGAGCGGCTCTTTGCGTGGTCCCCATCGATGAGATTCCCAGGAGAACGATCATGAAGGTGTGGATTCCTCCCCAATCAAGGCGGATGAGGACACACTTGTCCTGATCAAGGCACAGAACCGGATCCTGGGAACGTCGGACTGGACCATCACACGGGCGATAGCGCGAGACAAGGGGAACGGCAAGGAACTCTGGATCAGTATTGGTCAAGAAAGCCTTGCCAAACTCCTTGAAAAGGACTGCCGCATATCTTTTGGTATGGGCACACTGGCGGTAGTAGTACCGCGACACCCCAGGTCCGCTGAACAGCATGAAGGTGGTGCAGATTAATCTGCATCACTCAAGTGTACCATCGGCGGACCTGCTGCGGTTTATGGACGAGAAGGCGGTAGACGTGGCCTCATCCAAGAACCCTGGACCGTTAAGGGAGGGGTTCGGGGACTGAACGGTCGCGGATACCGCCTTCACGCCACACCCCGTGGGTAAGCCAAGAACCTGTATCGTGGTAAGAAGCGAGCTTAATGTTCTGTTTTCTTGCAGGTACAGCACTCCGGACCTAACGGTGGCACTATGTGAGAGGAAGGACGGAAAACCTATACCTGGCCTCGGCATACCTGCCGTACGAGGAAGAGGACCCACCCTCGGGGATGTCAGGGCCCTAATCCACCAAGTGCGGAAAGAGGGTCTCGACATCGTCCTAGGATGCGATGCGAATGCCCACCACTCCCTTTGGGGAAGCACGGGCACAAATTCCAGAGGAGAGTCGCTGTTCGAGTACATTCTGTCCACAAATCTTGTTGTGTGCAACCGGGGAGACCACCCCACCTTCCGCAACAAGAACCGTGCAGAGGTTATTGATATAACACTTGCCTCGGACAGTGACTCCCTAACCATTGATGATTGGCATGTGTCCGGTGAGTGCTCCTTCTCGGACCACTACAGGATAGTGTTCAGCATCAAGTGGAACAGAGAAAGGCCGAAGGCCTACCGCAATCCCAAGCGGATAGACTGGAGCCGCTTCTCCGCAACCGTAAAGAAGGCACTACCCTCCCCACCGGAAGGGAACATCCTTCAAACGGAAGCACTAGAGGAAGCGGCTCAGAATGTCACTAAAGCCCTACAGGGGGCCTTCCTTGAATCTTGCCCGATCAGCCGACCTCCAAAGTCCAACCGCAACCCGTGGTGGACGCGGGAGCTGAGCGAAGTCAGGAGGGAGTCAAGGAGGCTCTTCAACAGGGCAAAAGTGGCAAACACACAGGAAAGCTGGGACGAATATCGTCGCAGCTTTAACACCTACAGGAACACCTGTAGGAAGGCGAAAGGGAATCTTGGGCTGCCTTCTGCGATGCCATAGATGGTACCACCGAGGCTTCAAGGCTTCGACGGGTGCTATCAAAGGCGCCAACCACACCTGGACTGCTCCGCAACCAGGATGGTGTCTTTGCAGAAAACAGTCAGGGAATCCCTAGAGCTCCTCATGAGCACTCCACTTCCGGGATGCTCAGATGTCACCGTTGACGAATCCAACGACATCAACGACACTGAGCCATACCGGGAGAGGACACTGAGGATCTCATACGTGACATTATGGCACCAGACAAGATTATCTGGGCCATTAAATCCTTCGGTCCCTACAAGTCACCGGGGCCGGATGATGTACGACCAGCCATGTTGCAGGCAGCCTGCCTGCCCCTGCTACCATGGCTAAAGAAAATCTTCGAAGGATGTCTCCGAATTGGGTACGTTCCCCAAGCATGAGAGAGGTGAGAGTGGTCTTCATCCCCAAAGCCGGGAAGATAAACCACATCTCCCCAAGGACTACAGACCAATCAGTCTATCCTCATTTTTGTTGAAAACGATGGAAAGGCTGATCGATCTACACATAAGGACCAAACTCGACAGACAAGTGTTCAGCGGAGCTCAGCACGCCTACCTCAAAGGTAGATCAGTTGAGACCGCACTACACGAGGTTGTGGGGAGTATCGAAAAGACTCTCAGCCATAAGGAATATGCTTTGGCGGCCTTCCTAGACATAGAGGGAGCCTTCAACAACGTCAGGATCGAGTCAATAACGGCCGCACTGACCAAGATTGGCACACACCCGACGGTAACCTTATGGCTGGACAGCGTTCTCAGGAGCAGAACGATCAGCGCTGGTCTCGGCACCTCCTCTTCAAGGAAGACGGTCACACGAGGTACTCCGCAGGGGGTTATATCCCCTCCTGTGGAACTTAGTCCTCAACGACCTTCTTCTTCAGTTGGGGAGGAGCGGATACAAGGTTGTGGCCTATGCGGATGATCTAGTGATACTGGTAACGGGTAAGTTCCTACCTACAATCAGTGATCTTCTGAATCTGCACTGGGAACGACCGCGAGTTGGGCACACCAAAACGGTCTGGGGTTAACCCCAAAAAGACAGAACTGGTGTTGTTCTCACGAAAATACAAGATACCAAACTTCAAACTACCAGCAATTGGTGGAACGACGCTTGAGTTATCGAAAGAAGCCAAGTATCTTGGTGTCATCCTAGACTCCAAACTCTCTTGGAAGAGAAACACGGAGGAAAGGAAGAAAAAAAGGCAATGGCTGCTTTCTACATCTGTAGGGAAGACCTTTTGACGGACATGGGGCTTACAACCGCACATCATCCATTGATGTACACAGCGGTAATAAGACCCATTCTGACATACGGAAGTTTGGTGTGGTGGGAAGCGGCCAACACCAAATCCCACCTCGAGAACCTCCGGAAAGTTCAGCGGACGGCATGCCTTGGAGTCACTGGATCCCTCAGATCCACCCCACAGGCTGCTCTGGACACCATGCTAAACCTGGAGCCCATAGACCTCCACCTTAAGTGCAAGGCTGAGACAAGTGCCGCGAGGCTTTCAGCCGCGCGGTTCTTCGCCATCGCCTTATGGCCACGCCACAATACTTCGTAAGGAGGAAAGTGGAACGGGCGAACGGAGCGACTACTGTGTCTCGGAGTTTTCATGGAAGAGAAATTTTAAAGGACACATACCGGAAAGAGAGGAATGGACGCGTAACGCTGCTCTTGGGCAGAACGTGCTCTCCATCTTCACTGACGGGTCAAAGACAGCCGAAGGGACAGGAGCTGGAATCTTCTCTGAAGAACTAGCAACCAACATATCCCTAAGACTACCAGACTGGTGCAGTGTATTTCAGGCGGAGATATACGCAGTATGGCAAGCGGCAAAGTTGATATACACCTTAGAGATACCCTCAGAGGAACATAGCAATCTGTGTTGACAGCCAAGCTGCTATCAAAGCCCTGGTTTCCTGTAAAATCACGAGCAGACTCGTACGTGACACAGTGGACGCGCTAAACCAGATCGGAGCGCACTCAATCACACTCACGTGGGTCCCGGGTCACACCGACATCGCGGGCAACGAGAGTGCGGACGAGTGTGCCAGAAGTGGATCGGCCAAACCACTGGCGGACGCAGTCAGCGATATACGGAGGCCTCTGCGAGACATCATCTCGCAGATGATGGGTCGAGCTAGAACGAGATCAGACAGACGGTGGAACGCAACACCCAACTGTGAGATCTCTCGCTCGCTCTGGCCCCACTATGACCCTAAAACGCACTAAGACTCTCCTAGGTTTCAGGAAGAGTCAGGTGCGAACACTGACGGGGAGTTATAACGGGGCACTGTGTCATCGGCCACATGGCCACTAGGTACAGATTGCCCCATCATGACTTCTGCCGCAGCTGCAGGGACGAGGAGGAAATAGAGAGCATCCAGCATCTTCTCTGTGGCTGTCCTGCACTCATGGAAAGGCGTCACCGAATACTCGGCAGCGCCTTTCACGAGGACTTGATAGCCTGGCAAACATGCCTTTGGAGAGGCTGATGCTTTTGTTGAGGCCTCGGGATGGTTCACGAAATCTCCCTAGGCAACGGACGTAATCCCATGACGAGTGTGGGCATCACAATGGGCAATTCTTGCCTCCGAGTGACCTCGACTTAGGTGGAGCAGCCCTATAAACCTAACCTAACCTAACCATCCTTTTCATATAATTTATTTGTTACTCGTTCTATATAAAGATATATTCATCACTTTCAGACGATATAAAACAATTTTTTAAAGAAAATGCATCACTTATACTTCATTCATGCTGATAGATTGATTGAAGAGTAGTATCAGTATCGATAGTAGCTGATGGTCGTATTTAACTTCGCTCTCCTAACAATTTTTATTTTCTGTGCTTAAAGGAAAGTAATTGTGTTTAATTAGTGTCTCCTGTGTTGTTAACTGACCGTTCAATCTGTCCACTATTTGTGCTCTATCTGCAAACGCAATTTTGAGTGTTTATTTCTTAAATAAAGTCAATTCGTGCTTTCTCCCTGTCTCAGTGCTTTCGTATTCACAGCTGTGTTGTTGTTGACCCAGGCCTTGTACGTCGCACTCTTTCTGAGCCTCTCTCAATTTGCGTGTTCTCATCGCTTTTCATACTTCGCCTCTTCTCCCTCACGCATTCTTACATTGACGCTCAGCATTTGCCGCCTCTCTTTTGTTGACTTACGCTCTGTTCTTTATTTCGTCTTTTAGTGTTTCAATAATAATAAACAGTGCCTTTTTTCAGTATGAGTACATGCTGCGCTAAAAGGTGCCGCTCTGCAGCTCAACGGCAAGTATTCACATACTGCTGGCTATGTGACAACATGGCACATACTACGTGTGCTGACTTTGGTCATACTGGAGGACGCGTAGTCGACCTCATAAAGTCTCGTTGTGGCCTCAACTGGACTTGTTGGGACTGCAGGTCGATTGAAGGCGACATGCGGGTCTTTATGAGACAAACTCATAATGAATTCGCGGCCGTCAACGCTGGGTTTCGTACTCTTCTGGATAAGTTTACCTCTATGGAGTCTCACTTTAAAATTTAAAAATTTTAACGGAGTCGCCTAAGAGAAAGAAGAGTAATAACTGTCTGGCCTCTAGCAATAATAACGCCTATCTTTCAGTTCCTGGGACACCCTCACTCCCAGTGACTGAAGCACCTACTTCATCACCATCCGCCTCCCTGTGCCCGGATCCGACTGCGAGGTCAGTCGAGGAGTCTGTGATCCCATCGGCTGCGCATCTGGACCCGCACTTGAAGGTGCCGACGCTGCTGTCAGTATGGATGTGGAAGTCCCGTCCAACACGGCTTCCATCGTAAGCTTCTGAAAAATGGCTTATTTCAGCTCCTCGGATTGAATCTTCTTTGCCGTTGCCGCCTATTAATCCTATCACCCCCTCAGCTACTCTAACTGCTGTCGCTCCACTAAAATCTATTTTCGTCTCTCGACTCATGGCATCGGCCACGGAAGTTCTGGTTAGAGACTTTATCTATTCTAAACTTAATATTGATAATTCCTCTGGTCTGGTAGTTACTAAATTTTAATTTTAAAGTCAAACGTAATATTGCCTCCTTCAAAATTCTGGTTCCAGATAAACATGTCAATAGTATGCTCGACCCCCTCCTTCTGGCCGGAGCATACAATTTGTCATATGTTTACCAATCGCTCCCATAACCCTGTACTTCGAATGGGTGTCCTCCCTGCGCCTTCTTCGTCCGCCTCAACTTCCGTCCGCCCAATACCATCCCCGGCCGCATTACCTTTATCGTCAAAAAAACTAAATACTCCCCTGGCTCTAAAGATAACATATCAGAATGTTCGGGGCTTATGTAGCAAACTGAACAAGTTGTATACTGACAGTGCTTCTTTCGTGTCGGATGTGATCGCTTTTTCTGAAACCTGGCTGAACCCTCAATTTATAATTCTGAGATTCTAGTTGACAAATTTAATGTATATAGTAGGTTAGATCGTCCAACTCGTGGTGGCGGTGTCCTGGTTGCCGTTCGCTCGGACATAGCGTCTCAACTTTTTTCGTCGAAGCGGAAAACAACATTGAAATAATTGTAGTTAAAACTTCGCATGTCCTCTTTTTAACCTTTTTTTTATATCCTGCTCATATATTCCTCCGTCCTCCGAATGTTATATAATGTTATATAATTCATGTTATAAACCATGTCATATAACATTTCATGTAACAAACCAAAATGAATTTGTGACAAATTATCTGCCTTAAATTTCTGGACAATTCTTTAGCAATTATCCAAATTAGAACAAGACTTTGAAATATGTCAACAGCCCACAATAAAAGGCCACAAATCACACCGAAAAATTTTGCAATTTTAATTAAAACTAAACGAATTGGAGCACAAAAAAACTGTTCCACATAGACATAGACCCACTCCCCATTTCTTCCTCCCACACAGGTCGGACTGTGTCACATGAGCAATGTTGTGCAACATTTCCCACAACACTGTGTCTGTGGCAGGGTCAACATCTGACCTCATTCGCATGTTGGTCAGAATTCTCAATTAGTTCGTCGCTGATCCAATTTTTCTTTTGGGTTGGGTTAGGGATGAGGCTGTGGTTGTTCTTGTTGTGTATCGTTTTTGTTGCTATTGTGGTGCAAAGTGGTTTCATTAGTGGCTCAGTTAGTGAGTGGTTCCCCTGCTGTCTGTCGGCTGCTGTACGTATATTTTCTACCTTTACTGTCAACCTTTTCTGTCAGAGTTTCGCTGTTCTAATTTCTTTTGATTAACTTTTGTTTCGCTGTAGAATTGGTATTCTTTTAATTTGTCAACAATGGATGGATGGCTTCAGGTGGGTTCGAGGTCTTGGGCTGGTGATTTGTAGGGTACTTTGGATTAGTTTTGGACTACGTACATATGAGAGATGAAATAGTGAAGAGTGACTTCCGGCGATGGCAAAGGTAGAGTGATTAAATGCAAGATTACTGATTATATCTGTGTTTAATCAAATTCTTAAATTTATTAACCTTAAGTTCCTAAAATTAGTCGTAAGAAATTAATTTTTACTGGTAAATGAGCTATAGATAAAACCTCTATTGTGTTGAAATAATTTTCAATACACGTCTCTTAAAGTGTTCCACTCCTACATATATCGAAGAATTTTTCCGCATTTTCCTTTTAGTCAAGTGCCAACGCCACAAAAACCGCCAACAGAATGCAAGCAAATGGAGGGCCGCAAAAAAAATGTAAGTGCGAAAAACGTAGCAGAATTCGATTTGAAAATGGTTAAGTTCAGCAAAAAAATGCGTGTCCGTTCTCCTCGAACTCGAATTGGTACTCGTATTGTGTTCATTTGATTTTCTGTGGGCAGCTACCATGGCTACTATTTGTCTCCCGTTGCTGAAGAACAATCTCACGACGATTGCAATTCCTATGAATTCAGGGAATGCCTTTTGTGGTGAGTTTTTCACTTTGAAATTTTCATTTTATTGGGTGGGAGAGAAAAACTGACCGACCATTGGGCAACTCTAAACAACAGCGGATAGATATAACTGTTGCTTGTAGGGCAATTAGGGTGCTATCGTCACATCTGTGAGTCGGCCAATTAGCGCTGTTTATGCTCAACCAATTAACAGACCTGTTAACGTCTCTTTACTCACGCACTCTCATTGTCAACCTTTGTGGCACTCGCTGGGTAGGAGGAGGCTGCAGAACACTCTCGAGACGGGCAAACAAAATGTGAATGAGTAATTGACGTTTTAATAAGTGCCACTTGACGTGTAGCAGACGCCAGGTGCCTCCTGTCTTGCACCGTACTCGTACTCATCTCCCATAGGGATGTACAGGTGCACAACCACAATTGTACCTCTTGGCATTGTCAGCTGGTGGTGCTGGCAAATTAAATTAAGTGACGTAATGAAAAATCTGAGAGTACGAATTGTTCCACTGGCATACATTCGAGTATAAGTAATTTAAAGATATAAATGTTGATTCAATGCTGACAATGCTGCGGCGAAGACGTCTGTCTCATTTCATCTTTTTTAGCTGTCTGCCCAGGTGCAGCTGTCTCCCAAGGATAATCCTTTAGAAAAAAAAAAAAAGGAATACCGCTTAGCAGAGTGACAGGAGAGTCAACTTTTCAGTGACTGACAGTGGCAGGGACTTACTCCAGTTGATGATGTGCATAAAGAATGTTGTTGTACCTGTGGAATATATCATTTATTATCCAGCTCGAAAGACCATATTGTGGTACTTTTTATTTAAATATTTTCGTTGCGCATTTGCGCGTTTATTCTATGTTTCTTTTTATAACTTGTAACAAAACAATATTTTTTCATTCCGCGTGTTCTCTTATTCTTTTTTTTTTTTTTTTTTTTAGTGATCATACACACCTCGATATTTTGTTATCGCCTTAAACTATCGATTAACAATATTCATAATTTCAATAATAAAAATTAATAACATTTTCAACATTCTTCCTCCCAAGTATTGCTATCGGCAATACTTCAATTATTTGTATACATGAAGCTTAATTAATTTTACAACCGATCTCTTATAAATACCAGTTTTTGTCTTAATGTCTACAATTTTGTTCGGCCATCCTTAGATGGATATATCTTAGTCACTATGCCTTTTGGCCAACAATTTCTTGGCAAGTCAGAATCCATAAGTAATACAATGTCACCTTCTTGTACTATGTCTTGATCTTTTGACCATTTTCGGCTGCTTAAAAGATACTGTCTGTAATCCTTCTTCCATTTCTGCCAGAATACGTCTGTTAATCGTTGCGACGCTTTCCAGTTATTTAAACATATTATATCAGAGTCAGAAGCATTTGCATAAAACGAATCCCTGAAATTGGGACCTATCAAAAATATTATTTGGAGTCAAAGGTGCTGATTCAATTGCATCTGCTGGTATATATAAAAGAGGTCGGCTATTCATGATAAATTCTATTTCGCAAAACAAAGTCCTCAAAACATACTCTTTGGGATAACGTTCTTTTAACATAAAATACAGATATTTTTTGGTAGATTGAATAAGCCTCTCCCAAGCTCCTCCCATATGGGGACTTAATGGAGGGTTGAAAACCCATCTGCATCTTTTCGAGGCAAACAACTGTGTTAGCTCATCAGCTGGCCATTGCGATGTCAGTATATTAATGTCTTTGCTCGCCTTGACAAAATTTGTACCGTTGTCTGAATATATTTCCTCTGGGATACCGCGTCGACCTGCAAATTGTCGGAAGACATGCATGAAAGCATTACTAGATAAGTCCTCAGCTATCTCGAGATGAACTGCACGTGTAGCCATACAAGTAAATATAACTCCATATCGTTTAACATGACTGCGATTGACAAGAATTTCAATGGGACCAAAATAATCAACTCCTATTTTTAAAAAAGGTCGTTCAGTCGGTATCACTCTACATGCCGGCAGTTGGCCCATTCTTGGCACCTGTGGAAGGGCTCTCTCTTGTTTTTACACAGTTGGCAATTACGAATTACCTTTTTACTGTATTTCTACAGTTGGTTATCCAAAAATCTTTGTCGGAGGTTTGCTATCACCGTTTCTGTACCGATGTGACAATTTTTAAAATGATAAAACTGAATAATTAGAATCGTAACTTGGTTGTCTTTAGCTAAAAGAATTGGATTTTTTTGAATCATAATCAAATTCTCTTTCACTAACATTATCCAAACGTCCTTTTGAGTCTAAGCAATCCATTCTCTGAGATAAATATTGGTAATGTTTTTAACTTACTCTTGTTTGGTATTGGTTTGTTGGCTAAGAGACAGTCAATCTCTTTGCCAAAGTTTTGTCGTTGAACATTTTTAAAAATCAAATACTCTGCACTGTCAATATCTGTCCCAATCAGCTCGCTGTTAGTGCGATTATCTTTAGAAAGCTTTTAAATTATTTATGTACCGTAAGACCCATGCAGTTGTTCTCAAATACCTCATCCAGTTAGAAAATCGTACAGGATCTGGTAAAATATCGGTATCATTTATACTTGTAGTGACGTGAATATATTCTACTGTCACCTGATCATCATCAACCTGAATCTCATTAAATAACTTTCCCTTTGGCCATTCATTTGCTTGCTTACTCAAAAACGTGGGTCCTTTCAACCAACAACTAGTTGCTGAAAAATCTATGTCTCGAATCTTTGTAGCTTCATCTGCGGGGTTGAACTTTGTCGGTACATATCTCCAGTCGCTAATGTTTGTTAATTCTTGAATCTCACCTAATCTTTGCGAAACGAAGATTTTAAATCGTTTGGTACTCGATTTAAGCCAATACAATACGATTCTGCGTCTGTCCACAAATAAGTCTTGTCAATGTGGATATTTAGTATTTCTTTAATTGTCTTACTGAGTCGTGCGGCAAGAAGTGCACCCCTGTAACTCAAGTCTTTGGTATGGACATAGGCTTAAGTGGGGCGACTCTCGACTTAGCAAGGACAAGCGAACAGTCTATATGCTTTCCATCGTCAAATCTTAAATATGCACACGAAGCATATGCCAATTTCGAGGCATCGCAAAATATGTGTAGCTGCACATTACATTCATCAATATTTAAATTAGTCATTTTCCTTTGAGATATTTAGTTCATTTAACCTGGCAATATTTTTACATAATTTTTCCCACAGAGAATAATGTTCTGTCGTTATCTTGTCATCCCAATCTATGCCACTTTCCCAGATAGCTTGTAAAAGTATTTTATTTGCTATCAAAATATTAGAAAGAAATCCTAAAGGATCATATATCGACATGGTAAGTTTTAGAATTTCACGCTTTGTAGGTCGTCTAGTTAAAGTCAAGATATCGCTATAAATTGTTTGAAATTTTAGATTGAACGTAAACAAATCTTTCTCATAGTCCCATATCAATCCTAGTACGCGTTCCTCAGTCAGATTTTTAGTTTTTTGGTCAGTTTTCCCTATGTCTATGTCCGTAAGGTGCTCCAAAACTTCATATGAATTGCAAGTCCAATTACACATTTCAAAAAACCTGCTTGTTTGTGGATATGCGAGACGTCTTTTTATCAACTGCACAGCGCTTAAAATATCTTCAGTTCCTCCCAAATAATCGTCCATATAGTGTTTTGAAACTATTTCCTGACATGCTTGTGGAAACTGATCTTGAAAATCAAGGGCATTTCGGTTTTTAGTTTGTTGGGCAATACACGGACTGCATTTTGCACCAAAGAAAAGTACTTGTATCTCATATATGTCAGGGGACTTTTGACGATCATATCCTCGCCACAAAATTCTTTGGGCGTGTTTATCTTCCTGTCTTACTTTTATCTGCAAAAACATTTCCTTAATATCGCCAACAAATGCTATCTTAGACCGTCTAAAATTCATTAAAACTGTTGTTAACTCATTGTAAAGGTCGGGTCCTGTCAAAAGAAAATCATTTAAGCAAGTACCATGACTTTTGCAGCCGCATCAAAGACAATCCGGAGTTTATTTGGCTTATTGATATTTGTAACACCAAAGTGTGGTAAATAGTACGTCAAGGGAGTTTGAATTGAAGATTCATCTGCACTTAATTTCCTTAAGTATCCTTTGTCTATATATGATTCTATCACTTCCTGATATTTTTAATCCATACGGCTTATTTTTGTCTATTTTGCGTTCTAACAGAATTAGTCGATTGTACGCGCTATTGTAGCTTTCTGGCAGTTTAGTATTCTCGCTCTTCCAAAATAACCCGCACTCAAATCTATTTCCTTTTCTTACAAGTGTCCTATTAATGATATCCAAGCATTTTTTGTCGTCCAAAGATATTGGATTATCTTTTTGGAAAAGTCATTTCATTCTCCACTGACCAATAAGACTTGACAAGGTTGTGTAAAATACTTAAGTCGTCTATTTCGCCTTTTTCATATGTACAGTCAGTTATGTGTAACATATAATTTGAATTATTTTCCGAACCATTCAAATTTACATTACCGTGAACAACCCATCCCAAGAGTGTTTTGCTAATCGCTGGGCCACTAAAGGACTCATGTTTAATCTTACGTGTGACTATGAGTGACCAATTGTCTTGTCCAATAAGTATCTTAGGAATTGCATTCTGATATGCACAGTCCTTAAAGTCATTTAGGAATTTCCAATTTTTTTTTTATGTCGTTTATCTTTACGGTTTGCATTGGCAAATTAAGGTCAGATACAGTTTTTTACTTTACGTAAAGTAAATGTTTTTGAACTATTGCCCTTTCCTTTTTATTCGCATACTCACAATTCTCGAATCTTCCTGTTCGTAAGTCTCATTATTGGTCCATTGCATTTTAAAGGGACAAGTTGGCCCCTTCTAATTCTAAATCGTTGGCTAACTGCTGATCAATCAATGAAACTGTCGAGGCTTCGTCTAAGAGTGCGTATGTGTTAATTTTTTCTTTGGAACCCATGAGTGTAACAGGAACTATCTTGAGCAATACGTTAGTCTGATTCAAGTTTATATTATAATTTCTTTGGGTATCAATTTGGTGATCTTGAATATCCTGTAAAATTGATTTTGACCGGCCAAGTTTGGTGGTTTATCTTTATGTAATAATGTATTATGGCTGTACGTACACTTATTAATACTACCAATCTTTTTGCGTTTACAATTTTTCATTGCATGATTCTTACATAAACATGCAATACACAAATGATTTTTTAAGACGTGCTCCCAGCGTTTGTCAACGTCTAGACCTTTAAATTTGTCACATGATGACACATAGTGATCACTCAGCTTACAAAAATTACAATATTTATTCGTTATTTGTTTATGTGGCCATTTATCATCCGATATAGTAAGTGTCGTTTCTTTTGGCTTGTTCAATCCATACCCTAATAATTGAGCAGCTTTACTTTTTTTGTCAATCCATCTTTTGCAACACTAGAAGTTGCGGCTCGTCTTTATCGGTTTCTTGATAGTGCTGCATAAAGGACATGCGTTGTGCTACTGGAAGTTTTTCCAATATGTCATTAAACAAAATAGGATTTCGAATATGGTCAATTTGCTCAAGGGACAACAAAGTATGAATTAAATTTTTAAGTTGGTCATTTAAATTTATAAATCTTTCAAACTTGTCATCTTTTAAAAAACAGGAATATTTCTTATTTTTATCAATAAGCTGTCGTACAATATGATTGGTATCGCCAAATCGTTCTTTCAAAATCTCAATGACTTCATGAACGTTTTGTGGCAATAATAGAAGCGACTGTACTGCTTCCTTAGCTCTACCTGCCAAAAGCCTTTCTTAAACGAACAATATTTTCATAATCATTAAATTTACAAATTTCTGTGCTGTTAACAAACTCAGCGTGAAATATTGGCCAGTCTAAAGGGTCGCCTGCAAATTTTGGCAAATCCTGCGCGATTGTTTGTCTTGCCATAAAACTTGCAATCAAATTTGGACTCGTCTTTTTCGTTATTACCGTTATCGGTACACTCAAACTGTAACTTACGTGGAAGTCCGTCGATCCACTCCGTGTTCTGGATTCCGCCTGTGTTTTATCTTTTATGTACATCGTTCTCTTGGACGCTTCTTGAGGTCACTTCACGTTCCAGTTCAATTTGTTGTTGAAGCTCAACTTGTTGCTGCCTCAAAAAACTCATTTGAATTTCGAGTTTATCCATTTTCGTCGATTTCCGAGAGCATTCTGATGTTCCTGATCCTCCCTTTTTTTTGTAACTGGAAAAGGTGTTGAAGCTGGAACTACCGTGTTGTTAATTTCATCATAATTGGAAATATGCTGTATGTCGTCGTCGGCAGCTATCTTTTCGTTGTATGCCCTTTTAGGCGTGTTCGGCTTTCGCTTTGGTGGCATGATCGCTGTCTGCTAACTGCCTTATTCTGCTGTCTGCAAAGTTGTATGTATACCCAAGCCTGGGCTTATACATACATATAAATGTCGTGTCTGTGTGCTTCTGTATATGCGTCGTCGGTGCAACTGTCTGTTGCTGATATGCGTGTCTAAATCTGACAAACTTAGATCACATACATATGCATACACACTGTGGGATGATGCAATAGCGACTCTTAGTTCGTAAGATGCTAAAGCAAAGGTGATGTGGCACATATATTCATATGCTGTTTCGCAAGGCTACGAAGGACCATGTTGTTGTACCTGTGGAATATATCATTTATTATCCGCTCGAAGGACCATGTTGTTTGTACCTGTGGAATATATCATTTATTATCCAGCTCGAAAGACCATATTGTGGTACTTTTTTATTTAAATATTTTCGTTGCGCATTTGCGCGTTTATTCTATGTTTCTTTTATAACTTGTAACAAAACAATATTTTTTTCATTCCGCGTGTTCTCTTATTCTTCTTTTTTTTTAGTGATCATACACACCTCGATATTTTGTTATCGCCTTAAACTATCGATTAACAATATTCATAATTTCAATAATAAAATTAATAACATTTTCAACAAAGAAGTTAAAAAATCGAAGAAAAAAAGCGTTCTGTTGACGAATTGTTTTATTTTTCCATTTAAATACATTTACTTATTTAGCGTTAAGCAAATTATTTAAACAATTCAGTTGTTTTATTTGAGGGATAAAGAATCTATCGCCGGTCATTGGATTTTTAAGATACAAGCGAAAATAATTAATATAAAAATGTTTTAATGGATTAAATTGTATTAATATGTATCTTAGGAATCTGACTAGTCGTCAACGGTTCTTTAATGAGGATAAGCGTAAATGGGGATACACAACTGTTATTCAACTATAGTTCTTAACTTTTTTCTTTTTGGGTCCTCCTCGTTTCTTCTGTGGAGTTTTTAGATTTTCCACCTTTCCCTTGGCAGTTTCCTCAGTGTCAGTGGGAGAGTCTTGGGGAGTCTTGGCAACGGTCTTCTCGGTTGCATTCGGAGGCCTTCTTGCTGCTCGAGGCTGCTGATGGCACGTTCTCTTTTGCTCCTTCGCATCAGCCTCGATCAAGAACAGACTGTGTTGGCCACCGCCCGATGCAAGCAGCATCTTCTTTGTTTTGTGTATTCTTGCTGCTGACAAGAACCGGCTCGAGTACATCGTCGCCATCGCCTACACCCAGCTGGAAACTGGTGCCCAATCCCCAGGAATACAGCTTGCCATCTTCAGTAATGGCAAATGAAGAACTGTCGCCACTTGCCACTTGGACAATATTGTCTGCAAGATTATTAACGGGCGTCAATTGGGTCACAACATCCTGCTTATCGCCCAGGCCCAGGCGTCCGTACTCCGGCCGACCAACGGCATAACATCGTTGATCGCTCTTCAGGAATAGTGTGTGGTGTGCACCACCGGAGATCTGCTTTTATGTCTTTCAGCGGAGTCTGGATGGGATAATAAATCACATTATCTGGGTCAGTTGGATTTGGATCCACGTGGGCCAGCTGATTGTAGTTGTTCAAGCCGACGCCCCACATAATTTCTGTTTTCGATTCGCGCAGGAACGTACAGAAATTAGAAGTCCATATAGCCTCGACGGGCTTGCTTCGCTTTATGATCAGTAGGTCCGCTCGAAGAAAATCACACTTGCCACGGCGACCTGGTGGAATGAAAATTAATGTGTTTGAATCTGTTTGAAAAGACAGACACGTGAGAGACGTTGAAAAAAACTCACCCTTTCCGCTCGCTGAACGCTTTGAGATGCGTCCCAGCTGGCCTTGCTCAGCGCATCCGAGAGTGTACACTCTTCCCCTGGTGGTTAATATAACCAAGTGATCGGAGCCCGAGGCAATGCTGCAGCATACAGTGCCCGCCAAAATATTAAAGGGCGATGGCTGCTTGTTGCCATCGATGGTCAAGCCCATATTTCCATGCGAGTCGCGGAACGATCCCCACGCATACACGCTCCCGTCTTCCAATATGCACGCAGAGTGCGAATCTCCCGCCGAGATGCACAGCGCCTTGCCTGGCAAATCGACCAAAGCGGGCAGCCACTCGCTGCCCTCCTCCCCACTGGAATTCCGGCCCAAGGCGCCCTCGTCGTTGCAGCCAAACGAGTAGATATATCGCCACTCTTCGTAAGCACTAGGCTGTGCATGCCACCAGCGCAGACATCCACAGGATTTGGTATGCTCTCCACCGCAGAAAGACGCTTCCGCTCCCCTGATATCCTCTCCCAAGCCAAGCTGACCGGTTTCGCCCGTGCCGCACACCAGCACGCTGCCCACCGTCTGGCGTCGCTTGGGCAGTTCCAGGTGAAAAACATTGCGCGACCTTTTCGCCGGAGGGGGCTGGTCCTGGTCCTCGACGGACTTGTTGTTGTTCGTTAAGGCTTTGCGTCTCGGCATTGTTGTTGCTGTGATATTTCACAAATTTCACCAATTTAGTCACAGAAAACTAACACTCAAAATAATACGAAGTATCCGGTTAT
Organism: Drosophila bifasciata; assembly: GCA_009664405.1. Taxonomy (NCBI): domain Eukaryota; kingdom Metazoa; phylum Arthropoda; class Insecta; order Diptera; family Drosophilidae; genus Drosophila; species Drosophila bifasciata. The sequence goes on from CM019042.1 coordinate 11,647,802, forward strand.
GGACGAGACCTGACACTGTCTAACACTGAGCCTACTATGCCTTACTACTACTATATGTACTCACAATGGATATGAAGCGAAATCTATTAATGTAATGTATTAACATCCATTAAATACTCACGTGCTCACCTTTAGTCTTCTCTTTATTCTCTGTTCTTTACTCTTTGATCACCAACATATCTTCTGTGTGACCGTATATTAATATCGATATAATACCTAATATATCGACATAATATCTAACACGCCTCTCCTTAGTTTTAATATGTACATGATTAATATGATTAGTTTTCTTATAAGTTTATGACAATTTCTAATTTAATTAATCTATATATTCTATTATCAATATTTTTACATAATTTCATTTTTTTTGTTTCAATGTTTACAAATGTTTTTAACTTCATTTATCTGCATACTTAATAATATTAATATTAATATTTTATTTTATTTTTATATACGCTTTACTACCTTCCCTTCCATACGTGGCCTTAACTCTCGTCTGGTCGGTGTTTGTTTAGGAGAAACAATTTGTTCATTGTTTTGGTTAGAAGTTACATTTACTGTACAATTGCTTTCGATATCAGGTCCCTTCACTTTAGGTGATGTGAGATTGTCACTGGTTTTGATCTCTAATTTGATCCAAATGACGTTTTATTTCACGATTATTGTTCGCCAAAATACAACAATATGAACGAGGGGCCCAGTTGTTGTTTAACAGTTGCCTGAGTCCAACTTGCCTTGTTAGGATTTTTATAGTCCCTAACCATGACCACTGACCAAAACACATTATAGATTGTTCACGGCCTGTAACGAATTTGTCGCAGCTGAATTTGAATTCGGAACCCAGAACCCTTTGAACATGTTCGCAACCCAACATTTCTGTCACACGGACATAAAAATGTATGTCTGTATTGTCTTCAACTGGTTCGACTTCTGATTTGGGGTTTGGTGTTGTGGTTCGTAGCGACTTAGACGTGCGTGTGTGCTGAGTACTCACAAACTGTGCGTGTATTGGTTATAGGATTTGGTCGTCGCATTTCGCGTTGAAATTTTTATATTTCTTTCCACATACCCTGACCTTCGAATTTTTGGTATAGTGACGCGTTTTGAAGAAGTTTGTCACAGAATATATTTTCTTGTATCCTTTGTATGTTAATTTGTTTTATATAGGATAAAATAAAAATGATACACCGATATGCACATGTAAATCCTCATAATGGATATCATGTTTGACCTTACATTCGAAGAGATGCCCATTAGAGTATTGAAGGTGCGACGTGCAAGTTTTTTTTTTCTCTGCGTTCCCTAAGAAAGCAAAGAACTGGGCAAATTATCGTTTTTCGAGTTTCATGCGCAAGTATGACTTGACCTGCCGTAAACATAAATGAAGACGGGCATAGTGGATGGGGAAGGTACATGTACATGTGGGCATCTCTTCGAATGTAAGGTCAAACATGATATCCATTATGAGGATTTACATGTGCATATCGATTGTATCATTTATTTTATCCTATATAAAACAAATTAACATACAAAGGATACAAGAAAATATATTCTGTGACAAGCTTCTTCAAAACGCGTCACTATACCAAAAATTCGAAGGTCAGGGTATGTGGAAAGAAATATAAAAATTTCAACGCGAAATGCGACGACCAAATCCTATAACAATACACGCACAGTTTGCGACTACTCAGTACGCACGCACGTCTAAGTCGCTACGAACCACAACACCAAACCCCAAATCAGAAGTCGAACCAGTTGAAGACAATACAGACATACATTTTTATGTCCGTGTGACAGAAATGTTGGGTTGCGAACATGTTCAAAGGGGTTCTGGGTTCGAATTCAAATTCAGCTGCGACAAATTCGTTACAGGCCGTGAACAATCTATAATGTGTTTGGTCAGTGGTAGAAGACACCTAATCAGGAAACACAACATAAATTTTAATTAAAATCTAAGCTACGTTCTTTGCGCTGCTAAAAAATATGGCACATCCATGAAAAGGCGTTTAAAATGTTTACCCAAATAAAGGATTCCATTTACTTAAAATATACAATTCTTGATTTTAATTATTACGAACAAGTTTAAGGCAATCTTATAACATACTACATATGTATATATTGTCCTTGGGGTTGCAAATAACAATATAAATGATTCCAGAATCCGCAAACTAATTTGTGATTTAAACAAGTTCAACTCAAAACGAAGCACCCAGCAGGAACAAAAGAACAAGATCCTCCAGGGTCTGAGATAAATATTATTTTTGTGTCGTGGTAGACACAGACGCCATCAATATCCATAAATATTGGTTTACAGACACAGACAGCCATTCAAAGGGAATAGACATTCCCATTACAGACAGACCCAGAACGTTCGATTTAATTCGATTTGTGTAATAAAAAAAACTCAATGTAAATACTCCCCAAAAATGCAAATTAGAACAAATAAATTTGGAAACCAAATTGCAAACAAATTATGGCCACAATAATTTTTGTAATAATATAAAAAATATCGATTTGACTACGATCTAAGCGGGACAGAAAACATAAGAATGAAACGAATTTACAAAATGATTGGGCTAATTTGTATAAACCAGAAAAAAATACATATATAATAATAAATAGGAATTTGTATTGAAATGCAGACGATAAAAAAGAATAATTTAAGGTTCGACTGTAAATTCTCGTTAATGAGAGGAAACAAATTTCCGAAAAATGTAAAATGAAAGAAAATATCAAAAAATATCATTCGTAAATTCTAATACAATATCAGCTTTAATTCTAGTAAAAGTGTTAATGGCCGTTGAAACAATACTAATTACAGGGCAGCTAAACAAAGGTTCCAAGCTCACGCTTAATGTAACTTAAAACCCCAAACAAGAAGAGCCACCTCCAGCCACATTGCTCTTAGCCCCCCAGCACTTGGTTCAAGGATACTGCCACTTTAGCCCACTTGTTTGTGTAATCCCAGAAGGATGTCTGGTCAAAGAATTGTGCCTGCGGCATCTGAGTAAACATTGCTATCAGTTACAGTCGGGATTTTTTTTTGGGACAGTCCCAAGGTCTATGCGGTGCCTCGGTGTAATGGTATGTGTAACTTGTTTTACCTTGAGGTTACATTTGTGCGTAAGAGGATGGTAGCTAGAGACACCCCTCTTTATGTGGGTGTTTGTCGTAAGGCCCTTCTAATTATGCAAAACTGAACAGTAGGACACTCATAAAAATCACTCAAAAAGGCAACAGATGTGAGGGTTAAAAAGCGGGAATAGGTTAACATTTTACCAGTGACTAACAAGTTTGTTTGCTTTAATTAATTTCAAGACTTTAAAGGGCCGCCCCCATATCGAAATTCAAGTAATTTTCCCGT
>CM019042.1:11651465-11693021 GCA_009664405.1 Drosophila bifasciata
GGGGCTCCACACCAACCAATTCTTGCCATTTCTTGCCATTTCTGGTAGCTGTCAGCCGAGTGCCGAAGGACCAAAGATGGCCAAAAGAATGCCGGCAATAACGAGGATAATGTAAGGAAGCAAACCCCCAGTGATTCGGATCCTTGGCATCTCTGTGTGTATTTCTTGGTGTTTGTAATTGAGTGGGTAAACAGATTTCATGCAATGGAAATTCAACAAGTTCACTGAACTCAAGGGTTTATGAACAAGTTTCTGAGTTCAGAGAAAGTCCAGTTCCATAAAAATACCATTATTTATGACGAGTTCAAGTCAAACTGCGACTTTACGTCTTCATTCACGAAAGAAAAGCAGAAACAAAGAACGGGAATTCCAACTAACAAATGCCCAACTTTTTCACCAACTTGAAGACTTTTCAAAGTCTTCCAGCGAAGCATTTGAAAAAGCCATAAAAAAGCGTTTTTTGTCTGGACTCGACTTTCAACATTTCCACAGACATTGCCCAAGAGCATTCGCCTTCTTTCGGCTTTTGTTTGGTTTGCCTCTGACAAGGCCTTTGTGGGCTTTTTGGATGTTCATTTCTCATCTGTCCGTACAACCGAATAAAACAAAAGACGTGCTAATTAAATTATGACAAATTCACCTTAAGGCGGTTGTTCGGAGCAGCAGCAGCTACATAATTACTAAGAGCAGCTCGCCTTGTTTACATGTATACTCTCTTTATACGCTCTTATACTAGTTTGCTATTGTCGCGCTCATCGCTCCCTCTTACAGTGCATAGAAGCGCACGCATATGTATGCACCCTTCGTACTGTTTATATTGCAGTGCTTTGCCCTTTTATAGTCGCAGTCTAAAAATATTGTCGATCGCCGCGCATCTCCGAGCAGTCAAATTAGTTCTACAAAATTCCAACTCGAACCCGTTATATTAATCGAGCTCGCAAATATTGTAAAGTTTAACACACCGAATCGCAGTTCACGGCCACGCTCCTTCAAATTGTATAAAATCGTCGAATAATAAACAGAAATATTAAAAACTAAATACGGAGAATAATTGTCGTAAATGTGGAGTCAGAGTTGCCGAAAAAGCTCGGCAGCTTCCAACATTTTGGTGACCCCGACGTGATCGCCGTGAACTTATAGTGCGTTAAAGTGTTTAAACATTTAATTCTTCGAATTTTAAACATATAACTCAACATTTGCTAAGAGAAAGAGCGAACAAAAGTCGTTTGTGGCCGACCGTGGCAGTGCTAGCGGCCCGCTATTCGTTTTCGTTTTCTCTTTCACCGTCTGCTTCAGCCTGCGCAACGCACTGTCGAGACCGGCTGCATAGAGTTCTAAGCGAGGTCCGTTAGCTTTTTCGTCTACTCTTTCGTCGTTTTGCTTCAGCCATCTCTCGTGACCGGCTGCAATAACTCTCTTTGGAATTCGAACTCGAAATCCGTGCACTCTCTCGATCGTTCTCTCGCGCACATAAAAGTGCCGCAAAAGTGAACACACAAAACGTTTGAGCTTGTATCGCTTGTTGAAAATCGAATTTAACTTCGACCAATACACTCCGCGTCAACTATCTGTAGCCAAAACATGGGAAATAGAAAAAATAATAGAAAAAGTGGATCGTTTGCTATGGCAAATGAGGCTGGTGAAACACATAGCGAGTCGGTGGCATTTGGCGCTGCTCCAAGTGGTGGAAGTTTTAGTGCCAACGCAGCACACAGCACACAATTCCCTGCGTCTCGGATTTTTTTTTGAAGTTGAAAACTAGATCTATTTTCGATAGGCTAGAATCAATACGCACGGATATGGATTGTGAGAAGCTGTGCCAAATGGATGAATATGATCTGCAAGGACTGTTGCAATCGTTGACTGTACTGGAATCTAATTTTGCCGTGGCGCACAACAGCTTAGAGGAAATGGATTTTGAGTCCATGTCCAGTGAAGTACCTGCCAAATTCGACTCGTCCATATTATCACTGCGGACCATTCTTCAGCGCGAGCTTGGAAGTCGGTCAGCACCAAGCATTGTTCGACAATCAACCCCAACTCAAGTGCATCCCAATCAATCGTCGTTATGGCCAATCGATCTCGGTTACCTCAGCTGGAGCTGCCAAAGTTTAGTGGAATTTACACGGGTGGGCCAATTTCTTCTCAATGTTCACCGCGATCATTGACAAGGAGTCCGAGCTAACCCCCTATCGAAAAGCTGCAGCATCTACGTTCCTGTTTGAGTGGCGCAGCCCTCAATACCATCAGCTCATTGGAGATAAATGAGGCTAATTATATCGTGGCATTAGATATATTTTAAAGCGTCGCTTTGATAATAAACGTTTTATTTTGCAGGCACACATCAGAGGGATTTTTGGGTTGGAGAAGGCTGACGCATCGGTGGGCAAGCTGAGGGAACTGACTGACAGAGTCACCTCACATATTCGTGCAATGGAATCGCTGGCTAGTAAGGAAGAAGTAGCAGACTGTATTCTTGTACAGAGTGTACTTCAGAAGCTGGACAAGGCCACTCAGAGCAGATGGGAGGAGACTTCGTCGAATCAAGAGCTGCCGTCATGGGAAAATTTGTCTGGATTTTTGGAAAAGAGATGTCGAACGCTTGAAAATGTGGATCAATCAACGCAAAGGGCAAGATCAGGTTGGCAAGTCCGGGAAAACCGTGAGTACGCATCATAGAAAATCTTTTCGTCGCATCGAGCGCCCCGTTTCTTTGTGTGTTATGCGAGGGCACGAACCATATAATTGCCAATTGTCCACGGTTTGCACCTCTGTCGCCGAATGATCGTCAGGTGGAAGCAAAGCGGCTCTTATTATGCCTTAATTGCTTACGAAAGGGCCATCATGTGAAGGATTGTAAATCCGGTCCCTGCCGTACTTGCCGATCGAAGCACCACACGCTTTTGCATTTCGTTCGTCCAACAGAGACATTTCAATCTGCTTCTACGAGTAAAGCCTCGCAACAACAACCAAGTCATAGTGCCATGGTTGCCATGTCGTCCTCATTGCCTCAAGCCCAAATATCCCAAAGTCATTCTGATGCTGTGCTGTTAGCCACCGTCGTCGTTCTCGTAAAAAACAACGTTGGAACTTTCGTGCCATGTCGCGCATTTTTGGACTCAGGATCACAATTACATTTCGTCACAAGTCGTCTAGCTAATCAGCTAAAACTTAGAAAAACCAAATCGCTTACCGCGGTCTCTGGCATAGGAGATGCTAGCTTCTCAACTGAAGGTATCTCGGTGGATCTCGTTCTGAAATCGCGGATTTCAGAGTTCACCACTAGCATCACTTCCGTCGTTGCCCAGAAGATCACGGACAAGCAACCCAGCATCCCAATTAGCGTCTCTAATTGGAATATCCTGTCTAATATACAGCTTGCTGACCCTTCGTTCCACAAGCCGCAACGGATTGACCTGCTCATCGGAGCTGGACTGTTCTTCGAGTTGCTGTGTGTGGGACAAATTCAACTGGCGCCTGGACTTCCGTTGCTGCAGAAGACACATTTCGGATGGATCATTTCTGGTGGCGGGCACTCGGCCCCCAACCTGTCTTCGTTTGTCGCAGCCCACTCTTCGGATTGCGGGCACTCGGGCGTGCATTTGGCCCCCAACACATCGTCGGTTATCGCAGCCCAATCTTCGGATGACACCAATCACAGCATTCGGCTTGATGAGCTGGTTCGTCAATTTTGGGAAGTGTAGCACATCTTTGAGCCAATCGCTAGGGCAACAAAGGAGGAGCTGCACTGCGAGGAACACTTTGTCAACCATCACACTCGTCTTCCCTCCGGGGAATATTCTGTTCGCTTGCCTATGAAGCGAAGTCTGGAGTCCTTGGGTGATTCCTTCTTGCAAGCTAAACGGCGCTTGGAAAATTTGGAGCGGAAGTTCGTCCGCAATCCAGCTCTTTATGTAAATTATTCGGCATTCATGAAGGAGTACTTGTCCCTTGGCCATATGTCTCTGGTGCCCAGCGAAGATAGGCAAAAGTGCCAATATTTCTTGCCTCATCACTGCGTCATCAAAGAGGACAGCTCCACAACAAAGCTGAGAGTCGTATTCGATGGCTCTGCAGCTACCACATCTGGTCTTTTCGCTAAACGATCTGCTAATGTCAGGTCCCACCATTCAAGCCAAGCTGTTTCACTCCCTTATCCGTTTTCGTGCATTTCCTATTGCTCTTACAGGTGATATATCGAAAATGTATAGGTGTGTGCGTGTCTCTATGCCTGATACCATGCTCCAATGCATATTGTGGAGGGACTCTCTGGACGACGACATACAGGTCTTCAAATTAAACACAGTCACCTATGGTGCCCCCTCGGCGAACTACCATCTTGCCGTGATGAGGGGGCTTAGTAAGCGTAAGGACCCCGAGAGCTATACCGGCGGCAGCACATGCTGCCAGAAGGGCCCCCAAGCCGGGCAGGTCAAGGGCGAGCGCCGAAGCCAAGAGTAGTTTCACCCTGGCGGTAGGGCTAAAACGCATCGTTCAATGGGAATGTCCGTTAACGAATTAACAGTTACGGTGCAGGGAGTCGGAGACCCAGTACCGGCGGTGATTGGGGGTGCGAGCGCAGGCCCCCCGGCGTCGATATCCTGCGACTGCAGGAACCCCGAGTTGGCAGTGGAGAGCTTGGCTGCCAGCTCGTGTAATGCCACAAGCGAGAGGAAAATCCGCAGGCAGAAGGGGACGATCGAGGATCTGGAACCGGGAACCAGCGACGGAAGCTTCGTCTTCACTGGCCCCTCAGTGTCGGAGGCAGAGTTGGCCAAGGCCTTCTCGCCTTGGACAGAGCGAGGAGCTGCCGAGGGCGGAGCCGCAAGTCACGGTTCCCACCATCCAGGTCGACTCGAGTCCACTACCTGGGACGGAGGATGAGGCTCAAACCCGACGCAAACGGCTTTCGGGATACAGGGCATCGGTGAAATACCTTCGTGGTATGAGCCAAAGGCCCCGAAAACGCTGACCGCGAGGAAAGGAGCCTTAGGAAAAAGCACGAGCAGAACGTGCGGAGGTACGAGCGGCTGAACGGAGTCGCTCCTGCCAACGGAGACCAGTCCCCCCAAGCGTACACGCGACGGTGGCGAGGACCCCAAGCCATCGTCTTCACCGTCAGCAGCAGCTGGCACGAAGACGATGTTGGACCAACCCTCAACGTCATCGTCTGCGAACTCGCGAGGGAGAAAGGGAAGAAGGTATCCGGGAAGCAGAGGGAGAAGACCACACCTCAACCGCAGAACACGGCAAGCGCCAAGGTACCACCAACGCCCTCTGTACAGAAGGCAACGGTGGGACCGACTGGTCGAGAGCCAAGGTTCAAGCGGCAGAGAACGGATGACTCCGTAAGAGCCTCCGAGCCGAAGAAGGCGAAACCAGAGGACATCCTGGCAAGCCTAGGAGCACCGCCTGAGCTACAGACGGCCATAATCGACCGAAGCCACCCGGAAGGAAAATATCGGACGAAAATTGGCTGAAGGCGGAATCGGAGATCCTGACCGCCATGAAGGATGCCATTGTTCGCGCAGACAACCCGTTTGTCTGCGAGTTCAAGGGCATCAAGTGGTATAAGGAGCCAAAGCAGTGGCCTGTGGTAACGCAGAAACTCTTGAGTTTCTCAAAACCACGGTTCAAGGTTTTGGTGAACTTTGGCCAGGAGCGGCTCTTTGCGTGGTCCCCATCGATGAGATTCCCAGGAGAACGATCATGAAGGTGTGGATTCCTCCCCAATCAAGGCGGATGAGGACACACTTGTCCTGATCAAGGCACAGAACCGGATCCTGGGAACGTCGGACTGGACCATCACACGGGCGATAGCGCGAGACAAGGGGAACGGCAAGGAACTCTGGATCAGTATTGGTCAAGAAAGCCTTGCCAAACTCCTTGGAAAGGACTGCCGCATATCTTTTGGTATGGGCACACTGGCGGTAGTAGTACCGCGACACCCCAGGTCCGCTGAACAGCATGAAGGTGGTGCAGATTAATCTGCATCACTCAAGTGTACCATCGGCGGACCTGCTGCGGTTTATGGACGAGAAGGCGGTAGACGTGGCCCTCATCCAGAACCCTGGACCGTTAAGGGGAGGGGTTCGGGACTGAACGGTCGCGGATACCGCCTTCTCACGCCACACCCCGTGGGTAAGCCAAGAACCTGTATCGTGGTAAGAAGCGAGCTTAATGTTCTGTTTTCTTGCAGGTACAGCACTCGGACCTAACGGTGGCACTATGTGAGAGGAAGGACGGGAAAAACCTATACCTAGCCTCGGCATACCTGCCGTACGAGGAAGAGGACCCACCCTCGGGCGATGTCAGGGCCCTAATCCACCAAGTGCGGAAAGAGGGTCTCGACATCGTCCTAGGTTGCGATGCGAATGCCCACCACTCCCCTTTGGGGAAGCACGGGCACAAATTCCAGAGGAGAGTCGCTGTTCGAGTACATTCTGTCCACAAATCTTGTTGTGTGCAACCGGGGAGACCACCCCACCTTCCGCAACAAGAACCGTGCAGAGGTTATTGATATAACACTTGCCTCGGACAGTGACCCCCCTAACCATTGATGATTGGCATGTGTCCGGTGAGTGCTCCTTCTCGGACCACTACAGGATAGTGTTCAGCATCAAGTGGAACAGAGAAAGGCCCAAGGCCTACCGCAATCCCAAGCGGATAGACTGGAGCCGCTTCTCCACAACCGTAAAGAAGGCACTACCCTCCCCCACCGGAAGGGAACATCCTTCAAACGGAAGCACTAGAGGAAGCGGCTCAGAATGTCACTAAAGCCCTACAGGGGCCTTCCTTGAATCTTGCCCGATCAGCCGACCTCCAAAGTCCAACCGCAACCCGTGGTGGACGCGGGAGCTGAGCGAAGTCAGGAGGGAGTCAAGGAGGCTCTTCAACAGGGCAAAAGTGGCAACACACAGGAAAGCTGGGACGAATATCGTCGCAGCTTTAACACCTACAGGAACACCTGTAGGAAGGCGAAAAGGGAATCTTGGGCTGCCTTCTGCGATGCCATAGATGGTACCACCGAGGCTTCAAGGCTTCGACGGGTGCTATCAAAGGCGCCAACCACACCTGGACTGCTCCGCAACCAGGATGGTGTTTTTGCAGAAAACAGTCAGGAATCCCTAGAGCTCCTCATGAGCACCCACTTCCGGGATGCTCAGATGTCACCGGTGACGAATCCAACGACATCAACGACACTGAGCCATACCGGGAGAGGACACTGAGGATCTCATACGTGACATTATGGCACCAGACAAGATTATCTGGGCCATTAAATCCTTCGGTCCCTACAAGTCACCGGGGCCGGATGATGTACGACCAGCCATGTTGCAGGCAGCCTGCCTGCCCCTGCTACCATGGCTAAAGAAAATCTTCGAAGGATGTCTCCGAATTGGGTACGTTCCCCAAGCATGGAGAGAGGTGAGAGTGGTCTTCATCCCCAAAGCCGGGAAGATAAACCACATCTCCCCAAGGACTACAGACCAATCAGTCTATCCTCATTTTTGTTGAAAACGATGGAAAGGCTGATCGATCTACACATAAGGACCAAACTCGACAGACAAGTGTTCAGCGGAGCTCAGCACGCCTACCTCAAAGGTAGATCAGTTGAGACCGCACTACACGAGGTTGTGGGAAGTATCGAAAAAGACTCTCAGCCATAAGGAATATGCTTTTGGCGGCCTTCCTAGACATAGAGGGAGCCTTCAACAACGTCAGGATCGAGTCAATAACGGCCGCACTGACCAAGATTGGCACACACCCGACGGTAACCTTATGGCTGGACAGCGTTCTCAGGAGCAGAACGATCAGCGCTGGTCTCGGCACCTCCTCCTCAAGGAAGACGGTCACACGAGGTACTCCGCAGGGGGTTATATCCCTCTCCTGTGGAACTTAGTCCTCAACGACCTTCTTCTTCAGTTGGGGAGGAGCGGATACAAGGTTGTGGCCTATGCGGACGATCTAGTGATACTGGTAACGGGTAAGTTCCTACCTACAATCAGTGATCTTCTGGAATCTGCACTGGGAACGACCGCGAGCTGGGCACACCAAAACGGTCTGGGGGTTAATCCCCAAAAGACAGAGCTGGTGTTGTTCTCACGAAAATACAAGATACCAAACTTCAAACTACCAGCAATTGGTGGAACGACGCTTGAGTTATCGAAAGAAGCCAAGTATCTTGGTGTCATCCTAGACTCCAAACTCTCTTGGAAGAGAAACACGGAGGAAAGGAAGAAAAAGGCAATGGCTGCTTTCTACATCTGTAGGAAGACCTTTGGACGGACATGGGGCTTACAACCGCACATCATCCATTGGATGTACAAAGCGGTAATAAGACCCATTCTGACATACGGAAGCTTGGTGTGGTGGGAAGCGGCCAACACCAAATCCCACCTCGAGAACCTCCGGAAAGTTCAGCGGACGGCATGCCTTGGAGTCACTGGATCCCTCAGATCCACCCCACAGGCTGCTCTGGACACCATGCTAAACCTGGAGCCCATAGACCTCCACCTTAAGTGCAAGGCTGAGACAAGTGCCGCGAGGCTTTCAGCCGCGCGGTTCTTCAAGCCATCGCCTTATGGCCACGCCACAATACTTCGTAAGGAGGAAAGTGGAACGGGCGAACGGAGCGACTACTGTGTCTCGGAGTTTTCATGGAAGAGAAATTTTAAAGGACACATACCGGAAAGAGAGGAATGGACGCGTAACGCTGCTCTTGGGCAGAACGTGCTCTCCATCTTCACTGACGGGTCAAAGACAGCCGAAGGACAGGAGCTGGAATCTTCTCTGAAGAACTAGCAACCAACATATCCCTAAGACTACCAGACTGGTGCAGTGTATTTCAGGCGGAGATATACGCAGTATGGCAAGCGGCAAAGTTGATATACACCTTAGAGATACCTCAGAGGAACATAGCAATCTGTGTTGACAGCCAAGCTGCTATCAAAGCCCTGGTTTCCTGTAAAAATCACGAGCAGACTCGTACGTGACACAGTGGACGCGCTAAACCAGATCGGAGCGCACTCAATCACACACCTCACGTGGGTCCCGGGTCACACCGACATCGCGGGCAACGAGAGTGCGGACGAGTGTGCCAGAAATGGATCGGCCATACCACTGGCGGACGCAGTCAGCGATATACGGAGGGCCTCTGCGAGACATCATCTCGCAGATGATGGGTCGAGCTAGAACGAGATCAGACAGACGGTGGAACGCAACACCCAACTGTGAGATCTCTCGCTCGCTCTGGCCCCACTATGACCCTAAACGCACTAAGACTCTCCTAGGTTTCAGGAAGAGTCAGGTGCGAACACTGACGGAGTTATAACGGGCACTGTGTCATCGGCCACATGGCCACTAGGTACAGATTGCCCCATCATGACTTCTGCCGCAGCTGCAGGGACGAGGAGGAAATAGAGAGCATCCAGCATCTTCTCTGTGGCTGTCCTGCACTCATGGAAAGGCGTCACCGAATACTCGGCAGCGCCTTTCACGAGGACTTGGATAGCCTGGCAAACATGCCTTTGGAGAGGCTGATGCTCTTTGTTGAGGCCTCGGGATGGTTCACGAAATCTCCCTAGGCGACGGACGTAATCCCATGACGAGTGTGGGCATCACAATGGGCAATTCTTGCCTCCGAGTGACCTCGACTTAGGTGGAGCAGCCCTATAAACCTAACCTAACCTATGGTACTAAGCCTGCATCGTTTTTAGCTATTCGAGCTATGCATCAGCTAGCCATGGATGAGTCTTCGTCTTACCCATTAGGATCGCAAACCATTCTACAAGACTTCTACGTGGATGACATGATTTCTGGAGGCAATTCGGTCGAGGAAGTGTTGGAAATTATGACTCAAACCAAGGATCTTCTCGCTCGAGGCAATTTTCAATTGCGGAAATGGTGTTCAACTCCCCTGATGTTCTTCGTATGGTCCCAGATTCCGAAAGGGAAAGTTTTTTGAAGTTGGATGATGGAAGCGATGTAACCAAAGCCCTTGGGCTCATTTGGGAACCACACAAGGACAATTTTTATTTACATTTGCTCCTCAAATCGGTGTTGGCAAGCACACTAAGCGTTCGGTGCTGTCAACAATTGCGCGATGTTATGATCCTATGGGTTTAGTCGGGCCTACTTTGACAAAAGCGAAAATCATCATGCAGCGCATGTGGAGACAAGCTGCATTGGGACGAAAGTCTTCCTCAGCCTTTGGAATCGGCTTGGGCGGATTTTTGCTCGGACTTCGCTACTGTAGGACACGCTTCATTCCCACGTTACATACTTCTACCTAAATCAAGGTTCGAACTACATGCCTTCTGTGATGCAAGCCTCCAAGCCTATGGAGCCTGTATCTATGCTCGATCGTTTACGGATACTACCGCTGAGGTTCATTTGCTTTTGCTCGAAGGCTAGGGTTGCTCCATTAAAGACCCTCACGGTGCCTAAACTTGAATTATGTGCAGCGTTCTTATTAGCCAATTTACTTCGCGAAATAAGAAAAATGAGCACCTTCGATTGCCCAATCCATTGTTGGTCGGACTCCACTGTAGTCTTGTCTTGGCTACGAGAAGAGTCTTCCAAATTCAACGTCTTTGTGTCTTATTCGACATCTCTGCCATACAACAACTTACTAGGGGCATGGGTGGCGCTATGTACCAACTGAAATGAACCCGGCTTTGACATTCTATCAAAGGGAGCAGCACCTCAGGAGCTCTTGCAATCGAGTTTGTGGATGCATGGACCATCCTTCTTGCAAGGCGAAAGAAGTTGTTGGCCCGAAAGGTGCTCGCCAGAAGTCAACCTTCCGGAAATTCGACATCGGGTATTGCTGTCATCTGAGCGGTTCGACATCTCGCGTTCGTTTAAGCACATCAACTCATTCGGAGTCATGATGCGCATCTTTGGTTACGTTCACAAGTTCATCAGAGGAAAGAAGTCACCGGACCTCACTTCTGAAGACCTTCGAAATGGAGCACATCTGCTATGTCGGATCGTTCAACACGCCCATCTTTACCCTGAATACCGTGCTCTTCGAAAGGGGAGTTGCGTGGAGTCCACTAGCAGTATATCATCGCTGTCGCCGTTTATAGATGACTTTGGTCTCATTCGCGTTGGTGGCCGTCTACAACACTCAACTCTCAACTTCGATGCTCGTCACCCAATCATTTGTCCCAGGGATCATCCTTTGACGTTCGCCATAATAAATCACTTTCATCGAAAACATCATCATGCTGGTCCACAGTCGCTACTTGGGAGCGATTCGTCTGCAGTTCTGGCCCATCGGCGGCATGAAAACCGTATCTCGAGCCTTGCGGAAATGCATTATCTGCTGTAGATCCAGACCTCGTCTAGTTGAACACATCATGGCTGACCTACCAAAGGATCGAGTGCAGGATTCGCCTGCATTTAGCGTTTGTGGAATTGACTACTGCGGTCCCTTCTACTATAAGCCAGAAGGGCGCAGTCGATCGCTGATGAAATGCTAAATCAGCGTTTTATCTGCTTTGCAACAAAGGCCGTCTGGTTAGAACTCGTGAAGGACTTGACAACTGCTGCTTTCTTGAGTGCCCTCAAACGGTTCGTTGCCACTCGCGGCATTCCCGGTGTATTTGGTCGGACAATGCCACAAACCTTGTGGGAGCAAGGAATGAGTTGGAGGACCTTCGGCGCTATTTTTGAGCGAGAAGCATCGTGATGAAGTGCACAATCACTGCATCAACAACGGCTTTGATTGGAAATTTATACCACCTCGCTCGCCCCATTTCGGTGGCTTATGGGAGGCAGCAGTGAAGATGGCCAAGAAGCATTTGTATCGCTCCATGGAATCTTCCCTCTTTACCTTCGATGAGCTGAGGACCCTGGTTTACCAAATCCAGGCAGTAATCAATTCTCGACCTCTTATTGCTATTTCAGAAAACCCTGAAGATCTTGGCGTCCTCACACCAGGACATTTTCTAATTGGTCGTCCGCTGATGGAGTTTCCCGAGCCAGACGTAACGGGTCTAAACTTCAATAGATTGGATTGCTGGCAACGAGTCGCCTGTGCACAGCAGATCTTTTGGAAGCGTTGGAGTGAGGAGTACTTGACTCTACTCAACAACGTGCCAAATGGCGCACACCGCAGCCTTCCATTCAAGTCAACGACGTCGTCTGCATCAAGGATGAGAACCTGCCGCCGTTGAAGTGGCCTTTGGCCAGGGGGTGATCGAGGTCATCGCTGGAGCTGATGGGACTGTGCGAGTCGCCGTCCTGCGGACACCATCCGGAACCACTCGACGAGCTGTCAACAAGCTGTGCGTCCTACCCGTTGAGGATCCTGTTAAAAGCCCTGGTCTTTCAACGGGGGAGTATGTTCGAGCAGCAGCAGCTACATAATTACTAAGAGCAGCTCGCCTTGTTTACATGTATACTCTCTTTATACGCTCTTATACTAGTTTGCTATTGTCGCGCTCATCGCTCCCTCTTACAGTGCATAGAAGCGCACGCATATGTATGCACCCTTCGTACTGTTTATATTGCAGTGCTTTGCCCTTTTATAGTCGCAGTCTAAAATATTGTCGATCGCCGCGCATCTCCGAGCAGTCCAAATTAGTTCTACAAAATTCCAACTCGAACCCGTTATATTAATCGAGCTCGCAAATATTGTAAAGTTTAACACACCGAATCGCAGTTCACGGCCACGCTCCCTTCAAATTGTATAAAATCGTCGAATAATAAACAGAAATATTAAAACTAAATACGGAGAATAATTGTCGTAAATGTGGAGTCAGAGTTGCCGAAAAAGCTCGGCAGCTTCCAACAGCGGTGGCACATAATCACGAAAATCAAATCATTTTAAAAGGAAGCTCCTTCGGCCTAAACCCTTTAGTAAATAATAAATAATCTTGAATAAATAAAAAAATCTAGTAATCCTAAAAAGAATAGTTGAGCAGCTGTCATTTGTTCTCGTTGAGCATTTCCATTCGTAGTTTCGTATTCGATCTGTTAACACATATAAAAATTGTTGATGTAACAAAACAAAATTTACATTTTTATTTTGTTTTTTGTGTTCTGGGTTCACCGTTCTAAAATTAAGCTAAAATTAAGCTAGCAATCCCAACCAAAGAAAATTATCAAAAAAATTCTCCTTGTTCTACGCTTAGCTTTTAGACGGAAATCCCTAAGTAATCGTAAGTACAGTCAATCCATAATTAGTTCCTGCTTAATTATAGATTTACTTTTCAGAACATGTGTTGTGGACCTGCCTCGTGCTGCCCGAACTGCGGCCCACCCTGTGGCGGCCCCTACTGTACGCCCTGCTGTGTGGAGCTCTGCTGTTCCCCCTGCACTCCGGCCTACTTGCAGTGCACCTACTGCCCCTGCTACCCTCGCTGTTGCTAGCGCAGAAAAGGACGAACAGGATGAGGGGATAATGGTGCAGTCCGGGCAACGGATAGTCCGCAAGATTGCTGATCACAATTAACAAAATGATAATGTATATAAAAAATAATGTATAACAAAAAAATAAATAAAATCGAATAGAAAAACGAATCTAAAGTATACTTCAAGTACGTGTAAAAATACTTCCTGATTAACATTCGCATAAATCTGGTAATACCCAAGTGATTTCCGAAACCCCTTATCCGCACACGCAAGCTGAAACTTTTGCCTGCCATGGCCAAATTAAAAAATAAATAATTTATTTTAATTCCTGTCGGGTCAGGCAGCATAACGCCCGCCAGCGGCCGGTCTGTCATTTATGTCTGTTTGTGCACCTGCTGCGTCAAAGAGACTCTCTTACGCTTACCTAACAATTTTAAATCCACACTTGTTGCATTTAATCAAACGATATCAGGTTGCGTGCTGTGCAATGACAGCGCTCACGAAATAAATCATTGTCCTCAGTTCATAGCACTGTCCCCTCAAATCGCCATAAAAGAAGCCAAGAGGTTTTCTTTGTGTGTAAATTGTCTTAAGGCAGGCCATCGATTGAGTCAATGCAGCTCCAGCAAATGCCGTACCTGTGGGCGCAGGCACCACACTCTCCTGCACTTCGGAGGCCCTGAAACTACTGCAGCTCAAGGTGGATCTGTGCCACTTGGCGTTTTTCTCCGTCTACGTCGTCGCATCCCATCACCGAGTCCTCTGCTGCAGCTTCTACATCTTCTGCACTTATTACCCAGGATCTCAGTAATGATGTCGTTCTGCTAGCCACGGCAACTGTCTTGGTCAGAAATCGTTCCGAGTTTTCGTTCCCTGCCGAGCGTTGCTTGACTCCGGCTCGCAGCTCCACGTGATAACTTCTCGGTTTGCAAATCAGCTTCAGCTTCGTAAAATAAAATCATCGACATCGGTATCAGGAATAGGTGACTCTACCTTTGTCACGGATGGAGTTTCAGTCAACGTTAGCCTGCACTCTCGGTCATCGGAATACTCAACTCTCATCACTGCTGTCGTAGCCTCTAGCATAACCGATCGGCAGCCAAGCTTCGGAATAGACACTCGCAACTGGAATATTCCATCAAACCTTCCACTAGCTGATCCAGAGTTTTATAGACCTCAGCGTGTCGATCTTCTAATTGGCGCCAGCCTGTTTTACGAGCTTCTCTGTATTGGTCAGGTCAAGTTATTGCCAGGATTGCCCTTAATTCAGAAGACTCGCTTGGGATGGGTCGTATCTGGAGGTTGTTCCCGTGGAAAGGAGGAGTCCTCTTTAATGGTTTCGCGCGCTCCGGTCGTAGTTACTGAGGATAACCTGGACGAGAGACTTGAGGTACTGTTGAAACGTTTTTGGGAGGTGGAAAATTGCACCGAAGCCATAGTAAGGTCTTCCAAAGAAGAGCTAGATTGTGAAGCTCACTTTGTTCAGCATTTCCGCCGATTGCAAACCGGCGATTATTGTGTTAGGCTGCCAGCAAAATACAATCTGGATCTCTTGGGAGAATCTTACCATCAAGCGCTGCGCAGGTTCTTATCTCTTGAACGGAAGTTGGATCGTCATCCTGATGTAAAGTCTCTGTATGCTGCCTTCATAAATGAGTACCTTGACCTAGGCCACATGTCTCTCGTTCCGCCCGAGTCAATCAACGCCTGTCGATATTTTTTGCCTCATCATTGCGTAACGAAGGAGGATAGTTCTACAACCAAGCTTCGCGTCGTTTTCGATGGATCCGCATCAACTTCATCTGGCTATTCTTTAAACAACGTTTTAATGTCCGGGCCCGTAATCCAACCCACTCTGTTTCACATACTTGCTAGATTTCGATCATATGCAGTTGCGATTACAGGGGATATTTGCAAGATGTACCGATGTGTTAGAGTTTCACCCGAGGATAGTAGTTTGCAGTGTATTCTGTGGAGGAATTCCATGGAAGAGGATTTGCGTGTGTTTAAGCTGAATACCGTTACGTATGGGACGAAGCCTGCCTCTTTTTAGCTGTACGGACAATGCATCAGCTGGCATCGGATGAGCAGATAGCGTTTCCCATTGGGGCTGAGATCCTTCGCCGTGACTTCTACGTCGATGACCTCATATCTGGAGCCAGCTCTGAGGAAGAGGCTGTCCGCATTCGTGAGCAAACTACCGGAATTTTGTCTAAGGGCCAGTTCCGACTGAGGAAATGGTGTTCAAACGTCCCTGCTGTGCTTGATGGAGTTCGGAGGAGGACAAGGAAACTTATTTGAAGTTTGACGATGGCAGTGATTTTACCAAAACATTAGGACTTGCTTGGGATCCAGTGTCTGATAAACTTTTATTCTCTTTTTCGGCCCTACATTCGTCTTCGCATCCCTGCAGGCGTTCCGTCTTGTCAACAATAGCGCGGTTCTACGACCCCCTCGGACTAGCTGGACCTGTCATTTGCTAAGGCCAAAATCTTTCTCCAGCAGTTGTGCAAGGAGAAGTTGTCCTGGGATGAAAGCTTGCCATCCGCACTGAACACCGCTTGGCAGGAAATATGCAGAAGTTTTGGCCAGATTCGACGTTATGAATTTCCTCGCTTCGTACTCATTCCGAATTCAGAGCTCGAAATTCACGGATTTTGCGACGCCAGCATTGAGGCTTATGGTGCCTGCATTTATGTTGTATCGAAGGGTCAGCGGTCCACCAGTCACCTGCTTTGTGCAAAATCTCGTGTTGCTCCATTGAAGACACTCACTGTACCAAAGCTGGAGCTTTGTGGAGCGGAGTTGCTAGCTAGGCTCATATCTGAGATAGCTGGAATGAATGTTTTCAAAGGAAGGTGTTACTGTTGGTGTGATTCGTCGGTTGCGCTTTCTTGGATTCGGGACGAGCCGTCCAGATTCAATGTATTTGTCGCAAATAGAGTGGCAACGATACAGGAACTGACTGCAAAAATGGAGTGGCATTATGTTCCCACAGCTTTGAACCCGGCCGACATTCTCTCTCGAGGGGCTCTACCAGTAGAGTTGAGCGAGTCACCCCTTTGGGCTCATGGGCCTCCATTCCTTTGTGGCTCCCATGATGACTGGGCACCCACGGTGTTGCCAGATAGGCCAACCATGGAGCTTCGTCGGAAGGTTTTGCTGGTAAAATCGCCATACGTGGATATTGTAGCTGAGTCCAAGTATGCTAACTCTTTTGCTTCCTTGCAACGCGTTTTTGGATACCTTTATAAATTTGTCAACCGGATTCGGCACCCCGGACTCACTGTCCGTGATATTGAACATGGAGCTCAGTTGTTGGTGCGGCTAGTTCAGCGTACGGAGCTATGGGAAGACATGAAATCACTGCGGGCCAAGGGAGTGGTTTCCTCATCTAGTTCACTCATATCATTGAATCCATTCATTGATCACTTTGGACTTCTTAGAGTTGATGGCCGTCTGAAAAACTCTTCGTTGGATTTTAATGGCCGTCATCCCATCATCTTGCCCAGCAGCCATCCGCTAACTCTTTCAATAATTTCTCACTTTCACGAACGGAATCTGCACGCTGGACCTCGAGCTCTGCTTGGATTAATCCGATCCCAATATTGGCCTATTGGGGAGGGAAGACGGTAGCCAAGGCAGTAAATAAGTGCGTAAGATGCTTTCGAATGAAGCCTAGAGTATTGGAGCACATCATGGCGGATCTCCCGAAGGAGCGGCTCGACGGTTCTCATGCCTTTGAGATAACAGGCGTTGATTTCTGTGGCCCGTTTTTTTTCTACAAGTCGGAAGCACGCAACAAGGCTCCAATCAAATGCTATGTCTGCGTATTCATTTGCTTCGCAACTAAGGCGGTTCATTTGGAGCTGATCAAGGACCTATCTACGGTCTCCTTTCTGCACGGTTTAAAGCGTTTCATATGCACCAGACGAAAGCCGCGACAAATCTGGTCAGATAATGCAACCAATTTTGTCGGCGCCAGGAACGAGCTTTTGGATCTAAAGCGTCTGTTTCTCAGTGACGAGCATCAGAAGGTGGTCCTCGAATTCTGTTTGATTGAGGCTATTGACTGGCACTTCATACCGCCTCGATCCCCGCACTTTGGAGGCCTGTGGGGAAGCTGCAGTGAAGACGGCCAAATACCATTTCTATCGTGCAATAGGCGGCTCAGTGCTTGGATTTGAAGAACTGCGTACGCTGTTATGCCACATCACGGCAGTTATTAATTCAAGACCCTTAGTATCCATTTCAGAAAATCCTGCCGATCTGGACGGCTCACTTTCTAAATGGTGGACCTCCTGCGTCGTTCGCTGAGCCTGATGTAACTCAGCTAAACTTCAATCGTCTGAACGGCTGGCAGCGCGTTTCATATTTGCAGCAGGTTTTCTGGTCTCGATGGAAGGAAGAGTACATCACGTCATTGCAACAGCGCTCAAAGTGGCGCACGTCGAAGCCTAACTTGGCAGTCTCAGATGTGGTCCTCGTCAAGGATGAAAATCTGCCTCCCATGAAGTGGCCTCTAGCTAGGGTGGTAGAACTACTACCTGGAAGAGATGGTGTTGCCCGCGTCGCTGTTCTGAAGACGCCAACTGGAAACACCAAGCGAGCCGTCAACAAGCTGTGCCTGCTTCCCCTTAAGGATACTGTTGAAAGTCAGGTTTCCAACGGGGAGTATGTCGGGCCAGGCAGCATAACGCCCGCCAGCGGCCGGTCTGTCATTTATGTCTGTTTGTGCACCTGCTGCGTCAAAGATACTCTCTTACGCTCTTCGTCTACCACTCATGTTCGGCTCAGAAACCTCGCCGAGCTATTCTACGATAACTCTCACGCTCTCCCCTAAGGCCATATGCATAGGGCATAGGTTTCCTGCCCTTGGCTATGCATTTTTCTGTCTGGACCTGATCATCATCGCTTTTCGGATTATTGTCCCTTAACTTACAAACGCGTACTGCCGCTACTTATTATAAATATAAATAAAATAAAGTACATAAAATTGTAGTTCCAATTGAAATATCTTGACTCTTTACTTAAAAGACAAATTACAACAGCTATTAAAAACGCTTAATAGCTTAACAATTCCATTTAATTTTCTGGCAACACAGAGAAATAGGTCAATCCGAAACCTAGGAATAGCCTGGTTCCTAGGTGTCCCTTGCCTAGAAAAGGTTGATGATGGATAAATGTGCACTTAAACTTCTAACCCAAAAGATTGCTAGACACTGGCTGTCATTTGACCTGCCTAATTCGGCATGTAACCAAAGTCATTAGGCATTGACTTGGCCATATCAAATGGGATGAATGAGGGGCAGGTTTTGGGGTTACGGCCAATGGCACAGGGATCAATTCAAGTTCGAGTCCCTCTTGAGAAAATTGCGTGAGGGCTTAAGAACGTGCCATGGCAGAGGCAACCGCATACATGCTTAGATTTAATCCAATTTTATTGTAGCCCATGGGGGGCCAAGGGCACTGCCATCCGTACCCTCGGTACGTTATTATGCTGATTGTGTTGACACACACTCCGTCCGTTGTTTGTATGTATTTTGGGATGGGTCCAACCTCCTCTGTAGTTGCAACTTTGATGTTTGTGCTGAGCTTTTCACTAAATATTTTATTAGTGCTGGGGTGAGTGTGTGTGTGTCTGTGGATACACCTGGATATAGGGGTTTCTCCGGCAGGTTCCAAAATAAATAAAAATTCAATTTTAGTTTTTAGTTTCATCCATGAAATCTGGGTTTGGCTTAGTTTGGCAATAGCACGTGCCAAATACGAGTATGTTTTCATTGGTCCAAATGGTCAAACTCTCCTGACCTGACATCTTATGACAAATTGTGGCAAAGTTTTGGAAATAACTTCTCAACTTCACCGACAGCTGTCAAGTGTCAAATCGCCAGAAATCATCCCGACATTTGCGACTTTTCTTTCAATTATTTTAATCAATGCAGATCGCAGCGTCACCCACCAAACTCTTTGGGTCAAGTAACAGCTTAAATTCAGCCGAACTGTGACTGGCCATAAAAAAGTTTTTAGGAATGGAAGTGGGAGAAATTAAACTGGAACCCTTTGACGGCTTTATGTTGGCTGAAAAAGTGAAAGTGAAGTACTTTTTCAGTGGGACATTCAATGTTTCGTGTGGTAGGATTTGTGTCACAGATAAATACGCCCACGGCTGTTGTCGGAAAGGGACAAGCACAACTTTCAAATTCCAAAAGAGCTTTCAAATACAATTCGTCAAGACCAGACTGTCCTGGTCCCTGGATGAGAGTCAAGAAGACTTTTCTGAATTGGCTTGCAAGAGTTGTTTCTTTAGTTTGTCATTAGTTCAGCCTCATTAGGAGCACCCTGTTTGCAACACGTTGTCGAACTCTTCAAATTTCCCGCCCAAAACAAAATAAAACTCTAAGTACATTTTATTCTGTGAAATAATCCTCTGCTTTTCCGCTTCTCTGTAGTTAAGTTGAACAAAATGTTCTGTTGTCTGGCAACAAATATGAACAATCAATCTGTCTGTCTGTTTGTCTATCTATCTGTATGTTTGTTGCAAGAATTTTTTCAGATTTCTATTTATTCTTTTCCTTTTTATTTTGCCATTCCTCTTGTAAGCTTCCTTTTCCGATTTCTATTGCATCCTTTTCGAGAGGAATATGTTTGTGCTTTTCGCACAGTTGCAGTTGCAAGTCGCATGTAGCATGTGAATATTTATGTAAGTATACATGCATATATTTACATACATATACGCACATATGTACATATGTATGTATATGTACACTCGTGTGTAAATAGATATTTGACATGCTGTTAAAGTTACATTGTCTTCGTTGAGTTAACAAGTCACGGAAATGACAGACTCTATTATGTCAGCCACACATATTGAAACTTTTGCTTTGATGGCATTTGGTACACTTCACAATATTGAGGGTATGTTAGATATTAGAAGTAGTTTGTGGTCTTTATGGAAGGAGAGTTTAGCGGGATTGTACCTGAGAGTAGTGATTAGATTATACTTAGATTTGTTGCAGGATTAAAAAATTTAAAGTAAAAATATTATTTTCATTAATCACATAAATACGGAAGTGGCACTAATACAGGGTATTTTTTGTATTTTACATTGAAATTTTAAAGGATATACAAACTGCAGTGTCAGTTGTTTTAAACAGTTTCCTCTAACAAATATTTTCCCTATAAAATAAACAATGCCATTTTGTCTATTGTTTATTATGCAGAATACAAAGTCTCATATTTATTCTGCTGTGCTTTTACTGGTAAAATAATAATGTAACAACTGTGCGAATACAAATAAATGAACAATTATTGAATTGATAATCGAATTTAAACAGGATATTATAATCCTTTTTAAAGGAAGCTCTGTGAAGCATTCACTTAATTAAATTTGCACTTATAAAGCCCTGAGTACGAGTAACTACTTAAATAATTGATTAAAAATCAATTTCTGTTGCAATGACTTCTTCAAATTATATTTTTCCGAAATGGAAACTAAATTATACACAGAAGCATAATCATTGAACAGTTTAGTAAGGTGAAATGAAATACTACATGTCGATGAATGGGATAATTCGTATTATAAGTACTAATTAAAAGCTGTGGTGTGGCGCAGGTGACTTATTAAAGTCAATAATATTTTTAAATTAAATAACCTAAATTTAATAAAAGCATACAATTTTTTTTCCTTTGCTCAATAGTATACAGGAGACTTAATATGAGTGACTCAAATCTGTTAAATAAGAGTTATTTTATTTTTCCTTTTTTTTTTTTTACATACTATGTCTCAAGTCCTTCACTTCCATTTCAAATCAAAAAAAAAAAAAAAAGCCAGAACAGTTTTTTAAACCTCTAAAACTACTCTTTCTTTTTAATTATTCATCTCTGTGTTGTTTTAACCCTATCGATTTTTACTCGTTTTTCCCCAAACGACTTTGTTATTAAACTAGAGCCGATTGAATATTTAAAAAAGAAAAACCAGCAGGACACGCAGAATGGACAAGGATTATTTATAGAGTGCGGTTTTCCAATATTTTTGATATATTTTATATGCAACATATGGACATTGTTCATGAATACTTAGAATGGTTTACATGGCATGAATAAAATGGGTTCTATTGAAGCTGAAAATATATATAAACTCATAAACGCAAATGAATAAAAGTACCACACAATAAATTCATAAATTTATAACACTTTTGCAATCGACTAATTTAATTTAAAATTTTCAAATTAAAATTCAATTATGATGTATAATTATTTACTCTTGGAACTTCAACAATGTACACGAGTGCTTATTAATTTGAGGATTAAAAACTATAAATATTAATTAGCTATTTTTTCACTCTTTGCTTCGGTCATCCATGAACTGGGAGACCCGAACTAACGCACCTTTCATAAACCTTTAATGGGTTTTCTGTCGATTTATAACACCGAAGCCATACAATGCGATTTATCACAACTTTTTGTCAGATGGCACAAAAGCAAAAAAAAAGTCTGACTGTAAAAAGTCCATTTACTAATTGCAAGTTTTAATTAAATATCGACCTTTAATGGGCACAAAAAAAACAGCAAGGACAATGCCTACCAGAGGAAAGGTTGCGGAATTTTGGGGAAACCACATTGACTTTTGGCATCGCAGCTAAGGAGAGACAGAAAAAGTACCAAAGATGGTTTTTAGTGATAGGAAAAAGGGAATAGGGATAGAAACAGACCCAAAGACACTCTCAGCAACGGTCCGAGTTCCTTCAAATGCAATGCCCAGTTCCGGCTCTTCCGGAACTGGTTCTGGCCAAGGAAAAGTAAACAATCGTTTCCGCTTTTGAAAAATTGCTTTCATTTTTTGGCTGACTGGCCGCACCGACCCAGTGAAAGGCAAAGCCACCACGAACCAAAAAAAATGAAACCACTTCCTGGCATTGTTGTTTGTTATTACACCCACAACCAGCACAGTACTGCAGATAAGTAAACCTGACCAAAAACGAAAATAAATCGGGATACAAATAGTAACACATTTTTTGGTTACCTTTTTTGGGTACATTTTGCCACAACTCAAAACACAGTTAAAGTGAAAACGTTGCCATATGCATGGGAACGAAATAAAAAAGAGTTCCAAAACCAAGATTTGCATACCTAAATCGATGCGAAAGGAAATCAGATGTTAAAAAAAAGGGACAATGTCTATACAATGTACGATGTGATGAAAATGTGGGGGATTGATAGTAATTTTATTTTATTTTAAATACAATTTTACATTGAATGTAAAGCAATAAAGTGATTCACGTTGACATTAATGTAATTACAAAATGTTTGCGGCCATTAAAATGGAATTTAGTGGGCTTCATGCCACAATGCCGCAAGGTCATTAAAGTCATTAAAATTTTGACTTTGTCCACCTACCAGCACACTCTGCCCAGGACACGTTAGTGTGGTAGTTGGACATTTTATGTTCAGTTTGGCCCTGAATATATGTAACTGAGTCCGTGTTGCTGATGTGATTAACGTCGCTCTTTGCGGTGTTTTGTCTCACTGGAAAGCTGAGCTATGCGTTAATCAAATGTCAATTACTTTGCGGATACCAAAATTGATGGAAAGAGCAGACAGCAGCACCAGAGGAGACGCCTGGACTTACCGAGGATACCGACACCCCAGCACACAGAACCCTAGTACCGCAAAATCATGACGCTCGTTGGTTGTACATTTTCAGAGTTTTCCCTTTTGCCCTGGCAGTGCAGTTGGCATCCACAGATAGATACAGAAACAGAGACACTGAGAGAGACAGCCACAGAGAGAGAGAGAGAGAGACATACATATATATATATATACATGTACATATGTACGTAGTGCCAATCATACTCCTATAGGGAGACAGGCATCCTTTGCTACAGTTTGTTCCTTCGCTGGCCTTATCCCTTATGCAATTTGTCTTTATGTGCCACCCCTTTTGCTAACTTTGTTCGGTTTTCCTCTTCGTTCTGGGTCTCCGTGGCATGCGGCTTGCAGCTTTGAGTGGTTGGAGGTCATGAGATATGCCCGACTTTACTTACGTTGCCTGCATTTCAGGTCTCAACTTTCGTCTTCATTTTGATGGTCTTTAAATATTCCCGAAAAAGACAGCTTTATGGATGTTAAACCTTCTCCTATGCTGGATTCAGTTGCCTCTCAGTTCGCAGCTCCTGAATATTGAACAAACAGCGCCCGGTAATTTGATGATTATAAATCACACTCATACCAGCAGCAGGCTGCTCCAGTGCGTATGATTATTGACCCTCGGGGTTGCATTTGCACAGAGTAATCATCACTTAAGGGCCCAGGGATCTGGAGCTTTTGTGCCGGCCCTCAGGTAGTGGCCAATGGCCCCCATTCATCATCCAGTTGGCTGCTTGGATTCGTTGTCATTGTCCCTAATTCTAGGTAGCCATTGGGATGGCTCCTTCGGGTGTGTGTTCACCAGTCACCAATTTCAAGAGGATTAGCGATTCAATCATCAAATTGCATACAGGGACGTATCGGACTAGCTGATAACTTAATTGATGGATAGGTTCATTTAGCTTCGACTGGATTCCCAGCACATATGTGTATTTTTTCTGCGATTCTTATTCTGAAGTTCTGACTTAGTTTTCAATTTTAAAACAAAAGTCTTATTCATGTTTAAAGAAAGAAAAGGAAAATGAATCATCGAGACTGTTTTAATGTTTAGTTTCCAGCTCAATGGACATGTATGGTATGATTTGTTAGACCTCTCATTGAAACCTTCTGTTAAACTCATACAAAAAAGATTCTGATATACATGGCTTCATAGATTCTTTAGCTTAATTCTATGAATTGTTTGGTGCAGTCATATACATTCCTAACAATTATATTAGAACCCTTCATAGCTCATGCAATTTACTTTCAGCTTACATTTCTTGATACAAATAGAGCCCCAGATAAACGCTGATATATTTAGCTTACTATTTTCGCTTAGTATAAATAAGATTAGATCAAATATTCTGCCCGTCACTCCACAAGCCTAAGTCATTGTGTAACCACAAATGGAAAAAAATATGATTTATTACCCTTTTGCAAAAATGGCAACCAGAAATGGGTAACGAAAAAATGTTATTTATAGTATATAAAGGCATTACACAGTCTGGATATAAGAAATGGTTGGTTCACTATAACTGTATCAAATGGTTATTATAAATGTGTGAGCAGCTTTAAAAAATCTTAAATGGTTTTTCATTGAATTTCGTCAAATATTTGCAGCGTAATTTTGTGCCTTTAAGCCTCCATCAGTTCCTCGAAGGTTGAGTTAAATGAAATTCAATTGCTTGGGGCCGTTTAAAAGTTCACATAAAAAATATAAATGTTTTTTAATGCTGTACATTACTTGTTGAACTGCTGGCCAGCGGCATTTTCCGCTGAAATAAATAATCAAGATGTGGAATAAAACGCTCATTAAATTATTTCCATTAGGCCACTCCTTTTTAAGCACATCTAATTTGCAACAATTTGAGAGCCCTCTAAGATGGCTGGATGGATCCCTTCTCTTTGGTGCCCCAAGAAAAATTGTAGTCCAATGGTGCAGCACATGCATTATGAGAAACAGGGGCAAAGGGTGATAAAAATGTTTATTCTCCCTTTTATGAGCACACAAGATTTGCGGCATATCACACAGTTAAAAATTTCTCTCGACTAGCCAGGACATTGTTTAGCCGTTGTTTTTGTTGTACACCTCAAAAGGGTATTGCGATTATCTCTAGATGTTTGCAACGCACAAAACCTATTTGAATTTACAGTCGAATCAATCAATCATATCCTTCTGTCTGTTTCTGTGGAGAGTTGAAAGGCAGCACAACCATTTATAGTTTTGAAAGTGTATTAAACATTTCGGCCACGGAATCTTTGGTCCGTTTCTTGTGGGTCTTTATTTGTATCCTCCTTGTTGTTTCTCGGGACATTTACTTTTATTGTGCCACTGGTTCAAGGTTCAGAGGCATTTTGATTATGACGTTAGTTCTAGTAGCAAAGTAGCAAACGATTGCTGCAGGGCAGGACTGGGCAGGGATACATTTATGGCCGATTCTGGCATAGACATTTCGTCCTGTGTGCTGGCTGGCAATTGCAGCAGCCAAAAAGGAGGAAATGTTAAGTGGAACTTGTACTCGGGAACTAAGGATGCAACAAAGGATACTTGCTCTTTCTTTATGTTATCTTAATGCGGAAGTAACCCAGCTCGGAAGTCAAAAGAACTTCAAGGCAGAGTAAGTTCTGAGTCAAAAAAAGCAAGTTGTCGGAGTATTAATTCTTAGTTTTATTTGAATGCTCCACTCGGCAAACATTCGGGCTTAAACGTTTTATGTGGTGGAGTATGACTGCTATGAATATTACTACCGAATTACCTACCCCAGACCGCGGCCAAGTGTCAAGTGCCCAAGTAGGGGAAACATGTTCCCAACGTTTATCAGGAGACAGATGCAGAAGTGGGGGAAAAACGTTTTCCTGTCTTTGGGCCGTCAGCTGTCAACGGTCTCATTCGTTTTAGCCGAAAAATGGAATTGTTTTGTTGTCTCCGGCATTAGCGGACAGGAAGTCAGCTGTTGCCCTGTGCGATGTGACATGAACTAAACAAAGACATGCTCCATGACCCCTCCTCCTCCACCTTCATATCCAATTCATTCTAGCAGATGGAAATTTCCAGGAATTAGGCAGGAATCCAGGCAAGAGCAACAAACAAATTGTTTATATTCAGAAAGTCACGTAAGGTGTCGTGTCCTTAGGAAATCCACAGGAAAACGGGTCGGGAAAAAAGCAAAGCCGTATAACAACAGCCAGCCATAGGGCAGGAGGTCGTCTGTCCGTAACTTAATCATCATCATCTGGTTTTGGCCCTTGAATATTCTTTGTTGCTAGCAGATTTTCTTATCTTAATTTAAAATTTAAAGTTAGATTTAATCGTAAACCTCCACTCGACCCTTTTCGGGTAGATTCATGGGAATTTCTAATTTCGTTTTCCTTATTAAAGTGTGGAACACTCATTCCATTCAACTCGTTGGCATAAAATATGCAACCACCACAGGACTAAGGCTAAGACAAAGACTATTATGAGCACTCCAGCTGGGCATTGTTCCGGCGCTATTAATCAAATGAGATAAAGTAATTTTTAAGAAGCCGGCACTAATTTGATTGCCCTCAGGCCGTAGAGCAATGAACTGTTAAATAAAATATATCCCCGAATTATTATTTTTGAGAAAGAATATAAATTTAGTTCGAAGGCAGTTTTAATGTTTTATCTGTAGGATTTGTACTATTTTCAATGATCTAAAATAACATGCCCAACTCCTCACTGATAACAGAGCCAACACGCACCTCATACATGTTCGAACCCTTCGAACATTTGGTGTCTCATCAATCTTGTTCTGATTGCCACTCGAACCGTAAATATTTCAGTTAAATAGTCGAAAGACAAACCATTAGTTGGGCCTTCAAAATCAACATAAAATATTAAATATGCATAATGACAAATCTTGTGACGTTACGGGAATATTACTTGAATTTTGGATATGGGGCGGCCTTAAAGTCTTGAAATTAATTAAAGTAAACAAACTTGTTAATCACTGGTAATATGTTAACCTTTTCCCGCTTTTAACCCTCGCATTTGTTGCCTTTTCGTGTGGTTTTATGAGTGTCCCACTGTTCAGTTTTGCATAATTAGAAGGGCCTTACGACAAACACCCACATAAAGAGGGTGTCTCTAGCTACCATCCTCTTACGCACAAATGTAACCTCTTTTAAAACAAGTTACACATACCATTACACAGAGGCACCGCATAGACCTTGGGACTGTCCCCACAAAAAATCCCGACTGTAACTGATAGCAATGTTAACTCAGATGCCGCAGACACAATTCTTTTGACCAGACATCCTTCTGGGATTACACAAACAAGTGGCTAAGTGGCAGTATCCTTGAATCAAGTGCTGGGGCTAAGAGCAATGTGGCTGGAGGTGGCTCTTGTTTGGGGGTTTTAAGTTACATTAAGCGTGAGCTTGGAACCTTT
The DNA here is from genome assembly GCA_009664405.1 of Drosophila bifasciata. Taxonomy (NCBI): domain Eukaryota; kingdom Metazoa; phylum Arthropoda; class Insecta; order Diptera; family Drosophilidae; genus Drosophila; species Drosophila bifasciata. The sequence goes on from CM019042.1 coordinate 11,678,867, forward strand.
GTTTAGCTGCCCTGTAATTAGTATTGTTTCAAGAGGCCTATAAACTTGGAGAAGAATTAAAGATTGGTATTCTATTTAAATTCACTGAATGATACTTTAAAATTTTCTTTCATTTAAATTGTTTGGAAATTGTTTTCCTCTCATTACCGAGAATTTACAGTCGAACCTTAAATTGTTTTAGGAAATGCTTTTCTCCTCCGCATTTAAATACAAATTCCTACATATTTATTGTTGTCAATTTGTTGGCTGCCACAAATTAGCACAATCATTATACCCGTACTCGAAGAGTAAAAGGGTATATTGTATTTGTGCTAATTGCTGTCTGTCCGTCTGTCCGTCTGTCCGTCTTGTTTGTCGCCCATTGCTCGAAGGCTATAAGAGCTAGAGCAACCTAAAATTTTTATCCAGACTGATGTGATATCTCACTCCTAGAAACTTGTTTCAAAATTTCATGGGCCTACTTCCGCCCCACACAAAGGGCGCACATCTCATGGCGGCCACAATTTTGAAAAATAACAAAAACTAAAAATGCAGAATCATAGAGACAGCCCATATCTATCAGGGGCCCAAATCTGAATCGGATCGGATCATTAATATAGCCACAATAGAGGAAAATATACGAAAAAAACTTCGCTCCATCCTTTCGCACTCACACAAAATCGAGTCGATTTGGTTTTCGTATAAATGAGCGCCTCGTTCTCAGAGACTATAAGAGCTAGAACAACCAAATTTTCTGCCTAGACTCCTGTGATATCGCTTCAGTGCAAGTTTGTTTCAAAAATTTTGCCACGCCCAATTCCAGCCCCCAATAGACGAAAATCCACAATTTCGAAGATAGAAAAATCCAAAAAATACAGTATGGTAGAAAATGACCATATCTGGTAAATTCCCGAATTTGGTTCAGATCGGATCATTATTGTAGCCACAATGATCAAATGAATTTTCAGCAGCGAACTGTTAACTCCCGGCCGCCTTTACAACCAAAACAAAATATACATTTATTTTGAGGGGGCTGCTGCTGATTGTCTCATTCTCTCATCACACTCGCACGCTCTGTCTCGTGCAGTGTACGTGTGTGTTGTTGTGAGAACTGATGTAGATGTAGATGACAGATGCATCAAATAAATGTAAAATGTAAAAACTGATTTGAAAATTCCACATAAATCACATGTGTACTGACTGAGTACGGGTATAAAAGTAGAGTCGCGTTTACAGCGACTCCGTACGTTCATTCTCGTTTTGTAAATTCGTTTCATTCTTTTGTTGCTGTCGCGCTTAGCACGTAGTCAAATTGATTTTTTTCCTATTATTACAAAAATTATTGTGGCCATAATTTGTTTGCAATTTGTTTTGTAAATTTATTTCTTTTAATTTGCATTTTGGGGAGTATTTATATTGAGTTCATTTTTATTACACAAATCGAATTAAATGGAAGGGTCTAGGTCTGTCTGGAATGGGAATGTGTTTTCGTTTTGAATGGCCGTCTGTGTATGTAAACCAATATTTATGGATATTGATGTCGTCTGCGTCTGCCTCCACCCAAAGATAATATTTATCTCTGACCCAGGAGGGTCTTGGTCTTTTGTTCTGCTGGCTGCTTCGTTTTGAGTTGACCTTGTTAAATCACAAATCTGTTTGCGGATTCTGGAATTATTAATATTGTTTGTTGTAATCTCAATGACAATATATGTAAGAAGATTGCCATAAAAATGTTACTAATAAATGCCATCAAAACGCATATTTTAAGTAAACGGAATCCTTTTTTGGGTTAACATTTTCAACCACTTTTTATATCACAAACCCGTTCTGTTCCTGCCCGGCTCTCAGTAGAAGAAGGCAACAGCACTTGGGCTCGTCCTTTTTAACAGACTGATGTCCAATATTTATCCCAAAAGAATTTTCATTAGCGCAGCCGGATGGGATAATTGGTGACAGTAAAAAATCTCGCGGCAGGGAAGAGTCACCGATTTCAATGGTTCACAACGGGCGAAGCCGGCCCATGTGTGTGGAATCATGACGAGCCCGACAACCACTATAACCTAACCTAACCTACGTCACAAACCATTTTTAGCAGCGAAAAGAACGTGGCCTGGATTTTAATTAAAATTTATGTTGTGTTTTCTGATTACGTGCCTTCTACCCAATGTTCATCTTACTATATAACCATGTGTATATCTATCTCTCTGAGTTCTTAGCTTTCCCCTATATTTGTGTGTTCTGAAAAAATTTGACAACTGTGGTGCCGGTTTCATTTCGTATGCCATTGTTTTCTCTATTTTAGGTCACTATTTTTTTCAACATCCTTTTTTTGCAACTGTCATTTTCATAACCATTTTCAATTCATAACGAGAGGTTGCTTTTGGGTAGCTTTTAATTGCAACTAACTCTTTTCTATGGCAAAAGTTTTTATGGAAAGACAGTCTTTTAGTCGAATGTTGGTATCCATGTCTCTCAGTTTTCCTGCCAATTAAGCTTTGAGTTTGTCTGTGACTTCTCAGACATCTATCTGGGATTTCTGTTCCCTTTTGGTATGTTTTTTCCTGGTCTTTGAGCTTCAGTTTTAATTCCGTTTTCCTGTATTCCCATATCCGAAATTCACTGAAGTGTTGAGGAAACTTTTATAATTAAATACTGAAGTGACATTTACAAGGCTCGACAACTCTTGTGTATTAATAAAACAATCCTTTGTATAAATACTTGAATATTCATACGCCGTGTTGACCAGACCACGTCCCGCCCCAAAGCAGCAGACACGCACACATCTGCGGTAAAATGTTGTAAAAATATATAGTACATAATAATTGAGTGAGTGAGTGGTAGAAAATGCGCAAAAGAGAGAGAGAAAGAGCCATGGCATGACGTATTTGTTTTGTGAGTGTCGATTAATTCTGACAGATGCCACAAAAGAGGGATTTGCTCGGACTGGTGTTTTCTATGAATTATATAGTAAAAGAGGTCTTTCGGTTGAAAAATACTCACAATGAATACGTATTCTAAGTGAAAAGGAGGATAATTATACATAATTCTATGGGATTTTTAATAATTTAAATGAAGTGAATTGGGAAGAAATTTCAAAATTGAAAAGAATTTGTGGAATTTAGGAAAGTTAATTAACTTCTAAAGAATATTATGTCAAAAATGTAATATTTCTCTGCTCTTTTCCTTAAAAGAGGGAATAAATTAGATTTATATTTAATTTATATTTTAATATATAATATTTTGATTTTTTTGCACTGAATATGTTCCCCTATAGATCCTTCTTTTCACATATTCTACTTTTATAGTTTTTTTAAATGGCCAAAACTGAGATGCAATAATAATTTTTTTTGTTTATCGCAAAGATTCCCGAGTGTTCGTACTAATTGACTGTAGGTATAAGGGTAAGCCCTGTCTATTGGGTTTCATCATTAACTACTCAAGTGACTTTATTGATGGACAGTGTGTGCTTTTAATTATGATTTGATGGGTTCGAGTCGAGTGACTCACAGTATGCGTTCAAATTGACACATGAGGTAGATGGAGCCCAAATGAAGTTTTAGAATCAATGAATTTCATTTGGGTGCACTAAAAGCTTTTACACCTCCGGGCAGGAGTGCTCATATCTATCACTTTTCCCCATCTTGTGTGGGATCTTTGGTGCGTGAATGTTGAGCAGTTGAGCATGCAGAAAATTGTGAATGGTGAGAAATTAAGGAAACTCTGGAGCAATCAAGCAGACGATACAAAACTATTGAAGAGGTAACCATCACGTAGATTGAGATGATTGTGGGGCAGGGAAATAACCAAAGACGTGTCTGTTGCGGTAGTTTCCAGTAGTTTCCCTCCATCTCAGACACACACATGGGCGGTTAGGTTACAATTTCGAAGCCATTAAGCCAACCCTGGCAAAGTTTTTAAAAAGAAGAATTGGCCAGCCAACTTTTATGGCGAGACCCCCACACACAAAAAATAGGCCAAAAAAATAGCCACAGAATCATCATTCAATCCCTCCGCAACGTGAAACGTGCCAAGTTTCGGCGAATACGATGGGGATGTGGGTCAGACTTTAATACAATTTGGTCCCATTTCCCAGGTGGCATTGAAGTAATTGAAAGTCGAATGCAACTTCCACTCGTCATGGGTCTCTGGCAAAGTTAAATTGCATTTTAATGAACATTTTCGACTGCTTCTACTTTGCTGTCCGAAATGGAAACTTTGAAGGCTCTGTCCCCTCGAATTTTCTGAAAGAAATAAATAAATACGGGGCCATGTCAGTAACTCTGTCAGTCTCGGCTCCTGTGCTGTGGCGTGCCTTCTGGTATCTACATATATGCCAAACAAATGCACTTCAGGCTAAACAAGTGTTTATGCAACTGCCCCTGTTAGGCTGTGTGTCTGTTTGTTCATGGGTTAGTCCTATTCCTAGTCTCATTCCTCCTCCATCTTCGACTGATATTTGCTGTTGAAATAGCACAAATCCAAAGGCAGTTGACAATGTCAGAGGCTTCTGAAGTAGGTTGAGGTCCTCTGAGTCACATAATGGATTTCCATGCTGTAGTAGGAAAATTTGTGTGCGCTTTTCCTACACTGTACTCTGTCTGCCGTATGCTCTCTGCTCGTATGCCTTATCCAAGTCAAGATATTTCATTATTTCCAAAATGCCATTTTGGGCAATCAATTTGTGTAAGAAACAGTAAACAAAATTTAAGCAAGACCATGCCGAAGGTTGATTGAAAGTTTTTTGTTTTGATCAAATATTCTATTTCTGTATGTCCGTCTCTATTTCCCCACCTCTGCACGGACTGTGATGTGAATTATTTTCGTTAAAAAAAGAAGTGTGCCTTCATATTTTAAGTTCGATTATTTCATTATTCCAACCATTGAAAAAAATCATTAAGTTTTGGCTTTTATGTCTCTGGATAATCGTTATACCTTTTTTACGGTAAGTTGAGAATGGTGAATCAATTTTAATTACACGATTGCAAACATGAACACCCATTCAGGCCGAGTGGAATTGTTGAAATTTTCAATCAAAATTGAAAGAGAGGAATCTGCCCCAGGCATTCAAAATACCTCAATTCACTATTATTGGTGTTTAATTTGTAAGCAATTTTTTATTTCGTTTGGTTTGACAACTGTTTTCCATGTGTCTATATGCAATTGATTCAGGCGTTTATTTCGCCAAATTCTGGCACTTATTTTGATAACTAAAATTTGATGTTTTAAATGAACAATTCAGTGGGTTTCAAATGTCATTTTGCAATAAAGAATAATTGTATGCATCTCTTAAGTATTGTATTTTTCTCTTTAAAAGTTTAAGCCCAGCTTCGTTGATAAAGTATCGATAAAGAATCTTAAGTATTTAACATTTTAAACAATTATAGATTTTCATTTTAATTTTCAACGAACTTTAATATTTATCCCACTCACAGTAAACAATTAATGCCTAAATATATACATATGAACAAATTGCAGTCTGCTGATTTGTCTGAAATTAAAATAAGAGAATGTTTGTTTTATTTTCACTTTTATAACAGAAATATCCCAAAAAGGAACCAACGAACAAAGAAAAATTTACAAATTTTGTACAATTTCCCCAGGACAAATTTTTTGTTTTTTGGTTTTTCTTTTGTTTCGTGCTCCAATTATGAGTGTTATTCTTGAATGTTAATCGAGCGTGTGAATGGCTCGTATTCACCACGTTGTGGGTATATTCGAACCATCTCCATATAAAAAGAGAATAATAATAAAAAAACGAACGAAGGAGTCTACTCATAGTCACCGTACAAACAGCAAACGATGACATCGATATGAGTGTACTGAAGGGAGCAGGACGCTTTATATGAATGGGTACACTCATACACAGATGACTGTCTACATCTGTGTGTATTTGTCTTATTTGTCTAGTTGCTCACGTTGACAGAACAAATATCTATAGTATAGTATATGTATATTTTTCCTCTCTGCAAAACTCATTCCATATTTATGTCTCCAACTTGAGGAAATGTGCCGCATAAATTGGGCCCGTTGCATATAATTTTCGATTCGATTGCATTGCTAATAAGTTGATTTTGATTTCATTGCATGCCAATTGGCAAACATATTTCACTGCCACCTTTTGGCAAATTATTTTTTGTGTTTGTTTTGGGGCTCATTAAAATATTGCCACTACTGCTGCATGGAAATATTTTTAAATGATGTTTACGGAAATGTTTTGCAAATATTTGCTGAATTGAATTTATATGTTGAAAGTTTTTTATTGATTCATTTGTGGGTCTACACTTTGAAAATTAAATTAACAGCCCTTCTTGTGTTCGGTCAGCCTTTCCCTTAGTAGTGTCATTTACTACTTCGCCTTATATATTCTAATACCCTGCTCTTATTTTGTCCATATATCTCTCATCATGTTAAGTAGATATTAAGAACGTACATTCTGTTAATAAAGCCAGTCGAATTTTATGTTAACAGACTTCAGTATACTCTTATACTCATACTCTGTTATGATTTTGTAGTTCACCATCTCTTGTCAAGTTAACTAGACGTAAAGCACGTAAATTCTGTTAATAAAAGCAGTCGAATTTCAAGTTAACAGCAACCAGACGTAAACTCTTATACTCATGCTCTGTACTCATTTTGTAGTTCACCGTCTTACATCATGTTAACTACATGTGTATAATGCACGTACATTCTTTTACTAAACGCAGTCAATTTTCATGTTAATAGAAACAAGACGGCGTATTGTCAGCCTAACAGTTTCAGGAGGTTCATAACAAAAACTCTGATTTTCGTCATAGGTACTGCCCAGGTAGAAGCTGACGAATAATATGCCGCATAGCAGCGAAAGCGAGAGGATGACGCTCATAAATTTGCATGCAAATGCAATGAGACCAAACAGTTGACCGCCGCCAGCTAAACCGCCGCTCAGTTGATGTACATTGCAGGGGCTGCGGCTCAGTTGCAGCTGGGCCTGGGTGACGGCCTCCAAACAGTCAAGATAATCCGGCTTCGATGTAGTCCAGTCCCAGGTCCATGCAGGTCAAATGCACATGCGTATTGTTCTAGTTCATAGCAGTCGTGGTTAATGTTTTTGTGATTGGTAGTGGCATCAGCCACCTCCTCATCCTGCTTGGTCAGATTAGAAGGGAACAGTATGTAAATATTATTTGCGCTTATGGGGTCAAAATGCGGCAGATTGCTTGCCGCGGATCCCGGCCCCAGCGTGATAATAATGATCATAAGATAGAAACTAGCAGGGATCTGCTAGATAAAGTATTCTTACTAGATTTCGCTTCAAATCCATTGTGAGTACATAAAGTTGTAGTAAGGCATAGTAGGCTCAGTGATAGACAGTGTCAGGTCTCGTCCATAACATAATTTCTGTGACTAAATTTGTGAAATATCACAGCAACAAAAATGCCGAGACGCAAGGCCTTAACGAACAACAACAATTCCGTCGAGGAAGAAGCCGACCAGCCCCCTCCGGCGAAAAGGGCGCGCATTGGTTATCACCTGGAACTGCCCAAGCGACGCCAGACGGTGGGCAGCGATGCTGGTGTGCGGCACGGGCGAAACCGGTCAGCTCGGCTTGGGAGAGGATATCGGGGAGCGGAAGCGTCTTGCTGTGGTGGAGAACATACCAAATCCTGTGGATGTCTGCGCTGGTGGCATGCACAGCTTGGTGCTTACGAAGAGTGGCGATATCTACTCGTTTGGCTGCAACGACGAGGGCGCCTTTGGGCCGGAATTCCAGTGGGGAGGAGGGGCGGCGAGTGGCTGCCCGCTTTGGTCGATTTGCCAGGCAAGGCGCTGTGCATCTCGGCGGGAGATTCGCACTCTGCGTGCATATTGGAAGACGGGAGCGTGTATGCGTGGGGATCGTTCCGCGACTCGCATGGAAATATGGGCTTGACCATCGATGGCAACAAGCAGCCATCGCCCTTTAATATTTTGGCGGGCACTGTATGCTGCAGCATTGCCTCGGGCTCTGATCACTTGGTTATATTAACCACCAGTGGGAAAGTGTACACTCTCGGATGCGCTGAACAAGGCCAGCTGGGACGCATCTCAAAGCGTTCAGCAAGCGGAGAGGGTGAGTTTTTTTCAATTCTAACGTGTCTGTCTTTTCTCTTCGAAATGTGCAAACAATTTCATTTTCATTTTCAATGTACCAGGTCGCCGTGGCAAGTGTGATTTTCTTCGAGCGGACCTACTGTTCATAAAGCGAACCAGGCCGTTCGAGGCTATATGGACTACTAATTTCTGTACGTTCCTGCGCGAATCGAAAACAGAAATTATTTGGGGCGTCGGCTTGAACAACTACAATCAACTGGCCCACGTGGATGTGGATCCACATCCAACTGACCCAGAGAATGTGATTTATTATCCCATCCAGACTCCGCTGAAAGACATAAAGCAGATCTCCGGTGGTGCACACCACACACTATTCCTGAAGAGCGATCAACGATGCTATGCCGTTGGTCGGCCGGAGTACGGACGCCTGGGCCTGGGCGATAAGCAGGATGTTGTGGACCAATTGACGCCCGTTAATAATCTGTCAGACAACATTGTACATGTGGCAAGTGGCGACAGTTCTTCATTTGCCATTACTGAAGATGGCAAGCTGTATGCCTGGGGCATGGGCCCAGTTTCCAGCTGGGTGTAGGCGATGGCGATGATGAACTCGAGCCGGTTCTTGTCAGCAGCAAGAATACACAAAACAAGAAAATGCTGCTTGCATCGGGCGGTGGCCAGCACAGTCTCTTCTTGATCGAGGCTGATGCGAAGGAGCAAAAGGAGAACGTGCCAACAGCAGCCTCGAGCAGCAAGAAGGTCTCTCCGAATGCAACCGAGAAGAAAGGTTTCTCTTTCGGAGACACCTGCACTTGGGCAGACAGCTAAAAAAGATGAAACGAGACAGACCTCTTCGCCGCAGCATTCTCAGCAGTGAATCAACATTTATATCTTTAAATTACTTGTTCTCATACGTATGCCAGTGGAACAATTCGTATTCTAAGATTTTATATTGTGTCAATTTAATTTAATTTGCCAGCAATGCCAGCTGACAATGCCAAGAGGTACAATTGTGGTTGTGCACCTGTACATCCATATGGGAGATGAGAACGAGCACATGGCGTCTGCTACACGTCAAGTGGCACTTATTAAAACGTCAATTACTCATTCACATTTTGTTTGCCCGTCTCGAGAATGTGCTGCAGACTCCTCCTACCCAGCGAGTGCCACAAAGGTTGACAATGAGAGTGCGTGAGTAAAGAGACGTTAACAGGCCTGTTAGTTGGCTCAGCATAAACAGCGCTAATTGGCCGACTCACAGATGTGACGAGAGCACCCTCATTGCCCCACATTCAACAGTTATCTCTATCCAAGTTGTTTAAGAGTCCAATGGTCGGTCAGTTTTGCTCTCCCACCTAATAAAAGGAACATTTCAAAGTGAAAAATTACCCACAAAAGGCATTCCCTGAACACTACATGGGAATTGCAATCGTCGTGAGACTGTTCTTTAGCAACGGGAGACAAATAGTAGCCTTGGTAGCTGCCCACCAATTACTGACTTTACAAATATTCCACCGCAAACACCCACAGAAAATCAAACGAACACAATACGAGTACCAATGCAAGTTCGAGGAGAATGGATCCGCATTTGAAAGCGAGTTGGCTGACTTTTTTTGGCTGAACCAAACCATTTTCAAATCGAATTCTGCTACGTTTTTCGCACTTACTCAGTTGCGGGCCCTCCATTTGCCTGATGTCTGTAGGCGGTTTTGTGGCGTTGGCAATTGACTGCAAGGAAAACACAAAAAACATTCAGCAATAGCAATGGGAAGCACACTTGCACATGCACTGAAGATAAAGAAAAGGAAGTGGTATACTTTAAGGAACAGTCTAAAGTATTTCAACACAATATATGTAGGTTTGTATCTACAGTTCATTTACCAGTAAAAATATCATTACTTGAGGGTAATTTTGGAAACTTAAGGTTAACAAGTGTAAGAGCTTGATTAACTTTAGATATAATGAGTCATCTTGCTTTTAATCACTCTACTTTTGCCATCGCTGGAAGTCACTCTTTACTACTTGTTCTCTCACATGTAGTCCAAAACTAATCTAAAGTACCTTTCACATAGCCAGCCCAAGACCTCGAACCCACCTTAAGCCATCCTTCCATTGTTGACAAATTAAAAGAATAACAAATCTACAGCGAAACAAAAGTTAATCAGAAGAAATAAGAACAGCGAAACTCCGAGAGAGAATGTTGACAGTAAAGGTAGAAAATATATGTACGTACAGCAGACGACAGACAGCAGGGGGAACCACTCACTAACTCAACCACTAATGACACCACTTTTCACCATAATAGCAACAAAAACGATACACAACAAGAACAACCACAGCCACATACCCAATTCAACCAAAAAGAACAAATTGAACCAGCTTCCAACTAATTGAGAATTCTGACCAACTTGCGAATGAGGTCACATGGTGACCCTGCCACAGAGACAGTGTTAGGGGAAATGTTGCACAACATTGCTCATATGAACCAGTTCGACCTGTGTGGGAGGAATAGAATAGGAGTGGGTCTATGTGGCTCTAACAGTTGTTTTTGGGCTCCAATTCGTTTAGTTTTAATTAAAATTGCACTGTTTTACCATGTGATTTGTGGCCTCTTGTGCCATGAGAATTTGTTTTTGTTTAGCTGTTGACACACTTTAAAGTGTTACTTCTAATGATAGCTAAACAATTATCCACAAATTTAAGGCAGATAATTTGTCACAAATTCATTTTGGTTTGTTACATGAAATGTTATTTGACATGGGTACTGGGTGCAAGCACCAACTAAATTCAAAACATAATGCATTCATGTTCAGTCCTTTATGTCTCCTCGTGCAAGGGTTCCCTGGTGAAGTCATCTAGAAAGTTGCAGTGAAACGTGTGGTTATCATATCTTAACTGTCTGGAAGATAGTCGTTTCGGTCTCTCCATTCATGTCTGAGTGAAATGTTCAAATATTTATTATGTAAAAGAAATTTAAAATTCAGAAAGAGTTTTCACATATCATTGCACATATGGAACCCACTCTGTAACGATAGAGTTTCCTCAAGCCATCAGCGAATTTTAAGCCCCAAAATCTATTATGAAGAAAGTAACTTAAATAAATGTTAACTACACACAAGATAGCAATTTTTTTAGAATATATTTTGGTAAAATGTTCACATGAAACATCAAAGTGCACTTAAAGAAAGTGGCTTGAGGCCATTTCAGTTTACTTACAGCCACACGGATTATTCCACGAGCAGCCATGAGCCTCAAGAATATCCGTGAAGCACTTTGCATATGTGGTATAATTTTCAGCTGGATGCAGAACAGAAGTTACCCATAGATTGACATGGCAATGAAGCCACAGAAAGAAGTGCATAAATGAAAATACTGTGGTGGTGGTGCATTGTGGAAATGTAAATTTTTTGATTGGACCCTCGGATGGGGGATATGTTAATTTCTTTATTTACGCTGTCGGTCGGAGGCCTGCCTGGTTTATTTCATTATTTCACATGCCCCTGTTGCGCTATTCATTGGAATCTGTCGATACCTCAAAGCTGGGGAAGCTGTACAAATATTTCAAAAAATTAAAAACCATAACAACGGCTATCGCAGAAACAAAGGACTTGACTGGGCGACCATTCGTTAACGAATCGAGGGATGAAGGCAGCGCCAATTTCCATCATTATGGGTCTTTTTCGCACTCGAAATAATACCAACAGCGATGAATGGTTTGAGTTTGGTTGGAGAAGCCTCTGTTTTTTCAAAGACCGATTTTTGGTCTGTGTTTTATTGCCCCTTATTAATAAGACTGACAAGACCCCCACCTGTGCTTTTGTAATAAATATTCATTGTTCGATCCTCATTGTGTGGAGAAAAATATTTTTTAATAGTTCTTTTATCAAAAAAAATAATTTAAAATATGAAATATATTAAATTTAAATATGAAATATTAAATAATTAAAATAATAAATTTAAATATTAAATTAAAATATTCAATATAATATTTAATATATTTAATTAAACTATTATATTATATTTTACATACTATATTAAATAATCACTCGTTAATGAAATTCAATGGCATTAAAATAAAAATTTTTGTATCTTAGTGAATATATTAAACATTTGTTTGCGTGCCATACAGCAATGTGTCGTGGGTATCTACATATATTTGTCCTATTTTTATACCCGTACTCGAAGAGTAGAAGGGTATATTGTATTTGTGCTAAAAGTGGATGTGTGTAACATAGAGAAGGAGTAATTTCCGACCATATAAAGTATATATATTCTTGATCAGCATCAATAGCCGAGTCGATATAGCCCCTGTCTGTCCGTCCGTCTGTCCGTCTGTCCGTCTGTCCGTCCGTCCGTCTTGTTTGTCGCCCATTGCTCGAAGGCTAAAAGAGATAGAGCAACCAAATTTTTTTTCCAGACTGATGTGTACTCTCACCCTAGAAAAAAGTTTTCAAAATTTCGCCCCGCCCACTTCCCGCCCCACAAAGGGCGCACATCTGTGGCGGCCACAATTTTGAAAAAAATAACACAAAACTAAAAAATGCAGAATCATAGAGACAGCCCATATCTATCAGGGGCCCAAATCTGAATCGGATCGGATCATTAATATAGCCACAATAGACAAAAAAAAAAACATACGCAAAAACTTCGCTCCATCCCTTTCGCACTCACACAAAATCGAGTCGATTTGGTTTTGTATTTTGTGTAGCCTGGATCTCAGAGACTATAAGAGCTAGAGCAAGCAACCAAACTTTTGGCCAAGACTCCTGTGATACCAAACCTGAACAAGTGTATTTCAAAATTTCGCCCCGCCCCCTTCCGCCCCCACAAAAGACGAAAATCCACAATTTTGAATATAGAAAAAAACCAAAAATGCAGTATCATAGGAAATGATCATATCTACCAAATTCCCGAATTTGGTTCAGATCGGATCATTATTGTAGCCACAATGATCAAATGAATTTTCAGTAGCGGGAATACCCCGCCGTTGTGTTTCCCCTCGCCCGTTTGCTGCGTAAGTCATTTATTTGGGGTTGATTGTGGCTGCAGCTTCTCTCACACGAACACTCACGCTCAAAACATGCTGCCTCGTGCAGTGTACGTGTGTTGTTGTGGGAACTGATGTAGATGATGTAGATGTAGATGTCGATGACAGATGTAGCAAAAATGTAAAATGTAAAAACATTTTTAAAATTCCACATAAATCACTGAGTACGGGTATAAAAGTAGAGTTGCGTTCGAAGCGACTCCGTACGTTCTCTCTCGTTCTCTCCTCTTTTCTATCCAACGAGTCAGTTAGTAAGAGCACTGCTACCACAAATGATTAGAAATCTCTTCTGATTAAATATCCATGAACTCTCTTAGAATTTCGACACTCAATATAACAATTCTAGAAAATTAAATTAAAACCATTCAAGTACCTAATGAGTGTTACATGTACATAAATATGTATAACTAACGAGTATCAACATGGTCGTGGCATTCAGGTATCGCCCATTAACCCCTCTCAAGCTCCTCAATAATGTCAAGAGGTATCGATTTCGCATGGATGGAATCGATTTCCACTCTGCTTTGCCTTTGCCTCATTCAAATTTTCCGCATAATTTCTGATTTAAGAACCAAATGAATTGCAATTGCACTCGACTGAGGCAGGAGACATTATTCGTTTTCCAATATTTTGTCATTGAGTTCAATTTGACTGTGGGAAATATTTTGAAAATACATAATATGTATGTAATAATAATATGTTTTATATCGCGTGAAAGTGATAAATAGATAGATATATAGAACGAGTAATAGTTAAATTATATGAAAAATATAATCCTTATTTGAAACAGTACGTAAGAAAGTAATTAATTCTTTGACAGAATGTCAGCTTTTCATCTATTTTTTATATATTTTAAAGTAGTTATCATGGAAAGTATAATATTTATAAGAATTTTCACAATCTATTTACGACCCCAATCAGTTGACACCTTGCCCAACAAAACCTGGCAATAATTTCTTGGCCCGTTGGCCAAAGCCTGGGCCAAACCACACACTGTGCGCCCAGACCCACTTTAACACTTACAGAGGAGGGAGTCTGCCTCAGCAGGTGTATAATATT
>CM019042.1:11693321-11727353 GCA_009664405.1 Drosophila bifasciata
ATATTTATTACAAAAGCACAGGTGGGGGTCTTGTCAGTCATATTAACAAGGGGGTAATAAAAAACACAGACCAAAAAATCGGTCTTTGAAAACAGGGCTTCTCCGACCAAACTCAAACCATTCATTGCTGTTGGTATTATTTCAGAGCGAAAAAACCATAATGATGGCAATTGGCGCTGCCTCCATCCCTCGATTCGTTAGCGAATGGACTGCTCCAGTCTTTGTTTTCTGCAATGGCAGTTGTTATGGTTTTTAATTTTTGAAATATTTGTACAGCTTCCCAGCTTTGAGGTATCGACAGATTCCAATGAATTGCTCTACAGGGGCATGCAAAATAATGGAATAAACCAGGCCTCCGACCGACAACGTAAATAAAGAAATTACCATATCCCCCCTCCGAGGGTCCAATCAAAAAATTTACATTTCCACAATGCACCACCACAATCCATTGGCATTTATGCACTTCTCTCTGTGGCTTTATTGCCATGTCAATCTATGGTTAACTTCTGTTCTGCATGCGGCTTAAAATTATACCACATATGCAAAGTTCTGTAGGATCCCTCATTCATGGATATCCTTGTGGCTAATGGATGCTCGTAGAATAATCCATGTGGCTGTAAGTAAACTGAAACTGCCTCAGGCCTCTTCCTTTAAGTGCACTTTTGGTGTTTCATGTGAACATGTTACCAAAATATATTCTGAAAATTGCTGTCTTGTGTGTAGTTAACATTTATTTAAATTACTTTCTACATAATAGATTTAACCAGGTTTCTAGATCGCTGATGGCTTGAGGAACTTTCTATGTTTTGGAAGTGGGTTCCAAATGTGCAACGATGAAATCAAATTTCAACAATTCATTTTTCCGTATGAAAGCATTGAAATTCAGGCATGAATGGAGAGACCGAAACGACTATCTTCCAGACAGTTTGAGAGATATGATACCCCTGCTCATGTTTTGCTGCACACACAAAATTGTTGTGTTCCGGGAATTCTCGTGCAACAACCGACACGTGTCACTGCAACTTTCTAGATGACTTCACCAGGGGAACCCATGCACGAGGATACATACATAAAGGACTGAACATGAATTCGTTATGTATTGAATGTTCTTGGTTCTTGCACCAATTCCTGCCATATTATATAACTTTTCATGTTATAAACCATTTCATATAACATTTCATGTAACAAACCAAAATGAATTTGTGACAAATTATCTGCCTTAAATTTCTGGATAATTCTTTTATTAATTATCCAAACTTTTATCAACATCTAAACAAAAACAAATTCTCATGGCACAAAGTCCACGAAAATTTTGTAAAATTTTAATTAAAACTAAACGAATTGGAGCACAAAAACAACTGTTCCATTATAGACATAGACCTTACTCCCAATCTCTTCCTCCCACTTCAGGTCGGACTGTGTCATATGAGCAATGTTGTGTAACATTTTCCCTTAACACTGTGTCTGTGGCAGGGTCACCATGTGACCTCATTCGTATATTGGTCAGAATTCTTAATTAGTTCGTCGCTAGTTCAATTTTTCTTTAAGGTTGGGTTAGGGATGAGGCTGTGGTTGTTCTTGTTGTGTATCGTTTTTTGTGTATTGTGGTCAAAGTGGTTTCATTAGTGGACCGCTGTTAGTGAGTGGTTTTGCTGTCTGTCGGCTGCACTCGGTTTAATTTCTACCTTTACTGTCAACCTTTTCTGTCAGAGTTTCGCTGTTCCAATTTCTTTTGATTAACTTTTGTTTCGCCTTAGATTTGGTATTCTTTTAATTTGTCAACAATGGTAGGATGGCATTAGCTGGGTTCGAGGTCTTGGGCTGGTGATTTGTAGGGTACTTTGGATTAATTGTGGACTACATGTGAGAGAAGAAGTAGTGAAGAGTGATTTCCGGCTATAGTAAATGTAGAGGATTAAAGGTAAGATGTCTCACTATATCTGGGTTTAATCAAGCTCTTAAAATTATTAACCTTAAGTTCCCACAATTAGTCTTAAGTAATGATAATTTTACTGGTAAATGAACTGTAGATACAACCCCTATATTGTGCTGAAATTTATTGTTGAAATACTTTTCTTAATACATACCTCTTCCTTTTCTTTATCTTCAACATATGTTCCCTCCTACATTTATCGCTGAATGTTTTTTTGGTTTATCCTTCAGTCAATTGCCAAAACCACCACAAACCGCCTACAGATCAGGCAAAGCAGGGGCTGCAACAAAAAGTAAGTTTTCGAAAAAAAAAAACGTAGCAGAATTCGATTTGAAAATGGTTAGGTTCAGCCAGAAAAAAAGGCATCAACTCCTTTAAATTTGCGTGTCCATTCTCCTCGAACTATAGAATTGGTACTCGTATTGTGTTCATTTGATTTTCTGTGGGTGTGTGCGGTGGAATATTTGCAAAGCCAGCAATGGTGGGCAGCTACCAAGGCTAGTATTTGTCTCCCGTTACGGAAGAACAATCTCACGACGATTGCAATTCTCATGCATTCAGAGAATGCCTTTTGTGGTGAGTTTTCCACTTTGAAATTTTAATTTTATTAGGTGGGAGAAAACTGACCATTGGGCAGTTTTAAACAACTTGGATAAAGATAACTGTTGAATGTGGGGCAATTAGGGTGCTATCGTCACATCTGTGAGTCGGCCAATTAGCGCGGCTTATTCTCAACCAATAAACAGACCTGTTAACGTCTCTTCACACACGCACTTTCATTGTCAACCATTTGTGGCACTCGCTGGGTAGGAGGAGGCTGCAGCACACTCGAGACGGGCAAACAAAATGTGAATGAGTAATTGACGTTTTAATAAGTTATTTTCTTGACGTAGTAGCGCCATGTGCTCCTGTCTTACCGTACTCGTACTCTCTCCCACATGGATGTACAGGTGCACAACCACAATTGTACCTCTTGTCATTGCCAGCTGGCGATGCTGGCAAATTAAATTAAGTTGATACAATGAAAAATCTGAGAATACGAATTGTTCCACTGGCATACTTCCGTATGAGAACAAGTAATTTAAAAATATAAATGTTGATTCACTGCTGAGAATGCTGCGAAGAGGTTCTGTCTCATTTCATCCTTTTTTAGCTGTTCGCCCAGGTGCAGGGTGTATCCGAGAGAGAAACCTTTAAAAATGTATACCGCTTAGCAGAGTGACAGGACAGTCAACTTTTGAGTGACTGACAGTGGCAGAGATTTACCCAGTTGATGATGTGTTCAAGAAAACTTAAAAAAATCGAAGACAAAAGCCTTCTGTTGAAGGATTTTTTTCCATTTTTCCATTTAAATACATATAATATCTGTTTTTTCTTTGTTTTACTTATCTAGCGTTATCAAATTATTTAAACAATTCAGTTGTTTTATTTGAGGGATAAAGGAATCTATCCCCGGTCATTGGATTTCTAAGATACAAGCGAAAATAATTAATATAAAAAATGTTTTAATGGATTAAATTGTATTAATATGTATCTTAGGAATCTGACCAGGTACGCTGAGGATAAGCGTAAATTGGGATAGACAACTGTTATTCAACTATAGTTCTTAACTTTTACTTCTTTTTGGGTCTTCCTCGCTTCTTCGGTGGAGTTTTAGATTTTCCACCTTTCCCCTTGGCAGGTTCCTCAGTGTCACTGGGAGAGTCTTGGGGAGTCTTGTCCTTCGTGCTGCTGGTGGCTTCTGTAGTCGCTGTTTTGTTTTCCTTAATCACAGGAGCCTCCTTCGTAGGAGCCAAGCGGGGCTTGGCAACGGTCTTCTCGGTTGCATTCGGAGAGGCCTTCTTGCTGCTCGAGGCTGCTGTTGGAACGTTCTCCTTTTGCTCCTTCGCATCAGCCTCGACCAAAAACAGACTGTGTTGGCCACCGCCCGATGCAAGCAGCATCTTCTTGTTTTGTGTATTCTTGCTGCTGACAAAACCGGCTCGAGTTCATCATCGCCATCGCCTACACCCAGCTGGAAGCTGGAGCCCATGCCCCAGGGAATACAGCTTGCCATCTTCAGTAATGGCAAATGAAGAACTGTCGCCACTTGCCACTTTGTACAATGTTGTCTGACAGATTATTAACGGGCGTCAACTGGTCCACAACATCCTGCTTATCGCCCAGGCCCAGGCGTCCGTACTCCGGCCGACCAACGGCATAACATCGTTGATCGCTCTTCAGGAATAGTGTGTGTGTGTGCACCACCAGAGATCTGCTTTATGTCTTTCAGCGGAGTCTGGATGGGATAATAAATCACATTCTCTGGGTCAGTTGGATGTGGATCCACGTGGGCCAGCTGATTGTAGTTGTTCGCCGACGCCCCAAATAGTTTCTGTTTTCGATTGCGCAGGAACGTACAGAAATTAGAAGTCCATATAGCCTCGACGGCTTGGTTCGTTTTTTATGATCAGTAGGTCCGCTCGAAGAAAATCACACTTGCCACGGCGACCTGGTGCAATGAAAATGAAAATGAAATTGTTTGTACATTTCGAAGAGAAAAGACAGACCCTCTCCGCTTGCTGAACGCTTTGAGATGCGTCCCAGCTGGCCTTGCTCAGCGCATCCGAGAGTGTACACTTTTCCTCTGGTGGTTAATATAACCAAGTGATCGGAGCCCGAGGCAATGCTGCAGCATACAGTGCCCGCCAAAATATTAAAGGGCGATGGCTGCTTGTTGCCATCGATGGTCAAGCCCATATTTCCATGCGAGTCGCGGAACGATCCCCACGCATACACGCTCCCGTCTTCCAATATGCACGCAGAGTGCGAATCTCCCGCCGAGATGCACAGCGCCTTGCCTGGCAAATCGACCAAAGCGGGCAGCCACTCGCTGCCCTCCTCCCCACTGGAATTCCGGCCCAAGGCGCCCTCGTCGTTGCAGCCAAACGAGTAGATATCGCCACTCTTCGTAAGCACTAGGCTGTGCATGCCACCAGCGCAGACATCCACAGGATGTGGTATGTTCTCCACCACAGAAAGACGCTTCCGCTCCCTGATATCCTCTCCCGCCAAGCTGACCGGTTTCGCCCGTGCCGCACACCAGCACGCTGCCCACCGTCTGGCGTCGCTTGGGCAGTTCCAGGTGATAACCAATGCGCGCCCTTTTCGCCGGAGGGGGCTGGTCGTCGGCTTCCTCGACGGAATTGTTGTTGTTCGTTAAGGCCTTGCGTCTCGGCATTGTTGTTGCTGTGATATTTCACAAATTTAGTAACACTGAAAATAATACAAAAATCAGGTTATGGACGAGACCTGACATTGTCTAACACTGAGCCTACTATGCCTTACGACTACTATATTTACTCACAATGGATATGAAACGAAATCTATTAGGAACACTTTATCCTGCAGGTCCCTGCTTTACGCTGGTTTTAATGCAGATCCCTGGCGGGTTTCTATCTTATGATCATTATTATCACGCTGGGGCCGGAATCCGCGGCAAGCAATCTGCCGCATTTGACCCCCCATATAATAAATATGTACATACTGTTCCCTTTGTAATCTGACCAAGCAGGATAAGGAGGTGGCTGATGCCACTGATACCAATCACAAAAACATTAACCACGACTGCTATGAACTAGGAAACTACGCATCTGCATTTGACCTGGGACTGGACTACATCGAAGCCGATTACCTTGATTGTTTTGGAGGCCGTCATCCAGGCCCAGCTGTAACTGAGCCGCAGCCGCCGTAATGCACATCAACTGAGCGGCGGTTTAGACTGGCGGCGGTCAACTGCTTGGTCTCATTGCATTTGAATGCAAATTAATGAGCATCATCCTCTCGCTTTTCGCTGCTATGCGGCATATTATTCGTCAGAATCTACCTGTGCAGTACCTATCGACGGAAAATCAGAGTTTTTATATGAACCTCCTGAAACTGTTAGGCTGACAATACGCCGTCTGGTTTGCTGTTAACATGAAATTTGACTGCGTTTATTAACAGAATGTACGTTCTTAATATCTATTTAACATGATGAGAGATATATGGACAAAATAAGACGGTGTATTAGTAAAAAATGAGATATAAAGAATAGTAAATAACACTACTAAGGGAAAGGTTGGTGACCGAACAAGAAAGGCTTTTAATTTAATTTTTTAAAAGCTTAGAACCACAAATGAATCAGTGTCAAAAAACTTTCAACATATAAATTAAATTCAACAAATATTTGAAAACATTTCCGTAAACATCAATACAAATATTTCCATGCAGCAGTATGGCAATATTTTAATGAGCCCCCAAAACAAATACAACAAATAATTTGTTAAAAGGTGGCAGTAAAATATGTTTGCCAATTGGCATTCAATGAAATCAAAATCAACTTATTAGCAATGCAATCGAATCGAATGGGGGAAAATTATATGCAACGTGGCCCAATTTATGCAAAACATTTCCTCAAGTTGACACTATAAATATGGAATGTGTTTGGCAGAACGAACAAAAATGTACATATATAGATATTTGTTTTGACAACGTGAGCAACTAGACAAAAAATGAAAACTAGATGTAGACAGTCATCTGTGTATGAGTGTACCCATCCAAATAAAGAGTCCTGCTCGCACATCAATACAAATATGCCATCATTTGTTGTTTGTACGGTGACAAGTATTTTCTTCGCTCGTTTTTTACAATTACAACTTTTTTATATGGCAAACGGTTTGGAATATAAAATATGTTTTCATAAATGCCAACCAATCACACGCTCGATTAACATTCAAGAATAACACCAAATAATCGAATGAAACAAAAAATTAAAAACAAAATAAAAAAAAAATGCTGTTTGTGTCCTGGGAAATTTAAAATTTTTATATTGTGCTTTTTAAATATGGGTTCCTTTTTTTTGGGATGCTCCCATTATTTTTATGTTCAAACAAATCATAGATGGAATTTGTTCTGATATATTTTGGCAACAAGTTTTTACTGTGATTTGGATGAAAACACGGTATTTAGAAATTCAAATGTTTAATTGATTATAAATGTTAAATATTTAGATAATAGCTAAACTAGTCAACGAGTATTGGCAGCTGGGTTAAAACTTTAAAAGAGAAAACACAAATTTGATTTGTGATAAAAATTTTCTTTTATTTAAAAAATAACATTTGTGTTTCACAGAATTGTTAATTTAAAACATCAAATTTTAGTTATCAAAATAAGTGCCTGAATTTGGCGAAACAAACGCGTGAATCAATTGCATATTAGACAAATGGAAAACAGTTGGAAAACCAAACGAAATAAAAAAATTGATTCAAAAATGAAACATCAATAATGGTAAATTGAGGTATTTTGAATGCCTGGGGCAGATACTTTTCTTCAATTTTGATTGAAAATTTCAACAATTCCACTCGGCCTGAATGGGTGTTCATGTTTGACAATCAGCCAATGTTTTAATTAAAATTGATTCACCATTCTCAACTTACCTTAAAAAAAAGGTATAAAGATTATCCAGAGAGACCTAAACGAAAACTAAAAGGATTTTTTAATGGTTCGAATATTGAAATAATTGAACATAACATATGAAGGCACATTTCTCATTTTACCGAAAATAATTCACATCACAGTCCGTGCAGAGGTGGGGACATACAGGCGGAGAGAAACAGAATATTTGATCAAAACAAAAAAACTTTCAGGCAACCTTCGACATGGTCTTGCTTAAATTGTGTTTTACTGTTTTTCTTACAAAAAATTGATTGCCCAAATGGCATTTGGAAATAATGAAATATCTAGACTTGGATAAGTCATACGAGCAGAGATCATACGGCAGAGAGAATACGGCGTAGGAAAAGCGTACAAATTTTCCTACTGCAGCATTGAAATCCATTATGTGACTCTGAGGACCTCAGCATATTCAGAAGCCTCTGGCAATGTCAACTGCCTTTGGATTTGTGCCATTTCCACAGAAAATATCAGTCGGAAGATGGAGGAGGAATGAGACCAGGAATAGGACTAACCCGTGGACAAACAGACACACAGCCTAACTGGGGCTTGCATAAACACTTGTTTAGCCCGAAGTGCATTTCTTTGGCATATATGTATATATGTAGATACCAGAAGGCACGCCAGGGCACAGCACAGGGGCCTAGACAGACAGAGTTACTGCCATGGCCTCGTATTTATTTATTTCTTTCGAAAAACTCGAGGGAGACAGAGCTTTCAAACTTTCCATTTCGGACAGAAAAGTAGCAAGAGTCGAAGTTGTTCATTAAAATGCAATTGAACTTCGCCAGAGACGCCTGAAAAGTGGAAGTTGCATTCGACTTTCAATTACTTCAATGCCACCTGGGAAATGGGACCAAATTGTATTAAAGTCTGACCCACATCCTCCATCGTATTCGCCGAAACTTGGCACGTTTCACGTTGCGGAGGGGATTGAATGATGATTCTGTAGCTATTTTTATGGCAATTTTGTGTGTGTGGTCTTGTCATAAAAGTTGGCTGGCCAATTCTTCTTTAAAAACTTTACCAGGGCTGGCTTAATGACTTTGAAATTGTAAGGCAACCACCCATGTGTGTGTCTGAAATGGAGGGAAATTACTGGAAACTACCGCAACAGACACGTCTTTGGTTATTGCTCTGCCCCACAATAATCTCAATTTACGTGATGGTTACCTCTTCAATACTTTTGTATCGTCTGCTTGATTGCTCCAGAGTTTCCTTAATTTTCACCCATTAATTTTCAACCATTCAGCATTGCTCAACTGGTGATAGATACGAGCACTCGTCTCAGAGTTGTAGAAGCTTTTAGTGCACCCAAATGACATGCATTGAGGCTGAAACTTTTAAAGGACTCCATCTGCCCCATGTGTCAAGTTTAACGCATACTGTGAGTCACTCGACTCGAACCCATCAAATCATAATTGAGGTGCACAGTGTCCATCAATAAAGTGAGATTGAGTAGTCAATGATGAAACCCTTTCCGACAGGGCCACCTTTCTCTCTACTGTCAATTAGTACGAACACTCGGGAATCGCTGCAATAAACAAAAGTAAAGAGATTGTTGGTTGCACTACTATACAAATTATGGCCAAATTAAATAAATATATAACTCTAAGTTAAATTTTCCTAAAAGACAACTTTTACGGAAAAAGTAGCAAAGAAATATGACATTTTTTGAATAATTTTAACAGAAGTTAATTCCACAAAGTAGCTTAAAAAAAACATTTACAAATTAAAAAAATTTACAATTATCTGTAATCTTTTTATTCATTTTCCCTTTGAATATAATATTTTTCCACCGAAAGACCTTTTGTGATTCATAAAAAAAACACCAGTCCGAGCGGATCCCTCTGTTTCAGAATTAATTGACCCTCGTCTCGCAATTTGAAGAGATTTTCACGTGAACCTTCTGAAAATTAATATTTGGTACATGAAGTGTTTCGTTATTGTCACATTAATACCCACTTATATTTGAAGAACGGACGTGCGAGTCATTCTCACTTAACTATTCTTCCGTTTATTTCCACTTTTATTTCATTTTTTCCGTTTATTTGTCATGAATATTCTGTAAACACAGATTGTATTTTACAAAGGTTATTTTTAATTCTTGTCTTTCTGCTTTTCGACCTTTGTCTACATGTATTCAAGTATTTATCAGGATTATTTTATTTACACATATTTGTACAACATTCAATAAATTTTCTGTTACGGACTTCAAAACGGAATTAAAACGAAACGAAATTCTGAAGTCAAAACAGAAAAAAAACATATGAATAACACAAATATTTATACGTAAAGTCAAAGGATTTTTTTATTAAATACACAAGAGTTGTGGACCCTTGTAACGTCAAAGAACAATTTAATTTCTTTTTCAACACATAAAAAAATCCACACAATTTAAGACTTAGTGGCACAAAAAACGGAAAAAAAACTGAAAATAACAGTCGTAAAAAAGGACCAGGAAAAATAGTGACCAAAATAGAGAAAAAAATGGCACACGAAATGAAACCATCATCACAGTTGTCATTTTTTTTTTTTTTCAACACACAAATAGAAAACACATGGATGAGATAGATATAAAACATCAAAAGAATATGAACATTGAACAAAACAAACGTACTCAGACTGAAAACACAACATAAAAAAATTAAAATCCAAAGACGTAGTTTTGCCCTGCTAAAAATGCCACAACCATAAAAAAACGTTGAAAAATGTTTACCCAAAAAAAGGATTCCATTACTTAAAAAATACAATTCTGATTTAATTTATTACGAACAATGTTAAAGGGTTAACATACATATATATTTTTTGGGATTAAAAATAGAAATAGAAAAATGAGATAAGAATCCGCAAAAAAATTTGTGATTTAACAAGGTCAACTCAAAACAAAGCAGGCAGCAGGAAATTAAAAGCAAAGGCACTGGGTCTGAGATAAATATTATTTTACGAGGCAGACGCAGACAGATCAATATCCAAAAATATTGGTTTACAGACATAGATAACAAACAGGTTCAAAAAGGCATAGACATTCCCATTCCAGACAGACCCCCATCCCTTCGATTTAATTCGATTTGTGTAATAAAAATGAACTCAATATAAATATTCCCCAAAATGCAAATGAGAACAAATAAATTTGGAAAATAAATTGCAAACAAATTATGGCCACAATAATTTTTGTAATAATATAAAAAAATCAATTTGACTCCGTGCTAAGCGGGACAGCAACAAAAGAATGAAACGAATTTACACAATGATTGGGCTAATTTGTATAAAAGCGGAAAATTAAAAACAATAAATAGGAATTTGAACAGAAATGCAGAGGAGAAATGAATTCGATAAAAAACATTTTTAGGGTTCGACTGTAAATTCTCGTTAATGAGAGGAAAACAAATTTCCAAAAAATGTAAAAATCAAAGAAAATAATCAAAATATCATTCAGTAAATTTTAATATAAATACCATCTTTAATTCTTCTTAAAGTGTAGAGGCCCTTTGAAACAATACTAATTACAGGGCAGCTTAACAAAGGTTCCAAGCTCACGCTTAATGTTACTTAAAACCCCCAAACAAGCAGTGTAACCTCCACCCACATTGCTCTTAGCCCCAGCACTTGCTTCAAGGATACTGCCACTTAGCCACTTGTTTGTGGAATCCCAGAAGGGTGTCTGGTCAAAAGAATTATGTCTGTGGCATCTGAGTAAACATAGCTATCAGTTACAGTCAGGATTCAGTGTGGGGACAGTCCCAAGGTCTATGCGGTGCTTTCGGCGTAATGGTATGTGTAATTTTTTATTACCTTGAGGACCCATTTATGCGTGAAAGGATGGTGGATCTAAAGACACCTTCTTATATGGGTTGCGTGTCAGAAGGCCCTTCTAATTATGCAGAACTGAGCAATGGGACACTCACAAAAACCACACAAAAAGGCAACACGTATGCGCGGGTTTAAAAATCGGAAAAAGGGTTAACATTTTCCCAGTGACTAACAAGTTTTGTTTTCTTTAATTAATGTCAAGACTTTAAGGCCCCCCCATATCCGAAATTCAAACAATTTTGCCCCTAATGGCACAAGATTTGTCATTATGCATATTTAATATTTTATGTTGACTTTTAAAGGCCCATCTAATGGTTTGTCTTTTTGACTATTTAACTGAAATATTTTGAAATATGTTGCCAATATGTTTGATAAATATGTTGCCAAACGGAACAAGTTTGATGAGACACCAAATGTTGAAAGTTGGGCATGTTCGAACATGTAAAAGATGCGTAAAAATGTTATCCGTAAGGGCATGGCTTGTCGAACTAAATTTAATTCATTACATTCAAAAACTTAATCAAGGAATAAATTTTTATTTAACAGTTCATTGCTCTGCGGCCTGAGGACAATCAAATTAACGCCAGCCTCAGTAAACTTACTTTTCCCATTTGATTAATGGAAAACATTGTAAGGAGAACTATCCCATGGAGAAAAGTGCTGATAAGAGTCTTGGCCCAGTAATAGTCTTTTGTCTTAGCCTTAGTCCTGTGGTGGCGGCATATTTTGTGGTTTCCAACTAGTTGAATGGAATGAGAGTCCCACACTTTAATTAGGAAAACGCAATTAGAAATTCCCATGAATAAACCCGAAAAGGGTCGAGTGGAGGTTTACGATCAAATCTAACTTTAAATTTAAAATTAAGATAAGAAAATCTGCCAAAAACAAAGATTATTAAAGGCCGCAACCAGATGATGATGATTAAGTTAGGGACGACCGACCTGTGGCTGTCTGAATTGTTTCGGCTTGGTTTTTTTTTGAGCTCGTTTTCCTGTGGATTTCCTAAGGACACGACACTTTACGTGACTTCCTGAATATAAACAATTTGTTTGTTGCTCTTCCCTGGATTTCCCGCTTAATTCCTGGAGCTCTCCATCTGCTAGAATGAATGGTATATGGAGGAGGAGGAGTCATCGGGCATGTCTTTGTTTAGTTTATGCCACATAGCACAGGACAACAGGACAACAGCTGACTTCCTGTCCGCTAATGCCGGAGACAACAGAACAATTCCGTTGTTCGCCAAAAACGAATGAGACCGTTGATAGCTGACGGCCCAAAAACAGGAAAACGTTTTTCCCCCGCTTCTACCTCTGACTCTCCTGATAAACTTTGGGGAACATGTTTCCCCCTACTTTGGGCACTTGACACTTGGTCGCGGTTTGGGGTAGGTTGTTGGGTAGTAATATTCATAGTACTCATACTCTGCCACATAAAACGTTTAAGCCCGAATGTTCGCCGAGTGGAGTATTCAAATAAAACTAAGAATTAATACTCCGACAACTTGCTGGCGAGCTAGGAACTTACTCTGCCTTGAAGTTCTTTGTGGCACTTCCGAGCTGGGTAACTTCCGCATTAAGATAACATAAAGAAAGAGCGAGTATATCTTTGGTGCATCCTTAGTTCTCAAGTTTAAGTTCCACTTAACATTTCCTTTTTGGCTGCTGCAATTGCCAGACAGCATCACACAGGGCGAAATGTCTATGCCAGATCCTTTTGGCCATAAATGTATCCCTGCCCAGCCCTGCCCTGCAGCCATCGTTTGCTACTTTGCTACTAGAACTAACGTCATAATCAAAGTGCCTCTGAACCTTGAACCAGTGGCACAATAAAAGTAAATATCCCGAGGAACAACAAGGGATAAAAAGAAAGACCCACAAGAAACGGACCAAAGCTTCAGTGGCC
Source organism: Drosophila bifasciata (assembly GCA_009664405.1). Taxonomy (NCBI): domain Eukaryota; kingdom Metazoa; phylum Arthropoda; class Insecta; order Diptera; family Drosophilidae; genus Drosophila; species Drosophila bifasciata. The sequence continues at coordinate 11,706,442 of CM019042.1, forward strand.
GAAATGTTTAATACACTTTCAAAACTATAAATGGTTGTGATGCCTTCAACTCTCCACAGAAACAAATAGAAGGATATGATTGATTGATTCGACTGTTAATTCAGATAAATTCTCTGCATTGCAAACATCTAGACATAATCGCAATACCCCTTTGAAAAGTGTACAAAAAAAACAACGGCTAAAACAATGTCCTGGCTAGTCGAGAGCAATTGTTTAACTGTGTGATATGCCGCAGCTTGTGTGCTCATAAAAAGAGAATAAACATTTTTATGACTTTTGCCCCTTTTCTCGGGTCGTGCATGTGCTGCACCATTGGGCTACCATTTGGGATAGGGATACCAAAGAGAAGGGACCTCTAATATGAGGGCTCTCAAATTGTTGCAAATTAGATGTGCTTAAAAAACGAGTAGTCTAATGGAAATAATGTAATGAGATTTTTATTCCACATTTAGATTATTTATTTCAGCGGAAAATGCCGCTGGCCAGCAGCTCAACAAGTAATCTGCTACATTAAAAACATTTATCTTTTTTATGTGAACTTTTTAAACGGCCCCAAGCAATTGAATTTCATTTAACTTTATCCTTCGAGGAACTGATGGAAGTTTTTAAAAGGCACAAAATTACGTTGCGAAAATATTTGACGAAATTCAAAAAAAACCATTTAAGATTCCTTAAAGCTGCTCACACATTTATAATAACCAACCATTTGATACAGTTATAGCGAGGCACATGGTTTATCCATGGTTATTGTACGTGCCTTTATATAAATAACATTTTTTCGTTACCCATTTCTGGTTGCCATTTTCTTGGCGGGTAATAAATCATTTTTTTGCCATTTTCGATTTGTCTTCATATAAAAATAGAAAGGAAAATCTTTCTTTATGAAAGAGCTAACAAAAAAATGTTTATCCATTGGATACACAATGACTAAGGCTTATGGAGTGACGGGCAGAATATTTGGTCTAATCTTATTTATACTAAGCGAAAATAGTAAGCCAAATATTCAGTGTTTATCTGGGGTTCTATTTGGATTGGATAAGCTGGAAATAAATGACATTCTCTATGAAAGTGTTCTAATATGATATATCCATTGAACCATGGAACTGTAACCTTAAAAATAAAGTTAATACAGCTGGATTCCAGTCGAAGCTGAATTAACCTATCCATCAATTAAGTTATCATCAGTGAAGATAGATACGTCCCTGCATGCAATTTGATGATTGAATCGCTAATCTGCTTGAAATTGGTGACTGGTGAACACACACACCCGAAGGTGCCACGCCAATGGCTACCTATAGCTGAATTAGGGACAATGACAGCGAATCCGAGCAGCCAACTGGATGATGAATGGGGCCATTGGCAACTACCTGAGGGCCGGGAAACACAAAAGCTCCAGATCCCTGGGCCCTTGAGTGATGATTACTCTGTGCAAATGCAACCCGGAGGGCCAATAATCATACGTACTGGAGCAGCCTGCTGCTGGTATGGGTGTGATTTATAGTCATCAAATTACCGGGCGCTGTTTGTTCAATATTCACTGAAAATACGGCACAGCAGTATGTTTCATATGCATAATTCTGTCTGTTTCGGGGATATTTAAAGACCATCAAAATGAAGACGAAAGTGGAGACCTGAAATGCAGACAACGTAAGTAAAGTCGGGCATATCTCCGCCAACCACTCAAAGTTGAAAGCCGCATGCCACGGAGCCCCAGATCGCAGAGGAAAACCGAACAAAGTGAGCAAAAAAGGGTGGCACATAAAGACAAATTGCATAAGGGATAAGGCCAGCGAAGGAACAAACTGTAGCAAAAGGATGCCTGTCTCCCTATATAAGTATGATTGGCACTACGTACATATAGTATATGTATATATAATATATCTGTATGTCTCTCTCTCTCTCTCTCTCTCTCTCTCTCTCTCTCTCTGTGGCTGTCTTTCTCAGTGTCTCTGTTTCTGTGTCTATCTGTACATGGCAACTGCACTGCCAGGGCAAAAAGGAAAATTCTGAAAATGTACAACCAGCGAGCGTCATGATTTTGCGGTACTGGGGTTTCTGTCTTCTGGGGTGTCGGTATCCTCGGTAAGTCCATGCCTCTCCTCTGTTAAGGCTGCTGCTGTTGCTCCTCCAATCAATTTTGGTATCCGCAGCGTAATTGACATTTGATTAACGCATAGCTCAGCTTTCCAGTGAGACAAAACAGCGCAAAGAGCGACGTTAATCACATCAGCAACAGAGACTCTCAGATATATTCAGGGCCAAACTGAACATAAAATGGCCAACTACCACACTAACGTGTCCTTGGTAACATACAGAGAGCTTCCCTACTCACAGAGTGTGCTGGTAGGTGGACAAAGTCAAAATTTTAATGACTTTAATGACCCTGCGGCATTGTGGTAACCCACTAAATTTCATTTTAATGGCCGCAAACATTTTGTAATTACATTAATGTCAACGTGAGTCTCTTTATTGCATCACGTTTAATGTAAATTTGTATTGAAAATAATGAGAAATATTTACGTACCAGACAGTCAATTTGTTGTAAAAATGTAAAAATATGTAAGTAAATGCTTAACGTTTCTTTTTTTTTTCGCTTAAAATGTGGTTGCTGCAATGCTTAAAAAATTGTTAAGATGTAGCAAAATGTGAAATGTCTAAATAAAATGTATACCAATTCATATAGTTTAACAATATGTCTTTCAGAAAAAAGATAAATTTAACATTAAGGATAGCATATTTTAATAAAAAAATACCGCATAACATTTTTCGAATGTGACTCTAAAAGACTTCGTATCTTTTGTAAGAATTAACATGAAAAGTCGTCCCCTTCAAGCACCTTCAAATTTATACATTTAAAAACTATTTTAAATATCAATACCCCTACATTTATAACATCTGGTCAGATATTGTCCTTTTTTGGATTTCATGCGCCTCGATTTAGGTATGCAAATCTTGGTTTTGGAACTCTTTTACTTTCGTTACCATTCATATGGAAACATTTTCACTTTTAACCGAGTTTTGAGTTGTGGAAAAAATATGCCCAAAAAAAAGGTAAACAAAAAATGTGTTACTATTTGTAGTCCGATTTCTTTTTTTGGTCAGGTTTACTTATCAGCAGTACTGTGCCGGTTGTGGGTGTAATAACAAACAACAACGCCAGGAAGTGGTTTCATTTTTTTGGTTCGTCGTGGCTCTGACTTTCAGTGGGTCGTTGCGGCCAGTCAGCCAAAAAATGAAAGCAATTTTTCAAAAGCGGAAACGTTTGTTTACTCTGCCTTGGCCAGAACCAGAACCGGAAGACCCAACTCCAACGCCAAACCCATCTATGGGCATTGCATTTGAAGGAACTCGGACCGTTGCTGAGAATGTCTTTGGGTCTGTGTCTATACCTGGGTTTTTTCTTATCACTGAAAACATATTTAGGTTCCTGCTTTTTCCTTCCTTTAGCTGCTGCGATGCCAAAAATCAATGTGGTTTCCCCGAAAACTTCCGTAACATCCCCACTGGTATGCATTGTCCTTGCTGTTTTTTTGGTGCCCATTAAAGGTCGATATTTAATTAAAACTTGCAATTAGTAAATGGAATTTTTACAATCAGACTTTTTTTTTGTCATCTGACAAAAAGTTGTGATAAATCGTATTGTATGGCTTCGGTGTTATAAATCAACAGAAAACCCATTAAATAATTATCAAAAGTTCGGGTCTGTTTTATTCATTCAATTCATGAATGAAAAAAGCTTTATATGAAAAAATATCTAATTAATATTTATAGTTTTTAATCCTCAAATTAATATGCACTCGTGTACATTGTTGAAGTTTCAAGAGTAAATAATGGTACAACATAATTGAGATTTAATTTGAAAAAATATTATATTAAATTAGTTTCAAAAGTTTTATGAATTTATGAATTTATTTTCATTTACATATATTACAGGAACTATATTTTATTGTATGCGTATATTTTTTTAGTTTCAATAGAACACATTTTATTCACGCCATATAAAACATTCTACATATGTATGTATATAGTAAATGCATTCACCAAAAGATAAAAAAATGTGAACAATGTCCATATGTTGCATGTAAAATATAGCCAAAATATTGGAAAACCGCTTTCCATAAATAATCTTTGTCCATTCTGCATGTTCTGCTGGTTTTTCTTTTTTAAATATTCAATCGGTTCTAGTTTAATAACAAAGTGGTTTGAGGGAAAACGAGTAAAAATCGATAGGCTTGAAACAACAGAAAGATGAATAATTAAAAAGTCGAAGAGTAGTTTTAGAGGTTTTAAAAACTGGTCTAGTTTTTTTTTTTTTTGTGATTTTAATGCGATTTGAAATGGAAGTGAAGGACGTGTATATAAAAAAAAAAAGGAAACATAAAATAAAGCGCATTTATCAGATTTGAGTCACACATATAAAAGTATCCTGAATACTTTTAAAAGAAAAATAATTGAATGCTTTTTATTAGATTTAGGTCGCAGATATTTGATGACCCTTTTATGCATGTTTATTTAATCTAAAATATTTTTGTTTTTAATTAGTCATCTGTGCCACACCACAGCTGTTAATTAGTACATATAATACGAATTTATTCATCGACATAGTATTCATTTCTTTTTTGCTAAAGCTCAATTTATCCATTTGTGTTAATTTAGTGAACATTACGTAAACGTCTGTCTCAATTGAAGGAGTCATTGCTACTGAACTTGATTTGTAATCAATTATTTAAGTATTAGTTACTCAGGGCTTCATAAGTGCAAATTTAATTAAGTGAACGGTTTCATAGAGCACCCTTAAATGGATTACGATATCCTGTTTAAAGTCGATTATCAATTCAACAAAATGTTCACATATTTGTATTGACATTTTAGTTGCTACATTATTTTGCCAGTAAAAGCACAGCAGAATAAATATGTGACTTTGTATTTTGCATAATAAACAAATTGATAAATTGACATTGTTTATTTTATATGGAAAATATTTCTGAGAAGAAAATGTATAAACATTTGACACTGCGGTTTTACACCCTTTTAAAAGTTGAATATAAAATAAGAAGTGTAAAAACCCTTAATACTTTGTACTTTTAGTGCTACTTCTTGACTTTATTTTATTTTATAGAAATTATATTTTAATTTTGAATCTCTATCATTTATCAAAAAGCTAAATAATATTTCATATTATTGGAACAGATTCCTCGATTTCCAATCACAACTCTTAGTTATACTCCCCCCAAACTATCATCTTTTAAAGACCACAAACTACTTCTAATAACTAACATACCCTTAATATTTTGAAGTGTACCAAATGCCATCAAAGCAAAAGTTTCAATATGCGTAGCTGACATAATAGAGTCTGTCATTTCCGTGACTTGTTAACTCAACGAAGACAATGTAAGTTTAACAGCATGTCAAATATCTATTTACACACGAGTATACATATACATATGTGCGTATATAGATGTAAATATATGCATGTATACTTACATAAATATTCCCATGCTACATGCTACTTGCAACTGCAACTATGAGAAAAGCACAAACATATTCCCCTCGAAAATGTTGCAAAAGAAATCGGAAACGGAAGCTAACAAGTGGAATGGGAAAATAAAAAGAAAAAGAATAAGTAAAAATCTGAAAAATTTTTGTGAGCAATTGCAACAGACAGACAGACAGATAGACAAACAGACAGACAGATTGATTGTTCATATTTGTTGCCAGAAAACAGCAAAATTGTGTTCAAGTTAACTACAGAGAAGCGGAAAAACAGGGGATTATTTTACAGAAGAAAATGTTCTTAGAGTTTTCTTTTTGTTTTGAACGGGAAATTTGAGGAGTTTGTCAATTTGATGATGTATTTATTACCAATGCAAACAAAGTGCTCCTAATGAGACTAAACTAATGACAAAATGAAGAAACGACTCTTCCCTTTTTGAGTTTGAAAATTGTGCACGTCCACAACTGTGGGTGGCATTATGTGTGACATTCAACAGATTGAATAACCTGAACTCAAATCCTACCACACAAAACATTGAATACTGCCACTGAAAAAAGTACATCACTTTCACTTTTTCAGCCAACATAAAGCCGTCAAAGGGTTCCAGTTTCATTTCTCCCACTTTCATTCCTAAAAAAAATTTTTTTATGGCCAGTCACAGTTTGACTGAATTTAAGCTGTCACTGGAACCAAAGAGTTTGGTGTGTGACGTTGCGATCTGTATTGATTAAATTAAAAGAAAGAAAAATCGCAAAGTTCGAGATGATTTCTGACGATTCGACACTTGAAAGCTTATGGTAGAGTTAAGTTCAGAACTTTTTGCGAAAAGTTTGCCACAGGGTAATCATAAGATGTTGGGTCAGGAGTGTTTGACCATTTGGACCAATGAAAACATACTCGCATTTGGCACGTGCTATTGCCGCACTAAGGCCAACCCAGATTTCTTGGCTGAGTATAAAACTAAAATTGAATTTTTATTTATTTTGTAAGCTGCCGGAAAAACCCCTATATCCAGGTGTATCCACAGACACACACACACTCACCTCTGCGCTAATAAAATATTTAGTGACAAGCTCAGCACAAACATAAAAGTTTCTATAGGAAGGTCTTAAAATACGTACAAACAACGGTGTGTCAACACAATCAGCATAATAACCGAGGGTGTGTAAGGCAGTGGCCTTCCCTCCCCCAAGGGTTACAATAAAAGTGGATTAAATCTAAGCATGTGTGTGGTTGCCTCTGCCCTGGCAGGTTCTTAAGCCCTCACGCAATTTCCTCAAGAGCGACTCAGCTTCGAACTCGAATTGATCCCTGTGCCATTGGCCCTGTGACCCAGAACCTGCCCCTTCCATATCCCATTGGACATGCCCAAAAGTCAATGCCTAATGACTTTGGTTACATGCCGAATTAGGCAGGACAAATGACAGCCAGGTTCGAGGAATCTCGGGTTAGAAGTTTAAGTGCACATTTATCCATTCTCAACCTTTTCTTTGCCATGGCACACCTAGGAATAGCCTGTGTTTGGGTTTGACCTATTTCTCTGTGTTGCCAGAAAATTAAATGGAATTAAAATAAATTATTTATATTTTAATTTGGCTAAGGCATGCAAAAGTTTCATCAGTATGCGTGTGCGGATAAGGGGTTTCGGAAATCACTTGGGTATTACTTGATTTAGTCGGATGTTAATCAGAGTGTATTTCTAGCCGTACTTTAAGTATATGTCGGAGATGTATGATAGCAACGTAAGAAAACTGATGAAAATGTGAACAGTAATGTTAGAATTAAGAGACAAAAAAGGAGAAAGAAACTGCGCAATTGCGTAACACGTTGTTCCTTCTGTTCGCATTGTTGCTGAGAGCGAGGATTGAGACCGGAGAGTGTCGTTCTCATCCGAGTGTGGCGCGGGTTGTTGTGTAGATGTCCTCTGAGAGAGAGCAAGATCAAAAGGAAATTGCCAAAGAGAAAGCAATTGGCTGATGCAATACTGTGTCATGCGTGGCGTAAGCAAAAGAGGAAGAAAACGAGAAGAGAGGTTTTCAGTTAGTGCACAGATTTCATAAGGAAAAGTCAACCGCGACTCACTGCGCAAAATCGCGACTATGGAGAGAGGAGAGCAGCTAGTTTTACCGTCTCCGACATATACTTTAGATTCGTTTTTCTATTCGATCGTATTTATTTTTTTGTTATACATTATCATTTTGTTAATTGTGATCAGCAATCTTGCGGACTATCCGTTGCCCGGACTGACCCCATACCATTAACCCCTCATCCTGTTCGTCCTTCTCTGCGCTAGCAACAGCGAGGGTAGCAGGGGCAGTAGGTGCACTGCAAGTAGGCCGGAGTGCAGGGGAACAGCAGAGCTCCACACAGCAGGGCGTACAGTAGGGACCGCCACAGGGTGGGCCGCAGTTCGGGCAGCACGAAGCAGGTCCACAACACATGTTCTGAAAAGTAAACCAATGATTAAGCAGGAACTAACTATGGACTGACTTTACTTACGATTACTTAGTGGGTTTGCGTCTAAAAAGCTAAGCGTAGAACAAGGAGAATATTTTGATAAATTTCTTTGGTTGGGATTGCTAGCTGAATTTTTGCTTAATTTTAAAACGTTGAACCCAGAACACAAAAAACAAAATAAAAATGTAAATTTTTTGTTACATTAACAATTTTTTATGTGTTAACAGATCGAATTTCCAACTACGAATGAGAAATGCTCAACGAGAACAAATGACAGTTGCTTAGCTATTGTTTTTAGGATTACTAGATATTTTTTCCAATAACTAACTACTAGGTTTAGGCAGAAGGAGCTTTCTTTTCAATGATTTGATTTTCGTGATTATGTGCCACCGCCTCAAGGTGAATTTTTCCTAATTTAATTAACACGTCTTTTGTTTTATTCGGTTGTACGGCCAGCTGAGAAATGAACAGCCAAAAAGCCCACAAAGGCCATGTCAGAGGCAAACCAAACAAAAGCCGAAAGGAGGCGAATACTCTGGGGCTATGGCTGTGCAAAATGAGTCCGGTCCAGACAAAAAACACTTTTTATGGCTTTTTAAATGCTTCGCTGGAAGACTTTGAAAAGTCTTCAAGTTGGTGAAAAAGTTGGGCATTTGTTAGTTGGGATTCCCGTTTTTTGTTTCTTCTTTTTATTTTTGAAAATGGAGTAAACAGTTTGACTTGAACTCGTCATAAATAATGGTATTTATGGAATTGGACTTTGCTCTATGTTCAGACACTTGTTCATAACCCCTCGAGTTCAGTGAACTTGTTGAATTTCCATTGCTTGAAATCAGTTTACCCACTCAAAGGCTCACACCAGGAAATACACACAGGAGCCAAGGGATCCGCATCACTGGGAGTTTGCTTCCCCTATTATCCTCGTTATTGGCGCCATTCTGTGGTCCTTCGGCACTCGGCTGACAGCTACCAGAAATGGCAAGAAAAATGGTTGGTGTAGCCTTTTTTTTAAGAAATATTTAAAGGCCCCATTTTGTGTTCATCCACACATCCGCTAAAGAAAAGACTAAATTAAAGTTCTGACAGTTGCCTTAAATATTTCCATGTCTCGTTAAAATTAAATTTTCATATTCCCATAATATTTTCTGCCCAAGAAATTAGCTTTTGAGCTCTGGGATTTTGGAATAAAACGTTCTATTACATTCCATAAAAAATTCATTTTTTTTTTATTTAATGCCATTTTGTGGTTATCCGATTTGAGAACCGCAAAATGAATGCTGTAAATTATTTACAAATATAATTTTGTTTTTTTAAAAACAACTGAGATTGAATAATATTTATAATGTATGTATGTAATAAATTTACCAAAGAAACCAAGGTTATAATATTAACTATTTATAAAACGCTTAATTATTTTGTTTACCATTTTGTAAACATTATTTTTTAAATGAAAAATCGGAAGAGAATTCCCCTCAGAGCAAAAAAAGAGAACCTTACATATGGAAAATAAAAAAGGTTGGATTTAAAATATAAAAAATTGTTAAAAAATACAAATTTAATGTAAATGTAGCAAACTATCAAGTAAAAATTACTATAACTAATAAGTTTTTCAACTGACAACAAAATAATTTCACCAAATTAAATTTATGCAAAAGTTATTTACATGACAATTTTGTTAAAAATCACACAAACTGTGTTCTTACACCAATTTCTCCAAGAACTACTTGCAAAGCAGAGATAATTGCAAATAAATTGTACTTTAAAGGTAAATTTATTGTAGCATTAGATGCTTTAATTAAACGTAGAAATCGCGACCACAATATGGAGTTGTGTGCCTCACATTGATTGACTTAAAAAATTTTAAAATGTTTTCTAAAACACTTAGAGGTTAGGGTTAGGGTTAGGACATTAGCATGACACAAATTTAATTAAAACTGAACTAGAATGAAAGGAAAGGTTATTCAGTGGAAGTGTTAGATACTCTTACAGATCTTCTGTTTCTGTAGATACATTTTCTAAACTGAGTACTCAATTTGGTGCATTACAATCCAACAATCAGAATCATTATACCCACTGAAAGGGTACAATTAATAAACAACTTCACGCACTAAATTTAACTGCCTCCCACATACTCTTTGGGGATAGAAATGCAGTTACTACATACTCGTATCTGGGTAGGCTTCAGACCAGTGTAGGCCAAAGAGCGTAAATTTTCGGTAACAAAATGCAATTTTGTGGCCGACACGGCTTGCAGTTTGGCCAACCCGATGGCCGTGGCTGTCGACTCCGCTGTGCTGTTGATGTTTGTTTATGACCAGCGGCTTTCATTAGTGGCCAACTTGATGGTTGACTGGCAGGAATGGCTGTCATTCAGCCCACGTAGCCCACGCCGCAACAGCAGCAAAATGTAATTCAATGAAGCCAGCACAATTTGCGTGAGTCGCGATTCTGGGAAAGTTCTCTGTGTCCATGGCTGGCATTTTGTGGTTGATTAAAGCGACATCCACATACATTAAAGTACACATTTCTATCAAGACATCCATTTTCTCAGTATTTCAATTTAAGTGATACCAATTGTTCGTCATGGATTCGTCATTCCCTTTTCTCATAGCTTCCATTGGTGTTCTTAGGGAAATTGGGAACTGAAAAATAAAACTCATAACTGTCATCATATTTTTCTGGCTTCAATGAGCCATAGACCTCTCACAAAATGAACTCCCCACACATATCATGGCGTATTGATTTCTTTTATAAATACTGTAACAAACTGTCCCGCTATCCGCATGCATCTGTTTGGTTCAATCTGTCCAATCATTTCTCTATTTAAAGTTTTTCGTTAAGACCAATTTGGCGTTAAAATATGATATTCATTTTTTTCAATTCAATTCTTCAAGTATTTCAAGTTAATAAAAGGACCCTACCTTAAAGGATGATTGACAATCGAAGATAAATGAAATTATTGTATATATTTATTCTTAGAAAGAAAATCTCAGGTAAGAGCATCAATCATTTCCCATCGATGAAGTTACACCTCCTATCCTTACCACTACCCTGACCATTCCATTTTCCCCATTTAATTGATTTCGATTGTTTCGTGTCCCGCGGATGCCATCGCAAACTCTCATTTCCATTCAAGTTTTTTTTCCCCGCCATCCACTGACCACGGACAACAACTCAAAACCGCCATTTTGATTGCTTTTGGCATGGTGATATTGTCCGGCAATACCTTGGCTCAAATGAGGCGTAGGCCTTGCCGCCTGATGAACTGCACAAAAATGCCGCGGAAAACCCAAAGAGTCGCCCGGAAGGGAAAACTTTTTGCACGATTGTCTGACGATTGTCGGGAAGCCCATTTATCAGGCTGTGCGAAGTCGTTGAATGAAACTGTTTTGCTGGTGAATGCAATTTAGCGTGAAATAATAGTTTTTCTCTCTCTGGTTTTTCAACAGCTCTAGTCCAGAGCTTTCTATATGGGTGCTCGATGAGTGCAGTGCTTTATGGCAGAGCTTTATTGGTGGAGCAAAAATATTTAGTCAGATAATTATGGCTTTCTGGGGGAACCTCTCAATCTTGAAAGCGTCTTTTTACAGGTTACTTTAGGTTGAAATTGACATGAGAAGTGTCTCGGGATAATAAATTGCGGGATCCATCACAATGAAATCAGCGAAATGGCCCAAAAGCCTAAGTAACAGAATGTGTTTTTCCCCGGAAATAAGGAGAAAGCCCCGCAACAAAAGAAGCCGAAACACTCACAGAAATTGGCCCAACTAATAACATTATTGAGTAGAAATGGCAGACGGGGAAAAAAGTGGTCGACAGCCTGAAGGCATTAGAAACCAATTTACTTGTGTGTCTTCGTTTCTAGAGAGACGAGAGACTATGCAGGACGAGGAAAAAATAATCAAAATCAATTGTATTCCTTTCACTGGAATAAAGAGAAGAGAAACCATTCGACCAGAACTTTGAGGCTTAGCAACGTTTCATTTTCTTATCGCTTGCTTTAATACGATTTTAATTAGAAATGAAAACTTTTTTTTTCCCTTCGATTTCCTTTTCTCGTTGCCCGAAATCAGTGCTTAATTTTTGTGGCAGCACTTTTAATGCTTGACTTCCAAGTAAACGGAAAAGCAGGCCACAAAGGTTGCCTAGAGTAACCTTTTCATTGAAGCTTTTACGATTGGAAGCTGTCAAATTAAAGTGTATTTAAACAGGTCAAAAGTCGACTTCAGCTGAATCAGCATCAGAGCCAGCTCTAGACCAAGGCCCATCTCCCTGTCAATGCCAATGATGATGAGGATTTAATCCCTTTATTGATGTAAAATTATGGGGATGCGAACAGGGCTGACATGACAGAAAAAAATGGAAATAAATTGCTTAAAATATTAAACAAGGACAGCAAACACATGTAATTTATTTATATATATTTTTTATCAATTTTAAAATGGCCAACAGTGCAGTTTTTATTCGCTGCCAGACGCCACGACATGTGCGGTCAATGATTGTCAGCCAGGGATCTTTTATGTATATATTTAAATATATGTATATAATATATATCCTTCGGACCCAAAGAAAACAAACGCTTGTAAACTGCCATTTTAACGCACTTTTTTCCTTTGAAATAATTCCGTTTACTTCTGTGTACTTTTGTTGTGGCCGATTTAAAGTTTAATTTAAAAAGTTTACCAACGAATAAAGTTCTTCTTGTTGATGCTATCATGTATATCGGTGACACTTTAAATCAATATTTCCTTGTAAACGTATATATTTGTTAATTAACTGCTGTTGATGCGAATACATATATAAATGTTTATTATATCTGACAGTTCGAGAATACAATCGAACACTGTGCTCCTGTCAGCTTATCTGCTGCATTATGAAAATGAACCCCCCACCCTTCGTTAGCCATTATAACGATACATTATCACCCGTAAACACCCTGAGCTCCAGCAAATTCCACTTGATACCTTATGACAGGAATTGCCGTCAGTAATGTAAGGTTAGAGCCCCCCCCTGGGTATATTTGGTATATCTGTGAGCTCACCCCTAATTAGCTGTGTAATTAACGCAATCGAATGCAATTCTTTGGGCAGTTACAAATCAACTTGGCTTCACATTCCAGACCACATTCTGTATAATTTTAACACTTCAAAATCGAACTCAAACGACACCACAAAAGTCGATTTTGCCCGCACATTTACTGCTCAATTGAACTGCTCAAACGTGGCATAAAAAAAGCTCTCATCCCAAGGCTTCCCATCCTCTATGCCCCGCCTCCTTTATGATTGATGGGAGGCAGCCAGGAATGGCTGTCATCCATGTGACTGCAAATTATCTCCGCTTGATTGGTTGACCTTTCGCTTTTTGTCAATCACAGACAGCACTCCCTACTCCCATGTAAAAAACTCTTTGGAAACTTAAATTTTCCTTTTTTTTGGATTACACATTAAACACACTTCACTGGTCGAACTTCACTATGGGATAATGTCTGTAATAAAGCGGCAGACACTTTATTATAAATGAATTTATACGCAATAGTGTCAAAATAATTTACAGCCTGGCATTTGCTGCAGCATAAATAATACCATTAATGAGGCACATACAATAAATAATGCGGCAAATAATTCAAATTTGTCAGGGCATTAGTGAGGAAAAAAAATTAAAAATTAAAATGGGGAGTTTGCTTTCAACTCTTCTTAATTATAAATACATTCAATGAAAATTATTTTTTTTACCAATGCTTCGTATAAAAGTTGTACACAATTAGGAACACTGTATAAACAGGGCCATTCTGAAAATTTTCCTTCTTGGTTTTCAACTATCTTTACCATTTCCATCACATTTTTTCATGGTAAACACTTTAACATTTCATTTAACATTTTTTCCATTCAGTATAATTGATGCAATGCAATTACAATCAACGATTTTTATTATCGTTTACACCCGTTCACCTTTTCACACCTGTTCCAATACATTTCGCAATTGCCAATTACTTGTACGTATAAATTATTTATAAAATGAACGTTCCTCATTGTAAATTCAATTTAATTTCTCGAAAAGACAATGAAAGAGCACCCTTGCACACACTTTCCTACACACAGAAGGATCCGGAAATACATTGGTAAAAAAAAGGAAAAAATAATGCGAAAAAGAAAAAAGAGGCACTGAAAAAATTAATGAAAAAAGAAGGCACTGAAAAGGATTCAAAGAACAGGACCAAAATATACCGCACTCTGTGAGGATTCATTGCGCCAAGGCCCTGTACCGGACCAGACTGATCCTGGACATTGAACATTGCAACGAGAGTCGCATTGCAATTGAATTAATTAATTTTTAAATGCTTCCCCCAGTTTGCTTTTCGTCCGTCTTTACATGCAAATTTATTTTTTTTGCTCGTTTAATTATTTTATTGGTGTAAAGGGACACACGCAAATTGAATATAAATGCAAAAAAAAAAAAAGGAATTGGCCTTGAAAAGGAACCATTTTGCCATGCAGTTCTGCTAACGAGATGCCCAAGTATTCTCGAGTTTAAAAACACACTTTTTCCTTCTGTAACGCATTAAATTCAATATCCATTGGATATAAAAGTGCCTCACTTATACTGAGAGGGAAATTTTACACTTAGGAAATCCTCAGGCACTTCAACTTAATATAAATGTTAACCTGACACAAGCCATTTAAGTCCTTTTATGAAAATCACCCTTCGAATTATTCACCGCAAATTTTATTTGGCTGCCAACAATTAGCACCTGAATTAAAAAAATTAGTTTAAAGACATTATAAATTTTTCAACAATTAGGTTGAAAAATTAAACTGGATTAAATCCTTCAAGGTAAAACCACAAAAAGTGACAGAAATGTTTTTGTGAAAGGTTAATTTTTAACTCGAGGCAATTTGAATTCTTAATTTTTCTTTCTTCCCCAGTTTGCTCTCTGCCATCTATCCATCAATCTCTAATCCTGTTCTTTGACTTATTTATGAGACAGACACACAGCTTAAAGCACTCAATAAGAAAAATCTCTGGAGCTGCCCTTTATTAAGCTTTGCCTGAGATCCTTCTGTCTCAGGTGTATGGTATCCATGATGATGTTGGGATATACTTGAATACCAACTAAGAAGTTTGTCACTAAACTAAATTAATACTTATATATTGTGTCACGTGTCCATGGGGTGCCAACAATTTATATGAAAACGTGACACTCTAATGGAAAAACAAATTGTATTTTAAAACTGAAAAAAATAAACTGAAAAAGAAATTTTTTTCAATAAACTGGACCAACAGAAATTAATTAAATTTATTTCACAGAGAAAAGGGCTTCAATTTCAGCTGCCCCAGTGGCCAGTCTGGCCATGACTGTGTCCCTCTCTTTGGCTCTGTCAAAACTGCAAGTGCAATGCAGATAAACGAAGCTAATTAGCAAAAATTTACAACTTTTCAAACGCTCTTCAGTTACATAGACCAAACTTTTCGCGACGTTCCAGTGCAGACGAAACAAACTTAGTCGAGGCTCCTGCTATTAGACAACGATTGCCTTCCCATTCATAATCAGCCTCGACATCGCGACGGCACTTTATGTCGGAAACTTGTCAGAAAGTTTTCGGGTGACAGGCATCCCTTTTAGCGAAAGATTATCTAATTATTTGAATAATATTTCAGAAAGTTCTATGATATGTCCGGTACATGCATGTTCAAAATTGTAGAAAAAATTGGCTTGAATAGATATTTTGTTCAGGGTGGCAGTAGCGCTGGCGGGGCAACAAAAACATTACAGCCACAACCGCACTGTTAGTGTTTACAGCCACACCGCACTGTTAGTGTTTCAGCTACGCAGACTGTTGCCCATGAAATCCTGCCCCTACGCTCGTTCGCACTCTCTCACGTCGTTCTCTCGCCTACGTTCTCACGCCTTCTCGCGCTCCCGCTCTCTGCTGGCGCGAGTGGAGTCGAAGTTTGTAGAAAATAGTGCTTTATACACTTTATACAAAAGTAGTAGTAATTTATCTATATAGGGACCTCTTCCCAAGCCATATGAAAAAGAGTTTGACTATCATCAGAGTCTGAATATTTGTCAAATATTTTCAGTGTGGCGACAACTATTTTCACTTTAAATTCTTCAGTGCCGATGCTATTCATTACTTGGTATTTGAAGCAATCAATTTTGGATTTTTGGATACACCCCAACCCCGTACTAATTATAGTCAAAACTTTGGTTCCCTCGGGCTCAAGAAAAAGCTCATTAAAATCACCCAAGACTTGCATTAAGGGGACCGGCATTAACTTTTTGTCTCTGCCCAACGACAAAGTTTTGGCACCAAAAACTTTCACACACCTTCTGACGTGGCAGCGAAGGAGGCAAGGATGGGTAAAAAAAAGGGACATTTCTACATGACAAGGACCACACAAAGATGCAAGCAGCTGCTGTGCAGGATTCTTAAGCGAAGAAGGGCTAAAAGTTTCAAACGCAGTTTGATGTCTTCTACATGCATCCATCCATCCACCCTAAGGGCCAGGCACCCAGATGCTGCTCTCTTACATTTTTGTGGTACGAGTAGCTCCCTGTGATGACAAATTCTCAAGGCAGTTGTAAAATTATGCTAATTTTTATAGCAACAAAAGCACCTCAAAGGAGCAGCCTTCTGGTGACAGGTTTTGAATTTTTATAACAACAAAATAATAAAAATTTCATTACTGCATTACGATTCAATTACTGTACCAAAAAAAAAGAACAAAGGGGAACTGAGTGGCTCGACAATCAAATATCTGGTACTCAGTGGAAGTTCCTGGCGATATTTGCATACGTGTGGGTATAAGTATCAAAGAGTATAAATATATACCAGTAATTGAAAAACCTTGTATACGTTGAGTACCTGGTATAAAAGAGTATCCAACATTTTGTTTTGATATATGAATACTTTGTAAAGGGCCCCAGCAGGTGTTGCATCTTCCCCATCAAGCTTTTTTTTACTTCAGTGCCTTCATTCTCTTAGTCCTCTTATGGTTGACACTGTGTTCTTTTGGTGGAATAAGTTTCGAAGGTTCTTAGCTTTTGCAATCCAAGGTACAGAACGTGTCTCTGGCACGTGACAGTGCGGTTGGTCAGCGAAAAAGATGGACTTGAGGGCCCCCTGACTTGAGTGCACATAATCTTTAAAGCTGTCAATATTTCTCCAGCGAAAGAGAGGGATACATTTAAACTTTTTAAAATTTATGATTGACTTACTGGAATTTGCAGTTCAGGCAGCAGTTGGAAGAGCTCTGTCTGCTGTTTGTGTGGAATGCCTTTCCCAACATCTCAATAGCCTTTTATACTTCGGCACTTCGTTGTAATTTCGACTGCATAAGAAGAAAATTTTGCAACAAACTTTTGCCATATCCACAGCTGCTTGGGGCAAGAAACATTTTTGTACAATTTTTTCCCTATGCTGGCTGCCTGCTGCTGCTTTTGCTACTAAGGAATAATGCTTGTTGCAAGAGCTTTTTGCATTTTCATTAATTTATTGGAAAAACTCATCGCCTGCCATCGCCTTGGCTTCGTTCGCTCCGTTCGTCCACAGCTGACAGGACTAAGCAACACCCAAAGTTCGAGGAGCAATACAATCAGGCGATTGCCCGACACCAAGGAAATGTGTTTCCTTCTAGCCATTAGCATTAATATTTCAATGCCTTCGGGTACCCTAGTTCTCTCGGCCCCTTCCAGTGCCCCTCCTGTCAGGTCCCAGGGCTGTGCAAATTTTTGAGCTATGCGATGGAGTTTTCGGGTAGCGTAACAAGCTGAATTTCTGTACTTGTCAGCTGCTGCCAGATTTACGTGTTGTTATTGTGGCAGGACCAGAAAGTAGCAGCAGAAGGCGGAGAAGGAAAAAAAGTACTCGCCGGATGAGGATGCTGCCACACTCCTCAATTTCTCGCCTGGACTTGGCTCATAAACAAGTTTTGGATCGGTTTTTGTGTACCCCGTAACAGAATGGGTATGATATATCTACCGGCAAGAACGAAACATCAAGCATGCCAACACATTATGATCCCAAAACCTCAAAGGCTAGAAATATGCGACTTCTAATATTACGACTTATCATATCATATGATATTAGAATAATGAGTATATAGTCCACTAGTTTTAATCTGATTCAGATAAAAGATAACTTCGTGCTTAGAGCAAACAACATTATAATCTTACTACCGGGTATTCCACAGTCCAAATATCTAATCTATTATTCGTTCCGTACTGTTCTGCTGCTCACAGCACCCCTTGGAGCTATGGAGTGGGACCCAACTGGGTTTGGGTTATAAATTTACATGCATAGTTGTAGTAATTCTTTCTTTGCCCCTGCCTCAAAAGGCGTATGGCACCGTCAGAGGCAGTGGCACAGCTGATGTGAATTGCCGAGCTGCCTGTAAGGCTTCAAATGCAACTTACTTGCCATTGTTGTGCTTGGAATTTTTGCTGATATTGTTGCTGCTGAGTATGTACAAAAGTTTTACTGAATTTATTATGAGTGCTGTACTAGTAGTTGCTGCTGCATAAATTATTGTTATTAATTTATAAAACTGTTGCCAGCCCCCCTCAAGTACAATTGATATATGTATGTTCGCATGCCTCCAGTGCTAGAGTCCCTCCATGTAGCTGAAATTTGTTTTTACTAAACATTTTTCCAGCTGTTCTGTATTTTAAATATTTTACTGTATGCACGAGAAATGGTTTATTTGGGTTTAGTTTCTGTGTCCGTTTTGTACTAGTGAACTTAAGTGACAATATATATTTCCATCAGGCTAACAGCAAGTAGCGACGATGGCTTATAGAGTTAGCATGTCACTTGCAATATGATGTTTCTTTACAGTATTCAGCGTGTTCAGCAGCGCTGTTAGCGAGCCAGCGGTAACAGTCGGATGCCGCTTTTGCTAACAGCGGACTGTTAGCTTGCTCTCGTGGTCATCGCTTTCGCGCTGTCACCAGCAATTCGCACGACTCCGTTAGCTTTTGAAGGGCTACAATAAATATACCGTTACATAAACGTTTGAAAGCAACGGCCCCGCTTTATACTACACCATACATATAAGTACATACATATGAATATATATCCAGCAACACCCCTGGCTTCATCTCCTTCTTTTGAGTGCTCATTTTATAGAGCAGCAGCAATACACCCTCCTAAGACACAGGCGAAATCAAGATAGCTAACACCTTAATAAGTTCTTCTTTGCACCCTCACTGATGGATCAATTTAAAGCTCAGCGATAAGCCCTTAAACGAGTTGCTGCCAACAATCTTGGCAAATGGATCTGAGCTCTGGCTCATGTTTACAGATTTTAATCTAAAGTGCGAACTCATTTTCCAATTTACACTTGACTGCAGTAAGCACACACACATACTCTTGCTGCATTATACATACATTTTACATGTACAGACAGCTGACATGTAAAAGCTATGCTGCAACAACTTCGATATAAAGGAAAAGTTTCTTCAGAAGGAAAACTTCAATGCGTGACATTAACTTTGTCGAGACCTGAAAACGGTGAATGCTCTTGCGATTCCTTGACTACTTTTTTCGATTTGCATAAACCCACCAGGAAGAAATTAAAGTGCTGGCATCTAGCCTTCAGTTGATGGAGTTTCTCCAATCAATTAAAAATTAATTACTTTTCGAAGGCCAACCGCAAGAGTGGGAAGCAATAGCCAAAAAAGATTTTCTTATTTCTTTTTCCATTTTGAATATTACCATTTTTTTCTGATGGAAAACTTTTACTAAAACGAAAGACAAGATAATTTTTCAATCAGTTGAGTCTGAGTTTCCATAAAAATGAAAATATTAATGGGAAAAAAATTTACATAATATTCTCCATCTTCTATTTTCTTTTGAATTTCTTTTTCTAATAAACAAAAAGGAAATTACATATGAAATCCAATAAATGCAAATTTTACACTCAAAATGGATAGGAAATTTTACAAAATAATAAAATTAGATTAAAAACTTAGTTCGCTTTTGAATATTTAATGAATACGTCTTCATTTTATTTATTTATCAATTAATTTAAAAGAGCAAAAGAAAAAAACCCTCTAAAAACAACAACATTTCAGATGCTGTTATGTTTTTATTTAACTTTTAGTACATACATATACTTAAGTGCAAATTCATGCAAGTTTTCATGGCAGGACTCTCTACTTTTGTCCAAATATTTTCGTTGCAGGAGTGAAAACTGTTTTTCGTTAACCCACAGAAAAAGGGGGGTAACAGCAAACAAATGAGTAACATAATTAACAGTGGGAATGAAAACAAAATAACAAAAGTAAACCAGATTAAAAATTGAAGTACGCAACAGAGGGACCCACAGAAACAAAAACAGAATGAGAGGCCTCGAGTCGAGTAGACCATGAAAAAGGAGCCACAAGCACCACACGGCAGCCGTTTTGTAGGGCGCCAGCACATATAAAATTCCCTTACAATGTTGCCCCACGGCACGGCACGGCATACAAAGTGCAAATAATAATTTCCATGTTAAGCTGCGCCGAAAATAAAATGCAAAAGAATTCGCAGTTGGCATAAAATATTCATTAACGGAATTCGCTCAGCCTTCTGGTGCCTGCTCCATTCACCATTCTGCTACTGTATTAAGGTGCATGGTGCATCCGGATACCGTTGCCCATGGGGTAGAGGGTACAAAGTATCGCACCGGTAATTTCTTACTTATAAGCACACCAGCTTACACACACCCTCGTACTCATACTCACACTCACACTCACACTTAAACTGACACAGGGACAGGCATGCGGATGCACAAATTAAAAATGCATGCAAGTTAAATTGCACTGCAGCATACTCACGTACTTTATACATATGTACATACATAGATTGAACCTTCCCGTATGAACATTGCCTGTCAGAGATGTATGGATTTTTTGCGTGTCAGGAAGATAGTAATATAAGTTGACCTTGCATTGACCTATTTCTCTATGTCAAACCTT
>CM019042.1:11727653-11747641 GCA_009664405.1 Drosophila bifasciata
CAGGAGCAGCTGAAAATGAAGCCTCTTTCTGTGTGAAATAAATTTAGTTAATTTATGTTGGTCAAGTTTAGAAAGCAAATTGATTGGTAAATTCAATTAAAGTTTATTTTCAGTTTTAAGATGCAATTTGTTTTTCATTTAGAGTGTCGCGTATTTCAGAAACAAATGCTACCCCATGGACACGTGACAGACTGTTATTATTAGTTTATTCTAGTGACAAACTTCTTGATTAGTATTAAAGCAAACCACAAGCATCATCGCCATACACCTGAGACAAAAGCTCTCAGGCAAAGCTTATTACTAGGGGAGCTCCAGAGCTCAAGCAAAGCTTATAACAGCTCCTGAGATTCAGATTGAGTGCTTTAAGCTGTGCGTCTGACTCATAAATAAGTCAAAGACCAGCATTAGAGATTGATGGATAGCTGGGGAAACTTGGAGTGAGAGAAAGCATAATTTCTGTACGGGATTATAAATCTCCTCTCACAGAAACATTTCTGTTCGTTTTTGTGGTTTACCTTAAGTGATTTATACAGCTTAATTTTCAGCTTAACTGTTGAAAAATCTATAAGCTGATTGCATTAATTCAGGTGCTTTAATTTTGCAGTATCTTGAAAGATTGTTTACCTCGCGTAGGGGAAGCCAGTCGTTTTTTTGTTGTGTCAAAGAAAGATACCGCTTTCATCTGGCCTTATCTTCAAACTCTGTTTATACCCCTGGAAAAAATGTAAATGGGAAAAGCATCGTGTAAGAGCAGAATAAGGTGGGTTTCAGACCTGCATGGCAAAATGTAAAATTCCCTCTTTCTTATCGTATTCCTTTTATTTTGTATTTTTATTCAATTCGGGCGTATCCCTGTTCCACACGGGCAAAGAACCAATAAATTTACATGTAAGAGACGGGCGAGAGTGCGCACCCTGGGCGTACACCATTTAAAAATTAATTAATTCAACTGCAATGCGACTCTCACTGCAATGTTCAGCAGGTCCAGTTCGGTGCGGTGTGGGCCCTGGGTCCTGGACATGGCATTGGCACAGAATGCTCCTGAATCTTTTTTCTGTTCCTTCTTTTTCAGTACTATCTGTGGGGGTGGCAAGTCCGTGCGATGGTGCTCTTTCATTGTCCTTTCGTGGAATTAAATTGCATTTAAAATGGGGAACGTTAATTTTATAAATAATTTATACATACGTACAAGTAATTTGCGAATTGGGAAATGTATTGGAACAGGTGTGTAAAGGTGAAGGGGTTTAATGCAATAAAAGATCGTTGGTTGTAATTTCATTGCTTATATTATTCGAATGGAAACTGGTGGGGACTTGGGTGTTGCAAAACCATGAAAGTAATCTGATGTAGCTATCGTAACTGTTGTAAAGAGTGTAAGAAAAATTGCAAAATGTGCGTTTACTCAGTGTTCCTAATTGTACAACTTTCTATAGGAAGCATTGGCAAATAAATAATTTTTATGGAATGTATCGCTTAAGTGTTGGAATGGGAGTTATTTTAATTTTTTTTTTTTTTCCTAACTAATGCCCTGACAAATTTGAATTATTTGCCGCATTATTTATTGTTTGTGCCTCATTAATGGTTGTATTTATTCTGCAGAAAATGCCAGCCTGTAAATTATTTTGACACTATTGCATATTCATTTATAATAAAGTGTCTGCCGCTTTATTACAGACATTATCCCATAGTGAAGGTCAACCAGTGAAGTGTGTTTAATGTGTGATCCAAATAAAAACAGGAAAATTTCAGTTTCCAAAGGAAATTTTTACGAAGGAGTGGGAGTGGAAGTGCTGTCTGTGATTGACTAACGGAAAAAGCTCAACCAATCAAGCGGAGATAATTTGCAGTCACATGGATGTCATCAATTCATGGGGGCCTGTTATCCATCATAACGAGGCGGGTTATGGAGAAAGGGTAGCCTTTGGATGAGAGTTCTTTTTATGCCACGTTTGAGCAGTTTAATGGAGCAGTTAATTTGCGGGCGAAAAGACTGGTGTGAAGTCGATTGAGTTCGATTTTTGTATTAAAAATATTATACGGAATGTGGTCTGGAATGTGAAGCACAGTTGATTACTAACTTCCCTAAGGAAGTCCATTCGAATGCATTAATTACACAGCTAATTAGGGATAAGTCCCCAGATATATCCAGGGGACTCTAACTTTACATTACTGACGGCATTGCATGTCATAAGGTTTCAAGTGGAATTTGCTGGAGCTCAGGGTGTTAACGGGTGATAAATAGTATGTTATAATGGCAAACGTTGCCATTAATATAATGCATCAGATAAGCTGACAGGAGAACTACTATCCACAGGAGCACAGTGTTCGATTGTATTCTCGAACTGCCAGATATAATATAAATGTATGTACAGAAGTTAATTAACAAATTTATACGTTTGCAAGGAAAATATTGATTTAAAGTGTCACCAATCTACGTGATAGCATCAACAAGAAGAACTTTTATTCGTTGGTAAACTTTTAAATTAAACTTTAAACGGCCACAGCAAAAGTACACAGGAGTAAACAGGATTATTTAAAGGGAAAAAGTGCGTAAAATGGCAGTTTACAGGGTTTGTTTTCTTTGGGTCCGAAGAATATACATATTCATTTCCCAACATACATATACATATGTATGCATGTAAATTTATATACATACATATATATAAAAGATCCGTGAATGACAATAATAGAACGCACATGGCGCTGGCTTCTGACAACGAATAAAACTGCACTGTTGGCCATTTTAAAATTTATAAAAAAATATATATAAATAAATTACATGTGTTTGCTGTCGCTGTTTAATTTTTACAGCAATTTATTTCCATTTTTTCTGTAATGTCAGCCCTGTTTGCGTCCCCATAATTTAACATCAGTAAAGGGATTAAATCCTCATTATCAATGGCATTGACAGGGAGATGGGCTTTGGTCTAGAGCTGGTGCTGATGCTGATTCAGAGAATGTCGCCTCGACTTTTGGCCTCTTTAAATACACTTTTAATTTGACAGCTTCCAACCGTAAAAGTTTCAATGAAAAGGTTACTTTTAGGCAACCTTTGTGGCTTGCTGTTCCGTTTACTGGAAAATGAAGCATTAAAAGCATCGATTTCGGGCATCAAGAAAAGGAATCGAATGGAAAAACAAAGTTTTAATTTCTAATTAAAATCGCATTAAAGCGGGCGATAAGAAAATGATACGTTGCTAAGCCTCAAGGTTCTGGTCGAATGGTTTCTCTTTATTCCAGTGAAAGGAATACAATTGATTTTGATTATTTGTTCCTCGTCCTGCATAGTCTCTCGTCTCTCTAGAAACGAAGACACACACGTAAATTGGTTTCTAATGCCTTTGGGCTGTCGACCACTTTTTTGCCGTCTGCCATTTCTACTCAATAATGTTATTAGTCGGGCCAATTTCTGTGAGTGTTTCCAGCTGCTTTTGTTGCAGGGCTTTCTCTTTATTTTCGGGTAAAAACACATTTTGTTACTTAGGTTTTTGGGCCTTTTCGCTGATTTTATTGTGATGGATCCCGCAATGATTATTATCCCGAGACACTTCTCATGTCAATTACTCAACAAGAAAGAGGTTTTAAAGATTGAATGGTGCTCAGAAAGCCATAATTATCTGACAAGAATATTTCGCTCCACCACTAAATCACTGCACTCATCGTGCACCCATATATGTAAAAAGCTCTGGACTAGAGCTGTTGAAAAAACCAGAGAGAGTAAAACTATTATTTCATGCTAAATTGTATTAGCCAACAAAACAGTTTCATTCATCGACTTCGCAAAGCCTGATAAATGGGCTTCCGGACAATCGAGCAAAAAGTTCTCCCTTCCGGGCGTCTCTTTTTTACATTCTCGTACATTTATCAGGCGGCAAGGCCTACGCCTCATTTGAGCCAAGGTATTGGCGGACAATGTCACCACGCCGAAAGCAATCAAAATGGCGGTTTTGAGTTGTTGTCCGTGGTCAGTCGTTGGCGGGGGAAAAAAAAGTGGAATGGAAATGAGTGTTTGGGCATCCACGGGACACGAAACAATCGAAATCAATAAAACGGGAAAAATGAAATGGTCAGGCTAGTGGTAAGGATAGGAGGTGTAACTTCATCGATGGGAATGGATTGATGCTCTTACCTGATATTTGCTCTAAATATTAATATCGACAAAATTTTATTATTCGTTTATCAACTATCCTTTAGGGTCCTTTTAGAACTTGAAATAGTTCAAGAATTGAATAAAACTATCATATTTTTACGTTAAATTTCCCTAAATGACTTCAAACAGATAAATAATTGGCCAGAGTCAACCAAGCACAGAGCAGGACACTTTGTCACAGTTTTTATAAAAAGAAACCGATACGCCGAAATATTTTTGTGGAGTTTTTTGTGGGAGAAGTCTATTGCTCATTGAAGACAAAGCAATGCGATGACAGTTATGAGTTTTATTTTTCAGTTATCATTTTTCCTGAGAATAGAAGCAATGAGAAAAAATAATGCAAAATGGATAGCGAACAATTGGTATCACTTCAATTGAAATAAAAAAGAAGAAAAAAATGTAGTGATCGTAATTAACAGGATTTGCAAAAAAAATTGCAATTTATTTATTTAGTGGCAATCAAAATCGATTTTTATTTAATAATTGTTCACATAAATTATGTGATTCAATCTGTTGTCTGGCAGGAAAAAAAAAAAAACTACATAATACACATTTGTGAATTTTGGATGACCACAAAATGGCATTAAATTTGAAGTAACTTTTAGTGCTTAGTGGGATGCTTTCTTACAGAGGCCCAGAGGCAAAAACGCAAATTTCTTGGGGAGAAACAATTGGGGAAATGAAAAATAAATGTTTTAAACAACAGGGGAATATTTTACTTAACTCCCAAAACTTAAAATCAGTCTTTTCTCCCTCGACACACTTAAGTTTCGACTTGGGCCCCGACGGCAAGCTCTTCCGTAGACAGCTTTGACATGCATTTCGCGCCTCAAAAACGAGGGGGGGCCAGACAGTGTCAGGGCTTTTATAAATTCTTAAAATTTATATATGAATAAGTAGGAAGCGGAAAAAATTTTCCAACAATTTCTGGTGGCTGTCAGCCGAGTGTCAAGGGACGAAAGATGGCCACAGAATGGCGCCAATAATGAGGATGATGGGGAAAGGCTCCCAGCGATGTGGACCCCTTGGCTACTCAGTGTGTATTTTCTGGTGTGAGAAATTGAGTGGGTAAACTGATTTCAAGCGACGGAATTTTCAACAAGTTCACTGAACCCAACGGATTATGGACAAATGTCTGAGCATAGAGCAAAGTCCAGTGCCATAATTATCATTATTCATGACGAGTTCAAGTCACAAACTTGTGACTTCCATTTTGTAGAAGAAAAGCAGAAACAAAGAAAGGGAATCCCAACTAACAAATGGAAAACTTTTTCACCAACTTGAAGACTTTTGAATGTCTTCTAGCGAAGCATTTAAAAAAACCATAAAAAAGCGTTTTTTGTCTGGACTCGACTCTGCCCATTTTCGACAGACAATGCCCCAGAGCATTTGCCTCCTTTTGGCTTTTGTTTGGTTTTCCTCTGACATGGACTTTGTGGGTTGGCTGCTCATTTCTCAGCTGGCCAAAAAGACTATTCGCAAGGGTATGGCATACTCGTAGAACTGAATAAAACAAAAGATGTGTTAATTAAATTAGAGCCAATTCACTTTGAGGCGGTGGCACATAACCACGAAAATTTAATCATTGAAAAGGAGTTACTTCTTCCACTAAATTATTGCCAATAATTATGGACTCTGCATGAGAGTCTCTCCACAACAAAAGTTGCTTGCGGCTTATGCAAAGTATCGATTGGATAGTCTACGGAAATTTGCTTGGCCCAATCATGCTAAGACAAGGTTGAGAATGGATAAATGTGCACTTAAACTTCTAACCCGAGATTCTAACCCTAGAGCCTGGCTGTCATTTGACCTGCCTAATTCGGCATGTAACCAAAGTCATTAGGCATTGACATTTGGTGATCCAAGAGGAAATGGGAGGGGCAGGTTCCGGGTCACAGGGCCAATGGCACAGGGATCAATTCAAGTTCGAAGCTGAGTCGCTCTTAAGGAAATTGCGTGAGGGCTTAAAAACCTGAGATGGCAGAGGCAACCGCACAAATTCTTAGATTTAATCCAGTTTTATTGTAGCCCTTGGGTGAAGGAAGGCCACTACCTTACACACCCTTGCAAGGCCTTGGTACGTTATTATGCTGATTGTGTTGACACACTCTCCGTCCGTTGTTTGTATATATTTTTGGATGGGTCCAACTGCCCCTATAGTAACTTTTATGTTTTTGTGCTGAGCTTGTCACTAAATATTTTATTAGTGCTGGGGTGAGTGTGTGTGTTTCTGTCGGTACACCTGGATAAAGGGAACTCTCCGCCAGGTCCCAAAATAAATAAAAATTCAATTTTATACTCAGCCAAGAAACCTGGGTTTGGCTTAGTTGGGGACAAGCACGTGCCAAATACGAGTATTGGTTCAATAGTCCAAGTGGTCAAACTCTCCTGACCAACATGTTATGACAAATGATTACCCTAAGGAAAAGTTTTTGCAAAAGTTCTAAAGTTAACTCCACCGACAGCTCTCAAGTGTCGAATCGCCAGAAATCATCACAACCTTTGCGACTTTTCTTACATTTAATTTAATCAATGCAGGTCGCAATGTCACACACTAAACTCTTTAGGTCCAGTGACAGCTCAAATTCAGCCAATCTGTGACTGGCCATAAAAAAGTTTTGAAGAATGGATGTGGGAGAAATGAAACTTGAATTCTTCGACGGCTTTGTGATGGCTGTGAAAGTGTAAGTCAAGCACATTTCTTGTGGGATATTCAATGGGTTTTGAATTATACATTCAGTTGAATGTTACAGAGAACGTCGTCCACTGCTGTTGCGGGAAAGGGACGTGCAAAATTTTCAAATTCCAAAAGGGCTGTCAATATAATACATCAATTGTGGGGACATACTTTCCTGGTCTATGGGTGAGAGTCAAGAAGTTTTTGCTGAATTGGCTTGCAAGAGTCGTTTCTTTAGTTTGTCATTAGTTTAGCCTCATTAGAGCACTTCGCTTGCATTATAATCCATCATTAAGTTGAAAAACTCTTCAAATTTATCACACAAAACAAAAGAAAACTCTAAGTACAAGTTTTTTTGTGAAATAATCCTCTGCTTTTCCGCTTCTCTGTAGTTAAGTTGAACGAAATCTTCTGTTGTCTGGCAACAAATATGAAAAATCAATCTGTCTGTCTGTTTGTCTATCTGCATGTCTGTTTTCAGATTTATTCTTATTCTTTGCCTTTTTATTTTCCCATTCCACTTGTTAGCTTCCGTTTCCGATTTCTTTTGCAACATTTTCGAGGTGTATATGTTTGTGCTTTTCGCACAATTGCAGCTACAAGTAGCATGTGAATATTGATGTATGTATGTACATATACATGCAAATATTTACATACACATTTTCCCGCGTACGTATACTCGTGTGTAGATAGATATTTGATATACTGTTCAACTTACATTGTCTTCGTTGAGTTAACAAGTCACGGAAATGAAAGACTCTATTATGTCAACTACACATATGTATTGCAACTCTTTTGCCTTGCTTCCGACATTTCCATCATTTGATGACATTTGGTACACTTCACAATATTAAGGGTATGTTTGTTTTTAGAAGCTGTTTGTGGTCTAAAAATGAGAAGATAGATTAGCGGAAGTATAACTAAGAGTAGTGATTGGAAATCGAGGGATCCGATTTGTAGTATTTTGGTATTACTTAGATTCGTTGTAGAATATAGAGATTCAAAGTAATATAGAATTTGCATAAATTGCACAAGAAAAGAAGTGGCACTAATGACGGTTTTTTACACTTCTTATTTTATATTCAACTTTTAAAAGGTATAAAAACCGCAGTGTCAAATGTTTATACATTTTCTTCTCAGAAATATTTCCCTATAATATAAACAATGGCAATTTATCAATTGTTTATTATGCAGAATACAAAGTCTCTGCTGTGCTTTTTACTGGTAAAATAATATAGCAACTTTGCCATTAAAAATATGTGAACATTTATTGAATTGATAATCGACTTTAAACAGGATATCATAATCCATTTAAGGGAGCTCTGTGAAACCGTTCACTTAATTAAATTTGCACTTATGAAGCCCTGAGTAACTACTTAAATAATTGATTCCAAATCAAGTTCAGTAGCAATGACTCCTTCAAATGAGACATTTCCGTAATGGACACTTAATTATACACAGAAGCATAATCATTGAACACTTTAGCAAAGTGAAATGAATACTACATGTCGATGAATGGGATAATTCGTATTATACTTAAGCTTAAGTGGTGGCCATTTCCAATTCTAGCCAATAATATTTCAGGTTGTATATACCTATGCTCAAAAGGGTTGAGGATACTCAGTATGTGTAACTCAAAATCTAGTAAATGCGCTTTTAATATTTGCTTCCATTTTTCAGACCATGGTTCACGACCTTCATTTCCATTTCAATCGTATTAAACGCACACAAAAAACAGAACACTTTCAAAACATCTAAACTACCCTTTTTTTTTTAGTTATTCATCTCTGTGTTGTTTTAAGCTTATCGACTTTTATTTATTTTTCCCCAAACTACTTTGTTATGAAACTAGAACCGATTGAATATTTAAAAAAAGAAAAACCATCAGTACACGCAGAATGGACAAAGATTATTTATAGAGTGCGGTTTTCCAATATTTTGGCTATATTTTATATGCAACATATGGAGATTGTTCATGAATATTTAGAATTGTTTACATGGCATGAATAAAATGTTTTCTATTGAAGCTGAAAAATACATAAACAAATACATCATCGCAAATGAATAAAATTACCACTTTTGCAATCGACTAATTTAATATAATATTTTCAAATTAAAATTGAATTATGATGTACCATTATTTACTCTTGAAACTTCAACAATGTAGACGAGTGCTTATTAATTTGAGGATTGTTTGAGCCAAGGGGCGTCGCAAGTTCAAGTCGGGAGTTCCAAGATAGGTCCAAGAGAAGTCCAAGAGAAAAGCCGGGGTCGTCGATTTCAATCAATTTATTTCGTTATGTCGGTATTATAAATGTACAGCTGTACTCGCGTGCGAATGTAGCCCGAGTCGCTTTGAGTGTAGGAACGAAGTGAAGTGAAGTTACGCTCCAGCTGCTGAGGGCTGCTGGGAGCGAGAGCGGGAGCAGGAGCGCACGTAGATGGAAAGTGCGCTCAAGCTGCCGAGGGCTGTCGGCAGCGAGAGCGGGCGCGTGATCGTGGGCGGGAGCGTGCCCGTGGTGAATTTAAGATTAAAGAGAGCGTCGCCGGGGAAAAATGCTCTTAAGTATGAGGCGAAAGCGAGGGCAGCCGCTTGCGTAGCTGAAGTGCTAACACTGAGATGTGGCTGGAATGCCCACAGAGCGGTTGCCCCGCCAGCGCCGTCCCCACTCTGAACATTCTCCCCCTTGCAGGATTGCAAAGAGTTTTTAAGTCTGCGTGCACGCACCAGAAACAATCCACCCAACCACCGTGCTTTGGGCCACGGGGAGGCCGTCTTCGCGGGCGAGGAAGCCCGGCTGGATGACCTTCGGGTAGACATCTGCTCCCAAGACGAGCGAAATGGTCGCCGGCTTGTGGAACTCCGTGTTGGCCAGCTTCAGATCATCGAACCGAGCCCGGACAGTGTCACTCAGTGGACGGATCGGGGTGCGGACGCGGAGACGGGGCTCGATTTTTGAAGACGGCCTCCCACTGGAGTCCTTCCGTCTTAGCCCGGATTATGGCGGTGCAAACTCTCTCCTCCCCGATGCAGGTGGTTGGCAGCTTCAACTCCTTAGCCACCTCGGCGTCTATGCAGCTGACCGGCGTACGGGGATCGATGAGGGCGACCATGCTGTGCGTCCTCTGTTGCACCGCGAGGACCACTCGTGCCGTCGGAAGGACGTTGATGCTCCGGTGCTGGAGCAAGGAGTGCACTGTCGGGGCCGGATCCCCGAGGACGGGGCGGCTGACCGGACGACGAGGGCGTCGCTCTGCGCGGGGAGGTGGTAGTAGGAGACGTCGATGCCGAAGAGGAGCCGACGGGGCGCCGCGGTCCTGGAAGGTGGAGCAGGGTGTGGTGGTTTTTAGCGCACGTCTTGCACTTATCCCCACTGCGGCAGTCCTGCCCGAGTGGGCGTGAGCCAGGCAATTCGAGCAGTATTTGTGCAATAATACTGCTCGTAGCCCTCTTCGCCGCTCATGCGCAGGAATGTCCGGCAACTTTTAACGGGTGGACTCCTGGGCACACTCGGCGCTTGAACGAGGCACTCCTACCTCGTGCCGGTGTGCTATCGGATTTGCGGCTTGCCCGGGACTGCGCGGAATGCTTAGGAGCCATGGCTATACTCCGGAAGATGGCTGCGATGGAAGAAAAGATTCAAGGAAGGATTAGTACAGTGTTGGCACGGATTGTCAACGATTCGAAAAGGAGCTTTTCGGAACTGCTTAGGAACTACGGATACTATTGCTGGATTAAGCGGATTCTCATGGATCGGAGCCTACGCGAGGGTAGGTGGAAGGGACCTCCGAATCCATAGGCAGCAGAACCACCTTCGTGATCGGTCGCTTGATAAGGCCGCGGGCGGTGAGTAGGTCTACCACGCGAACCTTTTCATCGGGTCCCGGATACGTGCTCTGAACACGGCCGAGACGCCATTCGTGAGGGGATGTTTTCCTCCTGATCACTACGAGGTCTCCAACCTCGAGGTCTCTTGTCGGATGCTGCCATTTGTTGCGCTTGTGCAACTCTCGCAGGTACTCTGTCTTCCAGCGCGAACAAAATTGCTGGTTGAGAGCCTTGAGGGTGTTGCCAGCGGTTTAGGATGGAGGAGGCGCTCGCCTGAATTTCGGGCTCTGCCACGGATAGTAGCGGCCCACCAATCAGAAAATGACCTGGGCTCAAAGCCAACGGGTCCGTTGGGTCCTCAGACATTGGAGCGATTGGTCGCGAGTTAAGGCATGCCTCAATCTTGGAGAAAGGTCGCGAACTCCTCTAATGTGTATTTGGAAGTACACATCGACCGTTGGAAAAGAGCCTTGAAGCTCTTCACACCCGCTTCCCATAAGCCCCCATATGGGGCCCCTGGAGGGATGAATCGCCACGTTAGCCCCTGCTGGCTGTACACCGCGGAGGTCCGAGTGCGGAGGGCCTCGAGAAGGTCCACAGCCAGAGAGCGGGATGCGCCGACAAAATTCTCCCGTTGTCGGAGTGGACTTCGTGGGGACAGCCTCGTCTCGCGACGAACCGGGCGAAGGCGGCTAGGAAAGTGTCGGTGGACAAGTCGGATGTAGCCTCCAAATGGATGGCCTTCGTGGTAAAACAAACGAACACGCACACATACCCCTTGGAGATGCGACAGGCGCGTCCTGTGAAACTTTTCACGTCGAACGGCCCGGCGAAGTCGACTCCGGTGTATGTGAACGGGCGCGAAAATGTAACTCGTGAGGAAGGAAGGTCGCCCATTAATTGGGTCTGGAGTCGCTTGCGATGGATGACGCAGACCTTACAGGAGTGGATTACTGCTCTCACGACGTGACCTAGTTGAGGGATCCAGTATGTTGCCCGGAAGGCGGATGACCAGCTGGTTCCCACCATGTAGGGATACGTGATGGGTGAATCGAACCAGCAGGCGAACCAGGAGGCATGCGGGTGGCAACAGGATTGGATGCCGCTCGTTGTAGGTCATGGATGCCGAGGCTTGGACCCGGCCACATGCCCGCATGACTCCGTTCTGGTCCAGGAACGGATTGAGGTTCTGAAGAGAGCTCGTAGTCGGAAGTGGCTGCTTGTTTACAAGACAGCGATGCTCCGCCGTATAATGGAAGCGTTGGGTCGTGATGGTGACAGCTTGGAGAGCTGCAGCGACCTCTTTATTGTCTAGCTCTGTGGATACGTGGACTGGCGTTGCTTGCCCTCTGACTCGCTGGACGAACCGCCGAACGTAGGCGATCACGCGCAGAGCGCGTCCGAATTCGGAAAACCGGCTGAGAATGTCCGAGGCGGTGTCAGTGGCGTGGTGAACCTTGACGGCTCGTTTCTTCAAGTCGGTCTCAAGGATTGAGCCTCGTGGACAGGGCCACTCCGACTGCGGACCACGCAGCCACGCAGGGCCATGCCACCACATGTCATTGCCGACCAGTTCAGTGGGTCCGAGCCTCGACTGGCGAGGTCGGCCGGGTTGTCCTCGGATCGGACGTGGCTCCATCGTTCGCGGGGCCAACAGCGAGTGATTTTAGCGACTCGATTCCCTACAAAAGTGGTCCAATCACATGCCGGCCTGTTCAACCAGGCCAACACAATAGTGGAATCGGTCCAAAAGTGCACCTGGCTGGCGTCGAGCGGCATTTGAGGAAGGATGGCCACGGAGAGTTCTGTCAGAAGGACAGCTCCGCACAGCTCGAGTCGAGGCAACGAGACTGTTTTCACAGGGGGCAACGCGGGTTTTGGCTGTGAGAAGGGTACACACAATGCCCTGCGGACGCTCAACTCGGACG
The DNA here is from genome assembly GCA_009664405.1 of Drosophila bifasciata. Taxonomy (NCBI): domain Eukaryota; kingdom Metazoa; phylum Arthropoda; class Insecta; order Diptera; family Drosophilidae; genus Drosophila; species Drosophila bifasciata. The sequence continues at coordinate 11,740,238 of CM019042.1, forward strand.
TAAATCGCTGCCCCATAGGCACGTTGAGACGCGTCGCAGAACCCATGAATCTGTACCTTGGCCATCGGACAGACGTGTAACCACCGCGGAATGCGGATCCCTTGGATGGCCGGAAAGCTTTTTCAGGAATGTCTCCCACGCTTGAGACAGATCGTTAGGAAGGACGTCATCCCATCCTAACTCTCTCAACCAAATCTCCTGCATAAATATTTTCGCTTGGACGACGAAGGGGGCAAGCCATCCCGCTGGATCAAAGAGCTGCGCGATTTGGGACAGCACATTGCGTTTTCGTGCAGGATTTTCGCTCGTTTAAGGCGGGAGGCGAAAATAAGAACTCGTCGGCACTGGCTTGCCATCGGATTCCCAACGTCTTAGTGATGCTACTCTCTTCCAGCTCTAGGAAGTCAGCGCAGAGTAAGTGGTCGACTGGAATGTCGCGTAGGACGCCCTTATGGTTAGCTGTCCACTTTCGGAGCGGAAACCCTGCAGAGTCGAGTGCTTCGCGTAGTTCAGCAATGGCGGAAATTGCCTGAGACTGAGAGTGAGCACCAGCGAGCACGTCGTCCACGTACATGTCGCTCTCTAGGATGACGCTTGCCATAGGTAGCTGTGGACGCACCTCTTGTGCGAGTTGCTTGAGGACGCGGAGGGCGAGGTACGGTGCGCAGTTGACTCCGAAAGTGACAGTGGTGAGCTCGTAGTCACACACGTCCCCGTTACGGTCGCGAAACAATATTCGCTGATAGGGCGTGTGTTGGGAAGCCACTTGGATTTGCCGATACATCTTGTTGATGTCGGCATTGAAAACGTAGCGAAAGACGCGCCACCTCAGGATTTGCATGGTCAAGTCAGACTGAAGGACTAGCCCAGCATGCAACGTGTCGTTGAGGCTTTCCCGTTGGAAGACGGGCTGGAGGCGTTGAAGACTACGCGCAATTTGGTTGTGGTGCTGTCGGGTTTAAACACGGCGTGATGTGGCAGGTAGAAATGGCCGGAATCATGACTAGGTGTAACCGCTGTCATGTGGCCGAGCTCTAAATATTCCTGAATGACGGAGTCGTACTGCTTCTTGAGCGGCAAGTTCCGCTGAAGCCGCTGCTCGTTTCTAAGGAACTGGGCCTGGGCCGCGTTTCTGGAGTGGCCTAGCTCGACCTTTTCTGGACGCTGAAAGGAGAGTAACAATGTATCTCCCATCCGAGTTAAACGAGAGCTTCGTGGTGAAGGCGGAAACCGTCCGAGCCGAGTCAGCTGATACCGGACCGGATAGGACCCATCCGAAGATGGTCTCTTGTCCCAGCAGCGAGCCACAAATGGCAGACTGGAAGCCGCTCAACAGGATAGAAGGAAGGATGTCAGCGCCTAGAAGCACATCAATCTGCGAGCTTCGGTGGAAGGAAGGGTCTGCCAATTGGAGGTTTGGAAGGTTATCCAAGAAGTGCTGCGGTATCGGATATGAAGGAAGGTTGCCTGCTTATTGAGGCAGAACATATGCCGTGGTCTCGATCTTGAGGCCCGGCCTGGAGGCGGCCCCGATCATGAAGTGGCAACGCTTTTGCGCCTTGGCCGCTACGGTTTGGTTTAAACCCGCGACTTGAGCCTGGATAGCTTCGAACGGTGGCTTAATGATGTTAAAAGGCGTTCAGTGATGAACGTCGCTTCCGGAGCCTGAGTCGATCAGAGCGCGGCACGGAAATTGGTCCCCAGGTGGCAAATATTAATGAGTGCTGTGCCCAGAAGAACGGTACTTGTGCTGGAGGAGAAATAGCTCTGTACGTTGGGCTGAGAATTGACGAGCTGGGGTTTGGGCGGATGTCGAAGCCGCCATGTTGGACGGAGGCGCGGAACGATGCAAAAGCGTATGATGCCTGGCTCCACAAGTGGAACAATTGTGGCTGCTTGAGCAGTCGCGAAGCTGATGGCCCCTTGCGAAGCAGTTTAGGCACAGCTGTTTAGTCTTGATGCAATTGGAACGAGCATCAGCGGACATGTTAAGAAAGCGCGGACATAGTCGGATCGGGTGATTCTCCTTGGAACAGAGATCACACGTCCTCTTCTTCGGACTCACTTGGTTCTTGAAAGAAAGAACCTTGTTCGGCACCGAACTGCCGTGCGACCGGAATGGATTGGATCGGTTGCAAGAAGTGGATGGATTCTGGCCGCCTTGGGGGGTGGCGGATTCGTAGCCACGGGAAGTGGAAGGGTCGCTCTCAATAGCTTCGAGCGTCAAATAGCGCTGAGTGAGGAAGGAGTCGATCTCCTTCCAGGGCGGCACTTCCTTCTTGTCCGTCACGGACGCTTCCCACAAGGCGCGGCTTAGCTTTGGCAATTTTGAAGCGCAGATAGTTACCAGCAGACTATCCCAATTGTCCGTGCACACGTTGGATACCGCTAGCGCATTTAGGACTCCTGCATCGTACTTTGAAGTTCCTTTCAAAGCACGACTGCATTCGGAAGTTACGCGGGCAAGAAGAGGATATTGTTAATCTGGTTGGTCACCAGAAGCCGATTGTTTTCATATCGGCTGCGGAGAGCCAACCAGGCGGACTCGAAACCGTCATTCGTGAGGGGGTTTTTCTACAATGGCCTTTGGATCGCCCCTGGTGCTTCTCGGTGAGGTAGTATAATTTCTCTACCGGAGATAACTTTGGATTGTTTATCACGACCGCGGTGAACAGATCCCGGAATGTGGGCCAGCGGACGTAGTCCCCTGAGAAAACCTCAATATTGACGGGAGGCAGTCGACAGCCGCCCTGTTGGACTGGCTGTGCGGGAGGAAGGACTGCGGTGGAGGGGGGCCAGCTGGGCGTTGAGGTCGCTGAGACACTGCTCAAATACCCCATAGCATTCGCCATATGTTTCCCGGATGTCCGCTTGGATTTCTGGATCCTCGTCAGCCATCACCGCGGAACAGGCCTTGTATTCGGCCTCGACGTCCGTCCACATGCTGAGGATTTGGCCTCGGCGGACCCGGACAGAGGGGCAGATGGGGCGGAAGTGATACGCTCTGCCAGGTGGGATAGTCGGCCAATGGCGGCTACCAATTTGGTCCGAGCGGCAGAGGTGGCGGATTGAGCCATTGTGGTGAAGTGGCGAGAGCCGACAGGACTAGTGATGCAGCCTTTCGGATCCTGTTTAGTCACCGATGGAACCTTAAGGGTCACCGGAGACAGGAATAGGACCGATTTGGTCCTGTAGCAGGGCTGCTACTGGCTGCTCTCGGAGTGAGGATGCCTTGATTGGCTGTGTCGGAGTAGTTCCGGAGGCGGACGAGGTGCGTAGCCGGTTGGACGAGGTCACAGGCAAAAGTTGTTTGCCGTCCTTGTGACCTGTTGGCATAATTTAAAAGGACCCACGCAAGAAAAATCGTTTTTTGGAAGTCTGTGGGGACTGCAGACTGGTCTGAGTAGAGTTGACTCGAACCGTCAGGAAACACCCGTAACCCAAACACGGACTATCAGACAAAAGGCCTCAAGCTGGCTGGAAGGCAATAATCGGAACGACTCGGATTGTTTGAGATCACCTGTAGGTGAGAAATCTCAAACAATGAGTGACCCTATATTGAGCCGAGCTGAGGAGAGGAACGGTCACACTGGAGTAGCAATATTTGGAAATATTGACTGTGCGATGCTCCTCCGTTTACCCCTTGACGCAGTCGTGAGCGGAACTGGGTTACTATCGGATGGAAGGAAGCAATGGATGCAGGCACGGACACCTCACAGAAACGGAACAACAATAGTTTCTTTATCAAAACAACAAAAAAAAAAAAAAATATTTGTTTGTTTGTGAACAAAAAAAAAAAACTTGGAGGTTTTTCTTGGACGTGGTCGGTATCTTTAATTATTTAATTAATTTATTTTCCTCTATTCGGATGAACACCAGGTTCGGATGCCGATAGTTTTGGGCCACCTCTCACTCTCGGAACAAAAAATACCAAAACACGGAACACAAATTTGCCAATTTGTAAGGTAAATTGCCAAATAATTACGGAAAATGCGCCGTGCCTTGGTCGCGAGTAATTAATTTGGACTCTGGAGATTGTGGGAGAAATTGGAGACCTTGCGAAAAGTGGCTGGAGGGCACGAATTTCACTTAATCGCGGATTTTTCAAATATGGCACTTGCGCGGAGTTGTGGAATGCGGTATTTAATTGTTTGGGTATTTTTGTTGAATGTGTGTATGTATGTATATAGTTGGGAGCCAACTATGCAAATAAAATGTAATAAATAAATAAATAAAATAAATAATAAATTTAATTAAGAAAACACAGGTAGCTGGATGGATACTTTTATTGCTGCTGTAACGTGTATATGTTGGTATGTGTGTGTGTTCACTGGCACTTGGAGTGTGCCAGTGTATATTGTATTAGGGTAGGGCGCGGATGGAATGCTCTTGGAGACCTGTATATTAATGTAGGTGTGTGCGAATTCACTTGCACTCGGATCGTGCCAATATACATATATATTATTGGGGTAAGCCGCGAATAGCCACTGAAGAAATATATTAGTGTATGTGTGTGTGAATTCACTGGCACTTGGAGTGTGCCAATATATATATTATTGGGGTAGGGCGCTGATGGAAACACACTAGAGAAGTATTAATGTATGTGTGTGTGTATGTACGCAAGCCGCTCTCATGGGCTGGAATGTGCGTACATACATAAGCGCGGAATACACTTTTATTTAATATATTGTATTAAATAATTAATTATTTTGTAAATAATTTGTCCGCGAGTTATGGACGGACAAAAGAAACCGACGAAAACTACCGTATTACTGGTAATTCTGAAGTGAAGTACCGGAGAACGGCCGGAATTGCCGATAATATGGCGGTGGCGAAGTTAGAAGCACTATGGATAACGGAGATGGCGATAGTACATATATAAGGCTATATATATGTACTTCGGTCGCGGCACTTGAAATTGCGGAATTTTTACGGAACATAAACCGCTAAATGGAGGCGGTTTATGGTAAAAAGCAAGCGTACTTATCTTGAGAATTCCTGTGGTGAGGGCGATGCCGTGCTCGAAGGCTGGAGAGCTTTTGGGGAAGCAGTGAATCGGCTCCGAAGGACCAATGTTTGATCCAAGGGGCGTCGCAAAGTTCAAGTCGGGAGTTCCAAGATAGGTCCAAGAGAAGTCCAAGAGAAAAGCCGGGGTCGTCGATTTCAATCAATTTATTTCGTTATGTCGGTATTATAAATGTACAGCTGTACTGCGTGCGAATGTAGCCCGAGTCGCTTTTGAGTGTAGGAACGAAGTGAGTGAAGTTACGCTCCAGCTGCTGAGGGCTGCTGGGGAGCGAGAGCGGGAGCGGAGCGCACGTAGATGGAAAGTGCGCTCCAAGCTGCCGAGGGCTGTCGGCAGCGAGAGCGGGCGCGTGATCGTGGGCGGGAGCGTGCCCGTGGTGAATTTTAAGATTAAAGAGAGCGTCGCCGGGGAAAAAAATGCTCTTAAGTATGAGGCGAAAGCGAGGGCAGCCGCTTGCGTAGCTGGAGTGCTAACACTGAGATGTGGCTGGAATGCCCACAGAGCGGTTGCCCCGCCAGCGCCGTCCCCACTCTGAACAAGGATTAAAAACTATAAATATTAATTAGCTATTTTTCACTCATAGCTTCGGACAGCCATGAATGGGGAGACCCGAACAAACTCACATTTTATAAACCTTAAATGGGTTTTCTGTTGATTTATAACACCGAAGCCATACAATGCGATTTATCATAAAATTTTTGTCTGATGCCAACAAAAAAAAGTGAAAAAAATCCATTTACTTAATTGCAAGTTTTAATTAAATATCGACCTTTAATTGGGACCAAAAAAAAAGCAAGGACAATGCCTACCAGAGGGAATGTTACGGAATTTTGGGGGAAACCACATTGATTTTTGGCATCGCTGTGCTAAGGAAAGAGATGCAGGGCCTAAAGATGGTTTAAGTGATAGGAAAAAAACCCAAAGGGACACAAGAACACAAACGACACAGACCCAAAAAAATTCATTCAGAAACGGTCTGTGTACGTGCCAATTCAATGTCCATAGATGGGTTTGGCGTTGGAGTTGGGTCTTCCGGTTCTGGTTCTGGCCAAGGCAGAGTAAACAAACGTTTCCGCTTTTGAAAAAATTGCTTTCATTTTTGGCATACTGACCACACCGACCCACTGAAAGCCAGAACCACAACGAATAAAAAAAATGAAACCATTTCCTGGCGTTGTTGTTTGTTATTACACCCCACAACCGACGTACTGCAGATAAGTAAAACACAAATAGTAACAGATTTTTTTGTTTCCCTTTTTTGGGTACATTTTGCCACAACTCAAACTCAGTTAAAGTGAAAATGTTTGCTATGTGCATGGTAACAAAAAGGAACAAGAGTTCCAAAACCAAGATTTGCATACCTATATCGATGCGTAGGAAAACCAACAAAAAGGTACAAAGTTTGAGCAGGTGATGCAAATTTAGAGGAATAATATAAAAATAGTTTTAATTGTGTAAAATTTGAAGGTGCTTAAAGGGGAACGACTTTTTATATTATTTCTTAAAAGGATACGAAGTCTTTTAGAGTCACATTCGAAACAGTGTTATCGGTACTTTTTCATTACTTATCATTAAATAATGATGACTTATCATTGAATAATTTTCTTGTTTCTGACAGACATATTGTTAAACTACTTACCTGAGTTGTATACATTTTGATTAGACACCTCTCATTTAAGTAACTATTTTTACAGAATTGCAGCAACCACATTTAAAGCGACCAAGAAAAGCAGACACTTCCATGTTTCAAAATTTTTCCAACAAATTGGTACTGTCTGGCACATGCATAAATGAATCTCATTATTTTCCATACAAATTTACATTGAATGTGATGCAATAAAAGACTCACGTTGACGTTAATGTAATTACAAAATGCTTGCAGGCCATTAAAATGGACTTTAGTGGGCTTCATATCACAATGCCGCAGGACATTAAAATCATTACAATTTTGACTTTGTCCACCTACCAGCACACCCTGCCGAGGACACGTTAGTGTGGTAGTTGGCCATTTTATGTTCAGTTTGGCCCTGAATATATGTAACTGAGTCCGTATTTGCTGATGTGATTAACGTCGCTCTTTGCGCTGTTTTGTCTCACTGGAAAGCTGAGCTATGCGTTAATCAAATGTCAATTACGTTGCGGATACCAAAAAGCAAGCCTTTAACAGAGGAGACGCCTGGACTTCAGAGGAGAGGCCTGGACCTACCGAGGATACCGACACCCCAGAAGACAGAATCCCCAGTACCGCAAAAATCCTCACGCTCGCTGGTTGTTCATTTTCTGAATTTTCCTTGTTGCCCTGGCAGTGCAGATACATAGATAGAGAAACAGAGACAGGGAGAGATAGAGAGAGAGACATACAGATATATATAAATGTA
>CM019042.1:12347941-12507084 GCA_009664405.1 Drosophila bifasciata
TAGAGTAAACTTTCATTTTCCTTATTCTATATTCATTTTTGTAAATCCGTTGAGATATATTAACTTTTATTTTCATTTAGGTTCTCATATCTATTGATTTTATAGGACACTCAATTTCGTTTACTTTAACTTTCATTTGCAGAATGTCATTTACATTCAACAAAATTGAGTTTCCTTTAGAATCAATTTTCCCAGAGCATCATACACTTGTTTTCTTTTAGTTAGCCAATAATAATAATAACAATATCCCACAAAGCTGTTGTTGATATTTCAATTTATAGAGCAGCAAAAGTCATTCAACTCGAAACCGAAAGCCGGTTTCGGTTTGCGATTTTTGTACCCCCCCTTCCCCACCTGCCTCCCATATTTTTATGTTCATTTCTTTATTGTTATTTTATATTTTACGATTTCGCTTTCAGTCTCGTGCTCACGAACAAATGCAAATTTTTGCTGTCGCTACTCGCGTTTATTGTTTTTAAATTAAAAATTGACCTTCAATGTCGGTAGGGTGGGTGATCGTGATCGTCTTGATCGAGTTCTGCATATTTTACCTAATTGAATTATGAATATTTTCATGCCTCGAAAGGCACCGGACTGCATCGATGTTCAGTGTTTACGAATCGAACTGCAAAATCTTTAGCCAACTTGCCCCATTCATAATTATCTGGCAACACGCAAGCGCAACAATCGATGGTGGTGCTGCTGGTGCTGTTGGTCGCTGCTGTTGCTGGTCATGTTTCCGTTGCACAAATATTTGGCAACCAGCTACCGAGCAGGTTTCGCTTCTACCAGTACATCTACTAGTATTGTGACCATTCATAATGTTTGCATTGCTTTCGACAGCCACAGCCGGCAAGCATTCATTGGTAACGGGCAAACAGGCAACTAACGAAGTGATTAAAAGACACAAAAATAGGTAAAAACGAGTTAATTAGCAGACACATGCTAATTTGTTAAAAGATTCAGTACAGAGATCTTTCATATTTAGGGGAGTATAAACAAGAAAAGTGTCGCAATTGTTAGATTATTGATTTTTAAATTTAAATTCTTACATCAGAGTTTCCAGCTCAAAGGTTTCTCCAGTCCCATCCATAGTTTAATCTATATATCGTATGCTAGTTGCAGACATGTTTACATACATAAACACATGCATATGTAAAAACCCTTTTGAACAACCTTCACCTGTATGAGTACTCATCGCTTATCCTTTCCTTTTGCTTCCTTTCACTTCCACAGTTATTACGGGTGCCACAGATGGCATTGGCAAGGAATATGCCAGAGAGTTGGCTCGTCAGGGCCTCAACCTGGTACTCGTCTCTCGCACCAAGGAGAAGCTGATTGCAGTCACCAATGAGATTGGTAAGCCCAAGCCAGCCAGCCACATTAATCTGTTTCTTTAGAGTTTATATAATTTACATAATTCTTTACTTATTACAGAGAGCCAATACAAAATAAAGACCAAATGGATAGTTGCGGATTTTGTCAAGGGTCGCGAGGTGTATGAGCACATTGAGAAGGAGCTGGCCGGCATCGAAGTGGGCATATTGGGTGAGTGAGTGGAGGGAGGGGGGGATACCATCAACAGTGGCACTGTCACACTGTCAGGTCAGACAAATGCTTCATCATTGTCCACAGTCCACAGTAGCAAACGGCAATCAGCAGAGTGGCTTTTTATTTGTGTGTGTTTCGCTTTTGATTTGTGGCCCCCTCTTTTTTTATTTTTTTATGTTTCTGTCAATGTCATATCATAATAATTGCTTGCAATTATAGTAGTGCTTCTTTTTTTGGTCTATTGGCGAGACGAAGAGTGGTGTGTGTGTGCGGCTTAGACGATGTTCAAGTACATCGCTGATGTAGATGGAATTTTATTTGCCGAAAAATTCATAAACGCTTTGACGCGCTTCAGTAATTTACATTTTCATTGCGTCTGGGCGGAAAAGAGAGATCCGCTCATAAATAGACAGAGAGAGAGATACACTGCACAACCTTGTTCGTGCTTCAAGGCATTTTCTGATACGACCTGACATTGATCTTGAACATGGACACTTATATATGTACCTCTCTGTATAACTCAGTTAACAACGTGGGAATGATGTACGAGTACCCCGAATACTATGAAGAAGTAAGCGAGGATCTGTTGTGGAATCTGATGACCGTTAATATCGGATCTGTGCTGATGCTTACACGGAAGCTACTGCCCCAGATGAAAGCCGCCCGCCGCGGTGCCATTGTCAATGTGGGCTCCTCCTCGGAGCTCACCCCGCTGCCCTACCTGACGGCCTACGGTGCCAGCAAGGCGTTCATAACCTACTTCACCAGGGCGCTAGAACGTGAGGTGGCGCCCTACAATATCGACGTACAACTGGTGCTGCCCGGCTTTGTTGTTACCAAGATGAACGCCTATTCCGAACGCGTAATGGATGGCGGCTTGATCTTCCCCAATGCATATAGCTATTCCCGGTCAGCCGTCTTTACACTGGGCAAGACGAGCGAGACCAATGGCTTCTGGGTTCACAGCGTACAGGTAAGATCTTAAATCTGAATGCAGTCTATATAAACTATTTGTTATTTGAATTTGTTTTGCAGTACTTCTTCATGAAGTTGGCTCCCATTCGGATTCGCATGGTGTTCTCCCATTTGCTCTCCAGTCGCCTCAGGTTCGACGCTCTTGAGCAGAAGGCGAGAAAGGAAAAGCTGACCACTTAATGGGGTTTGGGTCGTCCTCACAACAACTGTGTTACAAGTCATGTATATATATTTGGTTCGTAGTCTAAATGTTTATAATATAACCTATTTACACAAAATAGTTTTTTACAAAGCAAAGAATAAAACAAATAAATTAAATTTAAACAAAACAAGAAAGACGGGTAGTCTGGACTAAATAGTCGAGCGATTGCAATGCTGATTCATCCATAATTGCTACTATCTCATACACATATTAAATTTGTAACATCTATTGGACTTATGAAAATGATTTTCTTTTATTTTTAAACAAAGGCCTTAGCAATAATCGAACAATCTGAATCGGATTAAAACTAGATCAGGCTGCACTAGCTCCCTGCTATCGAACACTGCATCAACGGTTACACATCGGCGTCTTCATAGTGAGAACACGTCCCTTATAGTGATATATGTCGTATATATTATATAATGAAATCGTTTTGAAATCGTTTGAACACTAAAAAGGACTTGAAGCCTACGAAAGTGGGAGAACAGCATGGAGAGCAGCAAAAATAAAATGTCTGGCATCCTCAAGAAGATAGATATATATATATGGATACATACGAGTATTCATATATATTCCTCCTATAACGCTTCATAAATTTAATCCTCTGTTTATTGCAAACTTGTGATCAAAATCAGCATACCCCTTCCGTCTGCACTGGTGCTTGTGGTATAGAAGAAGAGAAGTGAATAAACCGGCTGGCCAAATCAATTGCCAAAATGCATGCATGGGGGTAAAACTTTTTGGGATTGCATAACCACTGCAATTTTGTTGTGCTGGCTACCAGGGGGATCAGTGGGAGTTCGGCTTGCAGGGAGATGTTTACGATATATCGCCCGTAAAACCGGTTGGCCAACACGAGTGCGAAACTACTGACCGACAAACTGCTGGCGATGAAAAGCCTCCAGCAGACGGAAGCGAAGCCGAAGCCTCCAAAAAGCCAGAGATGACGCTGCCTTCGCTTCATTGCATCCACTTTGTGCTACTTTTTGTGTGTTTATTTTCTGCGAATTGTTTTATTGTAACCTTTTAAGCAAAAACTTAGGCTTTAGTTTTGCATTTTGCATGCAAATGAGTTGCGGGTGGTTCAGGGGGTATGCCCTCAATGAACTCTCGAGAGACTGCCCACAATTATGACTCATGGTGATATTACTATGAAATTATAAGATGTCGATTATTGGGCTACCGAATGACATTTACTTTTAGGATTGATTGGATCATTGATGGGGTCATCAAAGAAAAATTTGGTAGTTGCTTATTGAATTAATAGGAGAGAGAAGATAGATGCTTTTTTTATTTATATGAAAGTAAAAGTAATGTTTATTATCTAATTCAAAACATGTAGTTTTTCATTCATGTACCAGGATCATATTTTTATACTGTTCTATGAAAAATATTGGTTTTTCACCCATCAAATGCTACATTACTGTTTTACATGAAATATACAGCAAATATATAAATATAAAATGATATATAAAATTTATATCTACGCCCTAAAATAGGCTTTCTTGTTCGTTTTTTGAATGATACGTATGTATGTATGTATGTACATATGTACATGTAGTTCAAATGTAGATTTTTCTTTTATGATTTTGAACAGAAATGTAGTTTCTTTTAATAAATAATAAAAATGTATACATGAAGTTCAAACAAATTAAAATGTTTGTTTTTAAAAAGAACAGAATGAATATTACAAACAATTTATCAAATTTTTGTGAAAAATGACAGGCAGATGGATTATACCTATCAAGACTGTAGCATTCCAAACTGTCACATAGCACCAAACTGTCACATAACCAAATACATACATACATATGTACATATGTATGTATGTCTAATAGATTTTAACAAATTTCCAATTAGGCCATCTAATTTCCACAGAATATTTCTCTTTTATACGGGTTGCACCCGATTATCGAATGCCAATTACATTTTTGCTCCAAAATTAATAAAACATTAATAAAACAAGGTTTTTTTTCTAGTTTTTTTTTTTTTTTTTTTTTGTTTATTCCTGCAGTAGGTTGCTGTTGTTGTTGTTGCTTGTTTTGTTGTTTTGTTGCATGTGTGCATATGTATGTATGTTATTCACAATAAATAAAAAGCAAAGTCAAGTAAAATGCAGTTATACATTATGTAAGTCTTAACAAATACGAATGCAAAATAAATTTGTGGCTTAGCAATGAAATAATAACAAAATTCTTGAATGTTCTTATTGATGGCTGTTGTTCTTGCTGCTGCTGCTGTTGTCGATAGCATATATGTAGTATGTGTGTGTACTGTACATCATGGTCTATAAATTGCAAAATTAAGTCAATTTCATTGCGAAACGAAAACGTATAAGAAATCATAAAATAAAATTTATGATTAGAACAAATGACGCCGTGACCGCCAGGAGCCTTGAGGATGGAACGCTTCTTGCATCGCCTCGAAGATGGAACAAATCTAGCGCAGCCCCTATAAAACAAACACACAAAAATCGATATATACATAAGTGAGCCGAATCGGTGGGATATTGTAATTAATGGTACTTACCTCTCAGCAGGGGGTAAGACCATACATCATCATGACGATAATGCCTAATGATGATGCCGAGCCCCCCGTGAGAATTGTGCTAAACTAGTCGCGGGGCCTGGCATTTTGCAGCTGGTGGCTTTGACGTCATCTGCAATGCGGGAATTAGTTTGTTTAGTACTAGTATATATTTGGCATTCCATATATGTATGAATGATTGTTTGCAATTGAAAACGGTTTGAGATTTAAATACAAGTATTTTCGCTTTTACTTTCGCCTTTGATTTGTGTTTTGTTTGTTCAAGTGGTCAGAATTGGCATAAACAATGGCCATAATCTCGCCTAGGTTTATTTTTAGCTCCACATAATTCATTGAGGGATTTGGTCACGGGCTAAACTCTTTTTCTGTATTTCAAATCGCTGAATATTGCGCTTTTTTCTATCAACAAAGTTTTGCGAAACATTTATTTAAAATTATAAATTACTAATTATAATTTCCCACCTTCAGCGTATCATAAATTCTGATCATAAAAAATGTCTTTGAACATTTTGATGCTGAGGAAATTTCAGGCAAAATTTGAATCACAAATTTGCGATTCAGAAAAGCGAAAAATTTGTTGAAATTCTGTGTGAAAACGATTTTGAATGTGACTGCGGATAGGCTGAGCGGGGGCCGGAAGGTGGTTTAGTGGGGCATGTCGAAATGTTGTCGTTAAAAAATAGAACAAGAAAATCTATTTTTTTCATTTTGGAAAAATTATTATCGAGCTGCCAGTGCCAAACGCTTGGCGGCTGCCAAGAAATTTTCAACGATCGCTTGAGGTTTTCTGTCAAGGTTTTTCCTTTTTTTTTCCTCCACTATATGCTAAAAAAAATCTCTGTCCGTTGGCATTTCGAAAGATTTTTTATTTGACTTGGGCGTGGGCGTAATTGAATTAATTAGTCGGGACGGCACTCACCTGGCTTAGGTTACTAGTAGAAATCCATTAAATGCTAACATCTTAAACGCGTAAGGTCCTAAAAACTCCTCCGGGGCCACACAAGTTGTTCATGATTTGGCTTGGAATTGAAATTCAACATGTAAGCTATTCTTGATTGATTCATTGATTGATGATTGATTGGGTTGTGATGGATGGGTGGATGTTGTTGTTTTTTAGAATGCGGCTTCGTAGAAGGCATAGAGCAGAAAGAGCAGGAAGGCCAGGATCAGGAAGGTGGTGAACAAACTTCTGGCTTCATTCATTTTGATAGGGTTGTTGTTGTTGTTGTTGTTGGTTGCTAATGATTACAATGAAAATTATGGAAATAATTGAGTTATAAAGCAACCTTGATAGCACACAAAAACACACACTTTTGGGGATATAGTTCTTATGGGGGACTGCTCCAACCGTTCGTAGCTAAAGGCACGCAATAACTGAGACTCTGATTTTTCGGATCTGAATGGATCCGCTTCTCCACAAAATATGCTGGCCAGCGCTTGGAATTATTGCTATTGCTATACCAGAGACACGCACGTCCATACATTTGATTATATATATATATATTCGATTATATATAAAACATATATTCAGATATTTTCATCATGTTTGTATGGGTGTCCAGTTGTTGCTCATATTTTCTTCGCTGCGGCACAAATAATTTCCACATTTATACTATATACGAGTATACCACACACACAACAGCATGGTGTGTATATACATATGTAGGTTATAGTTTGGTATATATATTCAAGATATATATTCTTGAATTCCATGGGATTCGAGTTCATCTTTCTCTCTTTCTCTCACTCTCCGATGTCTCTCCATCTCGCATTCAGCAATTATTCATTTACTGGACTGCACCTAGACAAATTTGTTTCGCTCTCTCTCAGAATCTGTATATGTGGGGGGACCTTGTCATTTGAAAACGTTTTTCAAATAATTCTATATATTTTTTCAATGCTTCATGGAGGCAGAATTTTGGGTGGAATGAGAGCTAGGTATATTTTCTCCAGCAGCCTGTTTGTTTTATCAAGATACCTATTTATTTACTTGCAACCACGAAATGGATTCGCAATGTTTCCAAATATTGATGGAATCTTGAACATTCCCATTCCACATCAAACATTAGTCACGTAGCCCGTAGCCCCCATTGAGTTTATGGTACATTTTGGCTCTAAATGAGTTTATTTCAAGGATTGTTGATGGATACTGATTTATTTGAAAGGGATTTATATCGATTTTTTGCTAATTGGGTTTTTCCAAAAGAAAATAAATGCCTGGAAATAATTGTATTGTTGTTTATACAACATCAACATGTTGTTTATCATTTGACCAATGAGCTCTAGAATTTTAAATAATTATCATGAGAATAGAAGACTTTGGGAGGGACTGTTTGTTGGGCTACTTGATTGCTTTTATGTCAGATCCCAAGAAAGATTCAATTAGTTTTTTGGTAAGCTCCCTTTTACCATTCTTTATTGAAAGAGTTATAAGTTCAGAGTAGTTGTTCTGATTTAAAGTTTATAAAGAATTCCTACTCCCATTTCGTATTAAATATTAATCCTTCAGACAAAATCATCCTCATTAAAAGTTGTTTTACCTTTATGGCTTTTCGAACGTTTAGTCAACCCCTAGAACATCCCTTTTAACACAAATCTTACCCCATATCGCTGCTCTAAGGACCTTCTAGTGCCATCCCTGCCAGTCTACAATACTGCATAGATGAGGTACAGGCAGAAGAGCAGGAAGGCCAGGATGCCGAAGGTGGTGATGAGGTTCTTTGCTTCGCTCATATTGATTGGATTTGCTGAAAAGATGATCCAAGAAAAATATGGTTTTCGTTATTAGTTTGGGTGGAAGCCAGACGACAGACAAGAGTTGAAAATATTTCAAGGCAAATATGTAAAATTCTATTTTTATGCGGCGCGTGAGAATTTTAATTTGATAGAAACATTCAAAAGGCGGCCATAAATTCCGGAAAAAAACACATATCATTTTGTTTTTCTTTTTAAATAAGCAAATCAAATAAAATTATATTCTATTCTATATTAAACAAAAATGTTTATATAAAGCAGACAGATATCACAGCCATATGGAATATAAAAACTTGTAGTCTCTTCATATCTTATATTTTTCGTATCTATTTGAGGTCTATATAGATGGAAATAATTCCAGGTTTTATAGATTGGAACAGTTCCAACAAATAAAAAGAATTGATAAACATATTTATGAACACGGCACACTTGAATTCGATTTTTGATTTCTGAATTTTGCATTAATGGCAAATCGTAGGTGGGGGTCGCACAGATCACTTGAGTTTGCTCCTGGTTTTACCTTTGTTTGCTTTTTCGGGGGAGAGACACAATTTTTGTGCTATTTACTGGTGAAAGCCTTTGGCTCAACTAAACCGAACCGTCCACGAATGGTACGCACTTGCCGTCCTCCCTATGAAATAGATGAAATACTTCGAGAGCTGCAAACATTTGCCATCCCCTGACATATACACTCAAAGAGACGATCTGACAAGTGGATATAGCATCACATATACTGTGTATACTGTGTATATAGCACAGCATGCTGTAGCATTGGCCAAAATGAGACGCCACTATAGTGCTGGGGTGGGGGCACAAAGTGCAGACTTTTTGGAAAGTCGCAAAGATATAACATCGAAAATAAATAAAATAAATCTACGGCGCATATTTTGACAGTTTTCGAGCAGCCGTTGGCCGGATCTGAAGCTCAGCAACCACCACCAACAATAACAGTACACTTATTATAAATAATACTCGTACACCCCGACATCCCCTGTGTATTGGTGTTCCATTTTCAGCCACACGAAAAAAAACACAAACCTGAAACATTTTTCTCCCCAACTAATTGACAGATGGACAGCAAAATTTTGGAATCTCCTGCAAGTGCAAAAGAACGAAGAACATGAAAATTTTGCTTTGAGATCTTAAAGGTTTTTTGAGGTCAAGACAGAGAAAATATTCCTTGTAAATTGTAGAGCTTTTTGTCTGCTCGATCATTCCTTGATTGATTCCAATTTTGACATGCAGCTCTGCACAAAATTCAACCATCAGTTTATACAAATATATATATATATATAGCAGCACTTTCATAAACAACATGTCGCATATATCAGGTCCATGACTTCTAAAAAAATACACACTTTCCGCTAAGCTGACACTTGTCATTAACTCAATTTGAAAATGCACTGCGCAAATGGCGGTAAACAAACCGAAACAATGTGACAAACATTATATCATATATATATATATTTGGGGGTATATATTTTGAACATAGTCTATACTTATGTGCAAAAAACAAACAACCTACCTAATGACCAAAACAATTATGGAAAGTGTAGAAGAAAATGTTCTCTTAGTTGAACTCGAACTCTGTTGAAATCAGAATGAAATATTTGACGATTGGAAAAAGCTTTTTAAAATTTGTTTTCAACAAATTTCAAATGGATAAATGGATTGAAAAATTTGAAACATTTCGTTTGGTTGTTTGAGTACAAGTAAATGTAATGTAATGGTACGTGAGTGTGTTTGCGGTTTTTGAAAATGAATGCAGCTGTGAACACATGGCGTATGCGTAATTTTTGGTATAAATTCAGAAATTGTGTAATTTTCTGCCTTTACGAGAGAATATAGCTGCAGAATGATTGGTCAAAAGTAAATTGAAATATTTCGTGCATTTTGATAGATCGTAAAGATATAAAATAAATCGAGCACTTAAGACGTTCTGAAAAATTAAGAGGTAAAAAGAAGGATTGAGGTTTTGACTGCACTTATAGCCCTTTGTCCTAATACCATTTCTATATTTTATGGAATATATTCTGGTAAAACACATGCACTTAAATATGTACTTTGTACATATATGTAAATATCAGAACTCATGTCGTCATCAACAGATGTAAGGCATAAACAGAATTGCAAAAATCTTTAAGGTCAAGGCGAGTGTACGCTGCTAGCACATCTATCTATGAACTGAGAGAGAGAGCAGTGAGAACTTGGAGAACTCTGATAGAAGCTAAGCTCAAGCCCACAGCCTCAATCGAGGCTCTTATCATTAGGGTCTCCGGGTCTCTCTCACTCTCTGGGAAAGACAAAATTTTTGCGCAGTTTTCGCGAAACCAAAGAAACGAGCGGACGATTAGAAAATAATGCGTTGGACGCTACTGCTAGCCGTGTGTTTAGTTACAGTCACTAAATCGGTGCTGGGAAAGAATGCCAACGAGGCGGAAGCGGAGACAGAAACGGAGATCGAGTCGGGGCAATTCTTTAGCCAACTCTACAAGAGCAATCTCCAGCAGATGGTCCGAATGAAGAATGATTCGGCGGATCCCTGCGATGACTTCTATGCCCATGCCTGCGGCAACTTTGAGCAATCGCTGCTGGATGAGGATGAAGTGCCACCGTATCTGTACAACAAACAAGATCGGATGAGCTTTTTCCAGGCACAGTATGGAAACTTTCAGACGCTGCCAGGTCGCTTGATCTCCCAACTGTATGCGGAGTGTCGAGGCAGAGGGGAGAACCACGTGCTGAGTGTTGGGCCCCAGCTCTCGCACTGGGAGCGTCTGCTGGAGGAGATCTCATTCCTGCGAGTGCATGGAGAAGTTCTGTCAGCGTGGCCCTTCCTCCGGCATCAGTGGGAGCGCAGGCACCTGGATGGGAGGCTCAATTGGATCGCCCTCTCCGCTCAGCTGGCGGCGCACGGGTTGCCAACACTCCTTCCACATCTACTTTGCCGCACAGACCATATATGTGAGTCCCATCCAGAATCTGCCGTGTCCCAGCCTAGAGGAGTTCCAGTCGAGCATGTCGGATGTCCTGGAGGGTCGCCACCGGAATGTGGGACACATAGTCGCCCACGAGATGCGAATCCTATGCCGTGGAATGAGAGGAGAACTTCCGCTAGTCCGGAGTCTTATGAGGAATGGCAGGACAACGCCTAGCCCCGATCAGGAGCAGCTCCTGCTCGATGAAAACACCATGGAGTACTTCCAGCACTTTTTCGCCGCGCTCAACTTCACTGAGGAGCAGCTGGAGATGGCTCGAAAGCTGCCTTTGGATGTGGAGAAGATCACCCAAGCCTGGCAGATCCTTCGGCAAACGGAACCCCGCATCGTCTACAACTATGTGCTGTGGCAGGCCAAGGAGCAGCTCCTCTATACGGATTGCTTCCACCTAGCCGAGGAGTTCGAGAGACTGTTGCACGCTGAATACTGGCAATGGCATGTCCTTAGCCCCCAGATCAGCCGAGAGGTGGCACTGGCCTCCTATCAACTGCATACCACCCGCTTCCAGCAGAGGCGACGATCCACTCTGTCCCGAAGGGATTGGTATGGCCATCTGCTCCCGGCTTCAGTGGAACGAAAGGAGCTGCAGGTAGCTCGACTGCTGCAGTCCCATGCACAGGCCTACCTCAATATCACAGAGCTAAACCATAACTACAGGGATCTGGGCTTCTCCAGCAATGCCTTCCATGGGAATCTTTTGCTCCTCAGACGAGCCCAACTTCGTCACAGCTTCATGTCGCCCTACATCGACGATGAGGATGTCAATGGTCCAGCCTACTTCCTGCGCCAATTTCTGCACTTTGTACTGCTGTCCCTCCATCGACCCACCTATCACTACTATGCCACCCAGGGCCTGGAGCTGTGGCGCCAGTCGCATCTTCTACCCGACACCGATGGGCGATACACCGCCCTGGACTGCCTGGAGCGACAGTCGCTGCAGCACTACGATTCCCGTTCAGCACCCATCTACCGGCAGCTCAGCGCGGATGAGATTGGGGAGATCTTCCTATTTTATCGCTCCTTTCAGGCCACCCTGCGGGACTATCACTTCTGGCTACAGGGCGAGCGCTTCGCCTTTGCAGAGGCCTTTGTACTGAAGTACTTCCATCTGGATGCGCAGCGGGTCCTCTTCTATGCGGTGGCACAGCAGCTGTGCAACCGACACACGGAGATCTTTGCCGCCCAACTGAATCGGGGTTACTTGAATATGCCCGAGTTCCAAAAGGCCTTCAAGTGTGGCCCAGATAAGCCCATGAATCCACCAGCCAGGTGTATGATCAATGTGTGTGATTAATGGAATGGCTCGAACAATGCTCAAATCAAAGTTAATAAAAGTTCTATCTATTTAAGTATTATTTTAGAACGGTATTGATGCTTTTCCATACCTAAAATTTCTATAAAATTTCTTATTAGCCATAAAACATTGTACATATGTATGTAAATAGCCTATAAATAATTTAATGGAGCTGACGAAATTACCAATCTCAGGCCCACATGTCGCTCATTTATGGGCACGGGTGGCAAATGTACATAAAATATATATGTCTATCTATTAATTCGCATTTTGTTTGACATTCCGTAAAGTAGATTATTGGTATAGAAACATATATAGAATATATATAGACTATGGATTTTGTACGGAATTATCGTGGGTGTTGTAGACACACGTATCGACCATAAATTGAAAAACCATGAGGAGCAGCACTTCCAGAACACACACTTCTGGCCATAAAACAAACAAAATAATACAGCTATTTGGATATTCAAAATAAATCACCTACGATGACAGCCATACAACTCATAATTATAGTATGTCCATTGAATGTGCTTCACGTATAAAGAAAGACCCAAAACCAAAATGTTAATCTCATACAGATTTGTTTTCATTGACCTGGGTCGGGAAATATAACAAAACACAGTACCGAGTTATCTATGTGGGTTTCGCTGTGTCAATAATGGTATAAGATTCTGGTTAAGGCCATGCCCGATTACAATTGCTACTACTGGGCAAGACATGAGATTCCTATAAATGCAAAAGACAGGCGAACATTCGCCTCTGTACGTGCGCCGTGATCTCTGCTGGCGATGACAACAAAAAGTTTTCATTCAGCAAACGCATTCGGCTGACAATTGAAACCATAAACACGTAGCCAAGTGCGGATCGGTTCGGATCGGATCGGTGGAGTGTTGTTGGTGAGTGTAAGTGGCTGTGTGGGCGATTCGTTGAGCGAGTGATTGAATGAGTGAGTGAGTGTTGTGCGAATGCATTTATGAGTTATGGAAGACAAACGTAATGGAACAAAATATGAATAGTTAATATTGGATTCTATAGATCAGAAAGTATCTCAATTAGATCTGAACATTAAAAAAAAAAAAACTCTTTTGCGAGTATAAATCATACCATATAGACAGATAGTATCTCAGGCATTCGTTTGACTTCAAATTCTCTTTATGGTTTCACTTTTCCACCCGCAACTCTCACTTTACAGCCCGCACTCTCACTCATACCAATGCCCATGGGCCATGGCCATGTCCACTCATTACAATTTAGCCAAAATCGTATTAACTTGGCCAGTGCCGGCCTTCAGTTTCTCCAACGTTTTCAGCCCAAGCGCTCCATGCAGCGCTGAAAGAAATTTTTGTTTTCAATTGCAAACATTGGATATTTATCAAGTGGAACTTAAAAGGAATCAGTTGTAACAAGAATAAGATGCATCATTTGTATCTATTGGGTGGACTGGCATTGGGTGAGTACCGATCAATGTATGGACTGAAAATTAAGGAAAAGAAATCCTAAAATCTATCTTATACCCAGTCAGCATTTGCCAGGCAGCGGCAGCTTCAACCAGGAGTTTTGCAACTAGCAAACCACTGCCCACATATGAAAACGATGCCACAACACTGGCACCAACTCCTACAAGTGCCCCGCCTGCCCCAGCCACAAATAGAGACATTACTCTAGGTCCCTGCAAGTGGGTCGTGGGCCGTAGTTGTCCCGATCCGGATGTCAAGTATTATATCTACACGCGACATAATGCAATGGATAGACAGTGCCTGCACATCGATGATAGCCTGGAAAAGTCCAATCTGACAGCCTCCTACTTCAATCCCAGGCATCCCACAAAGATCATCATCCATGGCTATAACTCGGATATGTTTCTGCATCCCCTACAGAAAATGAGAGACGGTGAGATTGATGCGCTGCTCTGCATTCTAAATTCTTACGCTAAGAACTCCTTCCTACTCTTAGAATACCTCTCGAAAGCGGATTACAATATTATCTATGTGGATTGGAGCATCCTGGCGCCGGGACCCTGCTACATCAGTGCCGTGCACAATACTCGTCATGCAGGAACGTGCTCGGCCCAACTGGTGGAACGTCTGGTGGAGACGGGCAATACGGACATCCATGTGATTGGCTTCTCCCTGGGGGCACAGCTTCCCAACTATATAGCGAGGAATCTAAGCTCGTTCATGCTGCCCAGGATTACGGGCCTGGATCCGGCAATGCCGCTGTTCATTACCTCCGGCAATGAGGATAAGCTGGATCCGAGTGACGCCACATATGTGGATGTGTATCATACGAATGCGCTCGTCCAGGGAAAGTTGGAGAGATGTGGTCACGCCGACTTCTATATGAATGGTGGCATCATGCAGCCAGGCTGCAATGGACAGAAGATAAGTAAGTGACACAGAAATAAACACTAGATACTGGCTAATCGCCACCTGTTGTAGATTCCTTTGCCTGCAGTCATCAGCGTGCTCCTGCCTACTTCCTGGAGTCAATACGCTCACCCAAAGGATTCTGGGGCTGGGCATGCAGCGGATATATCTCTTACCTGCTCGGAATGTGTCCTCCCACGAATTTCCTGCTGGAGGCTGGTGACAACATTCGTTCTACCACTCGAGGAATGTTCATGATCGACACCAACGACAGTTCTCCCTATGCCCTGGGCAAGTGGACAGATCTGCCAACACTGGGGGCCAAGCAGCCGCATATGCGTGCTCCACCCAATCATCTGAAGGCACCGCCCAATCAGAGTGTGGATCCTTTGCTGCAGCACATCGATCAGTTTGGCAAACTGGCGGCCAACTTCAACAACCTGGCGATGTCGCCCAGTGGCCGAGATCCCTACGAGCACTGGACCAGCTTTAGTCCGGAGAACAAGGAAACCGAAGACGATGAATCAGTGGAGGAGCAAGATACAGTGGAATTCATTGATCCAGACGATCGCCAGCTGTCCACACAATCTCCCCCGACCATGGACTGGTGGGATTATCGCAGGAATCTCACATATGGATTCATAGAAAATAATATATTCGGTCTGCCGAAGCTGAAGTAGCCCCGGATCGGATCGAAACGAGCAGTTAAATCCCACCCTTGCCCCTACACTCCCTACTAATAATAATAATTAACGGATGCATTCTTAATTTTGAGGTGATACCCAACAAATGCAAATACAGTGCGTTTCAAAACTATGCATACTGTGCGAAAGATGTAACTACTATAGATTGCGGTTTAATCATGCAGCATCATGTATAATCTAGATCTATGTATGTATGTGTGTATTCCTGAGCCCTAGAACAGTACTGTTTTAATAAATAAATTAGTTAATTAAAGAACAATAAATTTGTAAATATTATAAAAAATACAATAATTGGTTAAAAACGTATAATTTAGAGCTAAAATGTAGGGTAGGTAATGTGCAATTCGGGTATTAATTACATATTTTACTTGAATCCTTTAATTGACAATTTAAAAATTCCCAAAAACTGAATTGAAAAGTGATTTAGCTTGATGATTGGAGGATTGAATTGCTAAGCTTATAGTTGTGAAACGCAGTGTATGGTTTAATCGTATAATTCAAGCATCGTGTATAATTTTAAACAATTCCGGAATACAATAGCAGTTTTGTATTAATTGTAAATTGTAATAAATTTTTAACGCCATATTAATTAGAAATGGACTTGAAGAATGTGGAGTGCCGGTTCGGATATTGTATTTTCGGTGTATGGTATGTTCTAATCCTCTATTTTCTATGCAGGGATTGCGATGGGGGACAAGATGTATCTGGGGCTGGGTTTTTGTATACAATTACATGTACATTTACGAGTAGAAAACATCCGTCCCCACCCCAAAACGACGACGACGACATGCGTAGATTGCTTTGATGATTGTTTTTTGACTGCCCCCTTCCCTTCCTTTTCATTCCATTCCGTTCGACCGTTCGTACGTCCGTCCCCGACTTCTGAGCTTACGTAAAATGCTAATCCGTACAATATTAATCGCCACTGACTGTTGCTGTTGCTGTTACTGCTGAGGATCAGCCCTATACCTTCTTTTTGATGACTCTTTTGGCACGCGTTGTCGGCGTTGCGGGGACCGGGGTTGCCGGCTTGGGTGGCGGGGATGGGGATTCAGGTGTTTCTGAGACTGCGACTGGGGTTGGGGTTGGTGCAGTGGTTTCCGGCTCCTCGTCTGGTTTTTCCGGTTGCGGCTCATCGATGGCCTCCACCTTAATGTCCACCTCCATTTCGGGCTGCTCAGTATCACTGTTGCCGGACATGGGCGATGGCGGGGCACGCACTCGATCGGGATCATCATCCTCCTGATCGAGCGACGTGCTGTTTGTGCTGGCATCCTCCTCCTCCAGCACCGACAGGTGATAGAGCTTCATGTCCTCCTCGGAAATGGGCACGGGTGCGTTCGAGAGCGGATCCCGTCCATTCAGCGACTTGGGGAATGCAATCACATCGCGTATGGACCGCGCCCGGCACAATATGGCGATGAGTCGATCCAGGCCCAGTGCTATGCCACCATGCGGCGGGCAGCCCGACTCTAAGGCACTCAGTAAATGTGACAAATGCTCGTGGGGTATCTTAAGGATCTGTTCCAATATAAACTGCTGCATGTCGCGGTCGTGGATGCGAATGGAGCCGCCGCCAACTTCTTGGCCATTGAGCACCAGATCGTACGCCTGGGAGCGTATGGTCTCCAGGTTTTCGCAGCTGGTCGCAAAGTTATCCAAATCATCGATGTGCGGCTGCGTGAACGGGTGATGGACGCTCTCCAGCTGATTTGTTTCGCGATTCCGCTCGAACAGCGGAAAATCGATGACCCAAAGGAAGCGGTAATCGTTGGGCCTCTTCATCTTGACATTCTCCACCAGAAAATCGTGATAATCCAGGCGAATGCGACCCAACAACGTGCGCTGTAAGCGTGATAAAAAATCGAAAAGTATGTAGGGACTAAAGTCTTCCGGCAGTCATCCAATAAACTTACAGTTTCCACTTTGGGTCCAAGACCCAGGAAGAGCAAATCATTCTCCTCGAGATCAAACTTTTCTGTAATTTCATTGGCCACCTCCGCGCCAAGCAGTTTGCCGAGACGATCCTGTACATCCGTGCCGGGGCCGAATTTGCGCACAAACAGTGTACCAGTAAAGTCCTTGCCGAGACCCTCGTAGTGCTTGCGGGCAGCGCCATTCCAGAAGGCCTCGCTCCCTCTCACCACAATGGCGTAGGCGGCTAGACCACCCTCATATTTGCCCTTGTACTCCTCGCTCTTGTCGATAATGTCGGAAACGTTGTTCAAGAGAAAGCCGAAGCGTGTGTCGGGCTTGTCGTTGCCGTATTTCTCCAGTGCCTCCTCGTATGTGATGCGACGGAATGGGGTTTGCAGCTTGGGCAAGTGCTTGGGCCACGAATAGCGCAGGGTCTCCTCAATCAGCTGCATAATGCCATCGCGAGTGGTGAACGACAGCTCTATGTCGAGCTGCGTGAATTCCGGCTGACGATCGGGGCGCGTGGCCTCGTCACGGTAGCATCGCGCCACTTGGAAATACCGATCGATGCCGCCAGACATTAGCATTTGCTTGAACTGCTGCGGGCTCTGGACGAGCGAATAGAAATGGCCGGCCTTGCGGGTGGGCACCACAAACTCCTGAGCACCGCCGGGTGTGCGTCGGAACAGAGTGGGCGTCTCCACCTCGACGAAGGCCAAATAATTGACGAGATATTCGCGCATCTTCATGATAACCGACGAGCGCAGGCGCAGATTGTGTTGCATGTCATTGAATCTCAAGTCCAGATAGCGATGCGTGAGGCGGAGTCGCTCTCCGGCTCGATTGAATTTACGTATCTCGAAGGGCAGGTTCTTTTGGACGGATTCAGCACCAGAACCGTTTCCGCCTCCACTTCAACGTGTCCAGTGCTCATTTTGGGATTAACAGTGGCCCCTGGCCGGGGTATCACCGTGCCCTCCACGCGCACAATCGATTCAATGGGCACCCCAGTCTCTGCATACTCCTCCAGACCCTTGGTCCTCGGCAGCAGCAGCACTTGCGTCTGGCCATAGGCATCGCGCAGTATGAAGAACTTGTTCATCCGCTGGAATTCCAGCCATCCGCAGATGACAACCTTTTCGTTGATCTCATTCGAAGTGAGCTCCCCGCAATTGTGCGTGCGATCAGCAAACTTATTCGTATCGGCCACCTTTACGCGCTGCTCGGGATTGCTCCCATTGTTGGTGGCGGTCGTGGGCTCCGGTCCGCCGTCTTCCTTGGGCTCACCATTGTTGCTGTCTGCGTGGGAGGAGCCACAAGCGGCGGCCTCTTCAGCCTCAAGATCATCAATGGACATCTTCTGCTGCTTCTCTTTGATTTTGATGGGGCCATCGTATGGGTCATCGGGATTCAAGATCTTAACGCTCGTCACACTGACTTCCACCTCGCCAGTGTCGTATTTCTGAAAGATAAATGCGATTAATGATACAACAATCTTTTATAAACAATAATTGGGCTAAAAACTTACCAAATTAATATTGGCTTTGGGTCTGCCCAGCACTTTTCCCACCACTTGGAGCACAGTTTGGTCGGGCGTGGACATAAAGGTGTCTATGAGCTGTGGATAAAGTTGCGAGACATTTAATAATATAATTAAAAATTCTCACAATACCGACTCACCGACTGATCTTCAATCATTAACTGCGTTTGGCCATAACCATCCTTGAGCTGTAGGAATTTGTTGTTTTTCGTGGATGGTATCCAGCCCACCAGAGTAACAGTCTTTCCCACATCGTCGCGCCTCAGATCGTTGCACGTTAGATCGCGATTCTCAAAGTATTTCAGAATGTTTTCGTTCCCTGTTGAATCGATGATTTTCATTAGTAAACCATCATCACATTTCTACTCTATTCCGAGACTCACTTGCAATCTTGTACTCGGTGCTGGTGATGCCCTGAGTGCTCTGCTGCTGCACCATGGTGCTGTAGCTGCGCTTATCGCCCGCTCGCTTTGTGCCGCTCGCCGGGAAATGTATGTTGAGGATATCTTGAACCTCAACCTCTATTTCGCCCGTTGGCATCGTCTGATTGCAGGAATTGTGCGGCCTCCTCATCACTTGGCCCACAATCGTGAGCGTTGTGTTCTCGGGCATGTTATTCATGCGTCGCGCCACCCGGGGATGCTTGTCCTCGAGCACAACTAGCTGGCATGCGCCACCATTGCGATCCCTCAGCTCAGCGAAGCGGTTCACCCGCTTCTTGATCAGCCTACCCGAGAGCTCCACGAACAGGCCGCAATGGTGATTCCGCAGCTCGCCACAACTCTGCCTCATGGGCTGCGGGGGTTGCGAGTTCATGTTGATATTGCTGGCCATGGCACTCATCAGCTGCATCATGTCGTTGTAGGAAACGTTGGGGCCCACTGCAGCAGACGAATAGGGAGAATATATATGGGGAAACCTTTTCATCCTATTTTGGTAAGACTTACTGTTGAAGGGATTGGGCCCTGGGCCGAAGTTGTCGTTATAGCCGCCACCGTTTCCGCCTCCATTGCCACCGCCGCCGCCTCTATAATTGTCGAAATCATTATAGCCACCGCCGCCATAGCCAGGGCCACCTGGTGGACCACCAGGTCCGCCGCCATAACGCCCGCCGCCTCCTCCGCCGCCACGATACCGACCGCTCATTATCTGCTTGGGAGTAGAGCGCTCATGGTGAACTATTTCTAGCATTGAAAGAGATCCAGGCACACACGGCACACTTACGTGACTACAATCAGCCGGCTCTTCCGCTAGCTCTAATGAAATTGGGGAGTTCTGGTGCCGCCTTAAATTTCCACTGCTCGCCGCCGCTCGGTGCACGAGTGCTGCTTGTAGTTGCAGTCTCTGGTGACTACGCCAAATCGTCCTGGAAATTGATAACATTTTGTTAAACAAATCGCGTTTCCCATATAATTATTAATGCCGCATGCAAGCGCTGATGTAAAAAATTTTCAGACCCAGCGCGAGACACACACGCACACACACTCAACACAACATATACACTGGCAATTGGACAAACGCACACACACGCCATATATCTATGTGTGTGCGACTGTGTGCCGGGCGTCGCGAAAATGCCGACGAAAAACATGCCAAACTCGTTGAGAAACGTACCGTAGTAGATGAAGCGATTGCAGGGCCACAATTGTACTTTTTGTTAACTAAAGAACGCTAGAATAATAACGCACCTAAACTGTATATTACGCTGATATTGAATTTTTACGAAAAAATGGTTGTTTTGGCTTGGTTTCAGAACTACGCCTAGCGATGGCCAACACACTAATGCCTGGGCCGCCTATCGATACTCATGGTATCGATATAACTACCAATTGAAAACGGCGGGTTCGAATTTAGTAGTAGTTACTTTTAATAAAAAACTGAATTTAAAATTTTGGGGTATTTATTTACATGACACTTAAATTCATTAACAAATGCATTTAATAACAATCTATATGTTTTAATCAGTACTATATGCATGTGCAAAAAGAATACAAAATAGATTTTGTATGGTGGCAATCGCAAGTTGTTTTCTTAACTTGCAGTTTGGCTTATAAATTACAAAAAGTACACGGACCAGTGGTGATGTGCCATCCCGCAGAAAGTGTCTTTTAAAATCTAACTCTCGTATTCGGTGCCGTTGAGTGAGCTCTGGTAATGCGTGACCACATAGTCGTGATAGTACATCATAATACACAGCGGTTGGCCCAAAATAATGGATGCCCAAACGATGATATTTCCCATGCGTGGGCCCAGGCGGCGTTCGATGTATTTGGACACCGCTGAGAGGGGAATCTGTCCCATCATTCCCATGAAGGCCCAGATCTTGTATGTTTGTAGAGGAACAGAAACCTAAGGGACAGACAGAAAGAAAATTGTACATTTTGATCGGTCTGATCACATTCTTTTTCCCAGATCTTACCAAGTACTCGTGGAAGAAGGCACTGAACAGGAATACTATGGTCGAAGCCTGACGCGACGAATAGCCCATTTGGACGACCGGAATGTAGAGATGACGCACACACCACCTATGCACAGGCATGTTCCATGTTCGCCAGAAGGTGTCAATGTTGTTGGCATTCCACCAATCACAGTAAAAGTTACGATCCGCAAAGTTCAGGAGCTCACCGACAGCATTCAGGAAGGAGTGGAACATCAGATAAAAGAAACACAGCCAGACCAAGTGATTGGGAAGCTAAATAATACAGTTTAGACATGATAAATACTGCAGCCAATCGCATACAAACCGCCAGTTTGAGGAGACGCTCTGTGGCCAGCACTACATCCATATTTGAGAATGGGATCAGGGAGTTGCGCACCGAGGGAATGATCCATTGCTGGAACAAGGCCATCACCACATGAATTCCAATCATGACCTCCAAGAGGCGCTTCAAAAGGAAACGCTTGCGGACTCGACTTGTGCGAGGGAAGTTCAGTTCATAGCACAAAGTGGGAGCGCACAGAAAGTATAGCAGATCCCTGTAGCTTAGATTGTCGGGATATTGCACCAACTTGGGAATGGCTTCATCATCATCACCATCATCTAAATGACCGTTTTCTAAAACAAGAGCAAACAAATATTATTTATGACATAATTTTTCAGGGACCAGAGAAAACTTACTGAGTTCCGCCAGCGTGATGCTGGGCCTCCGTTCTCGGGGATTCTTCTGGTAGTAGGTCTGTCGGCACCACATATTGGTCTGCACATAGCTCCATATCTTCAGGAACAGAATCGAGTAAAAGAAGCACACGGTTGAGGCGCCCACTGGGAAGGGCGAAATTAAAATTAATCATTTGCTCGAATGCATGTGTATTTGGTACTCACTTAAACTGAACGCATGGCCTTTCAGGTGTATAATGACCACGGGCAAACATACCAGCACAATTATGTTTACTATCTGAATGAAGATGCCAAGTCCTTCGGCAATAATTTCCTAAAAATAAAAATAATATATTGCACCTTAAATATTGGCGGGGTAACGACTCGTCACCGCACGGATTTTTGCGCCATATTCGACACTTCGCTACTTATGGGTTAAGTCACTGCTATCTCTAGGCGGTCTATTACGTTGGCATTGGTCGATAGTTCTCTGTGTTCTTTGTGTGCAAATTATTCAAGGGGAAAAATCAAAATTTATCATTGAGTAACGGAAATAAGATTTTATTTCCCATTGTCGACCGGTGGGTACATCGATTTACGCAGAAATATTGTAAAACTTGAACATCGTGGTAATATTTTTTTTTGTAAGTAAAGGGAGAGATTGAGCTAGAAGGAACATAAACAAACAGTCATGGTGTTCGGCTTTTTGAATATGGCGGGGTTAAGTGGGTTAAGTTCGTTTTTTCCTCGGTATATTTACGGTATATTTTAAAAAGAAGAAAAGTATTTTTAGGTATTTTTCTGAGTATCGATACAGTTGCGGTCACACTTGCAAAAAGGCCATTCATTTTCGCGATTTCATTTTAAGTTGTAAAGTTATTAAATAGCTCACTAACCAGTGGTATCCATTATATTAAACAAAGGCTAGCAAGCAACTAAAAGCAAAATGGAAGTAACCGATGCAAATTTGCAACTTCTGGCCGGTTATTTGCAGCAGACGCTCAGCGCCGATCCGAATGTACGCCGGCCGGGTAAGTGTATGGGAATCTGCGACGTATGGTGTGCGCGGGAAATCCTGTAGGCGACGCCTCAATTGGAATATGGTCGCTAATTCTATATTCTCTATATTGCAGCTGAAAAGCTGCTAGAATCCACCGAGTTGCAGCAAAACTATCCTGTGCTGCTACTGAATCTCATCGACAAGTCGCAAATGGACATGACCACGCGTATAGCCGGCGCCATTGCATTCAAGAACTATGTGAAACGAAATTGGGCAGCACATGAGGACACCGATGGTCCGGATCGCATCCACGAAAGCGATCGCAACACCATCAAGGGTCTGATTGTCACTCTTATGCTGCACTCACCCGTCGCACTGCAGAAACAGCTGAGCGACGCCGTGAGCATCATTGGCAAGCACGATTTCCCGAAAAAATGGCCGCAAATGATCGACGAGATGGTGCAAAGATTTGCCTCGGGCGATTTCAATGTGATCAATGGCGTCCTACAGACGGCCCATTCGCTGTTCAAGCGCTATCGCTTCGAGTTCAAATCGCAAGCCCTGTGGGAGGAAATCAAGTTCGTGCTGGACCGCATGGCCCGGCCGCTCACAGACCTCCTGCAGGCCACCATGCAGCTGACCAAAGTCCACGAGAACAACATTGAGGCCTTGAAGGTCATCTACGGGTCATTGGTGCTGGTCAATAAGGTATTCTTCTCGCTCAACTCGCAGGATCTGCCCGAGTTCTTTGAGGACAACATGAACACCTGGATGGGGGCATTCATACAGCAGCTGGCCGTCAATGTCCCAGCGCTGAGCAGAGACGATGACGATGAACCAGGTGTGCTCGAGTTTCTGCGCTCGCAGGTCTGCGAGAATATCTGTCTGTATGCGAAGAAGTACGATGAGGAATTTAAGCCGTTCATGGAGCAATTCGTGACCGCAGTCTGGGAATTGCTGGTCAAAACCAGCCTTAATACGAAAAACGATTCGGTAAGATGATTTGCTGATTGTAAATAGCCCTAAAAATATCATTAAATTCTGGATATTCCATTTGCAGCTGGTGTCGAATGCCTTGCAATTTATCACCGTGGTTGCTGAGCGGAAGAACTATCAGGGCATTTTCGAAAATCCAGAGATTCTGGCCCGCATTTGCGAGAAAGTTGTCATTCCCAATCTGGACATTCGCCCCTCCGATGAGGAATTGTTCGAAGACAGCCCCGACGAGTATATTCGTCGGGATATTGAGGGCTCTGATGTTGACACCCGCCGACGCGCTGCCTGTGACCTCGTGAAGACCCTGTCCCTCAACTATGAGCAAAAGATCTTTGGCATTTTTAGTCAATATCTTGAGATATTGCTGGCCAAGTACAAGGAGAATCCGGCGGCCAATTGGCGTTCAAAAGACACTGCCATCTATTTGGTCACCTCGTGGGCATCGCGAGGCGGAACCAAGAAGCATGGCATCACACAGACATCCGAGTTGGTGCCGCTGCCGGAATTCTGTGCCACCCAGATAATACCAGAGCTAGAGAGACCCAATGGTAAGAAAATACAAGGATTGTAACAATATTTTTGGTCTAATTTATGCCCCCTTTTCCAGTCAATGAGATACCCGTGCTAAAAGCAGCGGCCATTAAGTATATCATGGTCTTCCGCAGCATTCTGGGTCCCCAGGTGCTGGCCAACTGCCTGCCCCAGCTCATTCGCCATCTGCCAGCCGAAAGCATTGTGGTACACAGCTATGCCGCCTGTTCAGTGGAGAAAATTCTGGCCATGCGAGACGCTGCCAATGGGATTGTGTTTGGGCCACAGGTACTGGCACCACATGTCAATTCGCTGATTAGCGGACTTTTTGCTACGCTCGCTATGCCGGGAGCGTCAGAGAACGAATTTGTGATGAGGGGTGAGTCTCTTGGAGCCTTATCCGGCTCCATCTGTAGCCTCTGTGAATATCCAATAATGGTTTTCTTTACAGCGATTATGCGAAGCTTCTTTGTGCTGCAGGGAGCTTCCATGCCCTTTATGGGAGTGGCCCTGCCACGTCTCACCGAGATCCTAACCGAAGTGGCCAAGAATCCATCGCGACCACACTTTAATCATTATCTTTTCGAAACGCTGGCACTGTCTATAAAGTGAGTATTGTCATGCCGACACTCTTCTTTTTTCGGATTCCCAACTAATTTGGTTATGTCTTTAGAATCGTTTGCCAAGAAAATGCCTCGGCTGTCAGTTCTTTCGAGGAGGCTTTGTTCCCAGTTTTTCAGGGTATACTGCAGCAGGATATTGTCGAGTTTATGCCATACGTCTTCCAGATGCTTTCTGTTTTGCTGGAAGTGCGCGAGGGCAGCGGCTCCATTCCAGAGCCCTACTGGGCACTGTTCCCTTGTCTGCTATCGCCCGCCCTGTGGGATCGTACAGGTAATGTGACGCCTCTAATTCGTCTCATTTGTGCATTTGTTAAGCAAGGTGCAGCTCAGATTCAGGCCATGGGAAAACTGGTATGACATTTTAACGATTTTCATCAATAATTAAATTCTGATTGATTGATTTTCTGTTTCTTTCAGAATGGCATTTTGGGCATCTTCCAAAAAATGATTGCCTCGAAGGCCAACGACCACGAAGGCTTTTATTTGCTGCAGAATCTTCTCTCGTATTATCCGGCCGCTGAAATGCAATCGAGTATGCGTCAGATCTTTGGGCTACTCTTCCAGCGACTGTCGCTCTCGAAGACGCCCAAATACATCACTGGCATCATCGTGTTCTTCTGCTTCTATGTGATCAAGGCGGATGGCAGTCATCTGGCAAAGCTTATTGACGAAATCCAGCCGAACATGTTCGGCATGCTGTTGGAGCGCATTTTCATCACGGATCTGCAGAAGGTCGTCAAGGAGCTGGATCGCAAAATGGTGGCCGTTGGTGTGACCAAACTTCTCACCGAAACCCCCGAAATGCTGTTGCCCCAATATGCCCAATTCTGGCCGCGTCTGCTCCACGCCCTCATCGACATGTTTGAGCATCCGCTTGAGTCTTTGAAGGGCATTGAGGGTGAATTTGTCGGCGGAGTGGCCGAAGATCCCGATGCGGGCTATCAAGTGGCCTTTGCCCAGCTCACCCACGCCCAGCCCAAGCAGCAGGACCACCTGGCCGATATAGCCGATGGCCGACAATTTCTGGCCAACGCACTGTCCAAGTACTCGCAGCAGCGACCCGGAGAGCTGAGCAATCTGTTGGGCCCCCTCGAACAGGACTACAAACAGATATTGCAGAAATACTGTGATCAAGCCGGCGTACGCATTGCCTGAGGAATGGAATGATGATCTGCAATTTAATCCTCAATCACAATCACACCTCGCCATACATTCGCATACCTTTCTCCATATATTTGTACACGCAACAGAACAGCTCTCCTTCAATCAGTCAATCACCGAAACTCACTCATGCTGTTTATTTGTGTCGCTCATGAAACTGTTTTCTTTTATATGTTATTTGTCGGAACAATAAATAGTTACGTTTTGCATTTGAATTGTTTGATGGATGATTGCGACCCCCCACAGAAGTTTGCAATACGCAGATGAGAGATATAGGCAACTAAAAAAGTTTATATATGTGTGCAGATGATATGTATTCTGAATGGATTAATAAACACAGTCCAAGCCGAACTACTGCAGATAAAAAATACCTTGATGAAGGGGTACAAAAAGTTCTGGATATTTCTATAGGTTCTCAGGGGAAAAAAAGCTTTTCTTGTTCATAGAGAAACATACCTTAATGAATACTCAATGATCAGAGATGTAAATATTGTAAAAACTAGCTGCCTGTTGATCGTAAATCGATGAGCGAGAAAGTGTCCTATAAAGGGGTACACTAGCTGTATTAAATATAACCTCTAGCTGTACAGTCTTATATCCATATACGAACCGCAAGATCTAACTCAACGTTTTTTTTTTCCTATATACTCTAATCCGATATGAACCCATTTCGTTTAGACAAAGTTGCCTAACAATTCCTTTCATTTTTCGAAACAATTGTTATTTTTTGTATTTAAAATTATTAGCAAAGTGCAACCAACCAATCACCATATACCACTCATAATATGCTGAGGATTCTTCAATCACTGAAATTTACTTCGCAAAAATCTTGCACCCGCAACTATCTACGTGAGTACTCACCATTGCCAGACCCTTTTCTACCGCAAGACACAGCGATATGTGAACCATGGAGTCTGAAACGAAAACCAACGATGTGACATTTGTTTGGGTTGCATGGGGGTTTTTTTGGTAGGAGACTTACAAATGATCAGTATGAGGGCATTGTGGCCCTCCCCCTCATTGTGACCGCTGATGAAAAAGAACCAGTCCAAGGGATTAATGCGTATGCCATATCTAGAAAGAGTTGCAAACATATATGTTTAGAAATAAGTTGAGTTTTTTGTTGTATGACCTACTTGAGCAGATTCTCCAGTCCTAAGCGCAGACCGCCTATGCAGAGCAGTAGGAAACCCCAGTTGACCAGACCCGTGAAATTGGTAAAGCCCGAACTCCAAGAGAATAGCGAATCGCGGGGTCGATGGATACTGAAATTGAATCGAGTCTTTGATTATATGCATTTTTCTATGATTTTGTTGCACTCACGGTCTGCCGGGCTGAGCCCTACGCTGCTTCTCTTCTTTGGTGGAGATCTCCTCGGCTCGGGTCACACTCTGGGTTCGTCTATAGCGCGTCTTCTTCTCACTGCCATTGGTCCCATTGCCGTTCTCGTCTTTGTCCAAGACTTTGCGATACTGTCGCAGATCGATCGGATTGCCATGCTGATCGAACAGGTTCTGGGTGGACTTGCGGTTCCTCAGATTGCTCAGATTATGTTCCGTGGCCGAGGCTGATCGCCTCAGACGCTTCATGAGTCCATTCCTTTCGTGCTCTATCTTTGGTCCCCCCTTTTCCTGAGGATCTTTGGTGGTTGTCATGGTTGCGTGGTGGTTCTTGAAGTTTCAGAAGTGTTGGAAGTTTTATGTTGATTAGTTTTCAATAAACGACCAATCTTATCGGGAATTCCAGTTGGCCACTAAAAATGCAATATTAAGATAAGATTCGAATGGTGCCCCCATTAAAGAACTGAATATTTGGGCCACACAAATAGCGTAGTAAAGAAATTGACCAAATGAAATCTGAAGAGAGTTTGCTATCGGTCAAAATTTCTGGCAATCAATTTGATTAGCTTGTTATGTAGTTGATAGAGAGAAAGAGAAGATGGGTGGACATACAGATTGAGTTTAATGCGCGTACAGACGCACTACCGGAATCTATTTCAGTGGTTTTTGCGGTCAAAGTTCGTCCGGCGACTTGATCGCTGATTAGGTAAACAGATACTACACTTTGCATAGACATTGTACCCCATCAATGATCGGTGTGGGTAAGTTGTCGAGTCTGGTTCTGTCCCATAAAAAGGTCGCTCGACTATTACTTCTCGCATTAACCGAGCAAAAACCAGTTGCAAATTGGTTGCAACTACGGATTGTAGTTGACTTCTAAACGAGTCAAGATCGCATGCTAAATTGCTGATCACAAAATTATTATCAGCATTAAAGCAAGTGATGATTATAGTAGACTAGTCTTACGACAATACAGCTTCTGCCCGCTCCACTGCCCACGCGTTCCCTCTATCGATATGTTATCCCTCTCTCTTGATTCATATGTCCCTTGATAAATTACTACATCTGCAAATTCTATTCTATTTTTAAAATCAATTTTGGTTTGCGATTCACATTCACGTAACTTGTTTGTGCAAGCTAGCGCTAAGATTTGATTAGAAAATTGTTCTCTATATAATTATTAAATATACTCGCTTATAATATATGTATGTATGTATAGTAAATACGAGTGAAATGACGAAATTTGAGGGTTATCGGTGGGAACGAACGGAACGCATACTTGAGTAACGAAATCTACGTCATTTTCAATAAGAAAACAATCATGTGCGAGTATAATATATAGGTATTTAAGATTTATAGTCGAGAACTATCGTATATGCACTGCAAAAAATAACATTAGTGCCTGCATAATCTTATATACTGATATCTTAAGATATGTATTTTTATATCTATTGACTTTAGTATATCAAAGTTCAACGCTAATAGTTTCTTATCGTGTATTTTATTGCATAAAAGAAGGCATTTTAATGTCTAGATTAAATGTGTAGATTATTCTCTTTTATTTTAAACTTTGTTCTTTGGCGAAAGACTTTCTTCAAAATATTCCTGCACTACTTTTACACAATCATTCAGTTTCAGTACATTCAACTGATCCAACTTTAAAGAAAGACACAAGTACATATATATGTACATATGCATGTAAGAATTTACATATTACTCGCGCCCCTCTATACATATACAGAATGCAGAATGATTAAAGTCGAGTCATGGTGACGCAACGTCATCCAGAAGTCGGCGAAGCTCGTCATGGCTCATCAGGGCGAGAGAATCATGAGTAATTACAAGTCGGTGTAGAGGACAGATACAGTAAAGCCATGCGTGCATGTACGGGTTATATATACATACATATTAAATATGTTTTCCTGTATCTACCATGTATGTATGTATACATATACATACATACGATATGTATGTACTGAATTGTCTCCCGCATGTGGAACCTGCATCGAATTGCTTCTGCGGTTTAACGCTTAGTTTGTTGAACTTTCGGTTTATATTTATACGGTATGAGGAGGGGACCAAGTGAAGTGTTTAACTGAAGCACTTATCGTGCTATACTCTATACATAATATCTGATTCAAGATAACGTGGACTAATGGTCTCATCCTATAGCTGTGATACTTGACAATTTACAATGAACGTTTTATATAACCTGATCTTATTCTGAGCAGATCCTTCTTAGCTTCCCTGATAAACTTTGCTTTGCTAGTACATGTACTTCCTGTAGCCAGTGTTCCCTGTTTCATTTATACTACTTATATAATGCATTGCATATAAACAAACCTAAAGCTGATTGATATGCAATATGTATATTACGCGACCTTTCCTTGTCTTTTTTTTTGTTTCTCATCAACATCAGCAAACATTCTGGTCCGGTCGTCGCCGCTGTACTATTTGCTACACCGTATTCCGCTAATTACTGCAGTAAGCTGTCCGAACGAACCGGTTCCCTGTAAATGGAGAAGAATTCTCCACCATCTACGGGCAGCAGGCAGCGGCGTTGATAAGTAGGTCAGTAATTCAAACATTTTCATCAACTTTAGCTGCGGATCGAAGCGCACATTGATGATAAAGGTTATCATTCAGCCTTAGAGGTTCATTGATTGCATAAGTACCCCTCTTATCATGTTGCCAGGAGGCATTCATTCCACCGCCCAGACATGTCTGGTCAGGGCACATACTCCTAATCATAATGTTCCCCTCACACTTCTTACATTGTAAAACGGATGCGAACCCAAACAAAAGACACAGACATGTGAGGAAACAAATAAAACATTAAAAATTTGCCGGCTCGCAGGCGCTTATCAATGGAAAAGCACGTCAAAATGTTGTGTTATCAGCTTCAGTCTGACATTTGCCGCCGTCGACTGATAAACGCACACAGCTGGCATTTTCCTATTGGAATGAGGGAAAATTTCTTGTTCCTACAAGTTTATATACAAGAATACACAGCCACTTTTCCAATCGCTATCTCCATCACTATATTTTCCTATCTCTCTCTCTCTCTCTCTCTATTGTTTGCTCTGTGTCTCTCTCTGTTGTCTGCTCTGTCTCTCTCTCGCCATCTCCATTGTTTGGTCTGTCTCTCTGTTTGGGTTTTAGCACGAACAGAACAGGTTTTTGGCAATAGAAGTTTGTTTGGTTTTTGTGATACCCTTGCGGTACTACGATCTTGAATGGATATTGGCAACCCACAATACTATATAGTACATACATACATATGTACATATACCCTTCATCCACCATCAATAGCTCTATTATTCTGAAAATTTACACAGACCCTTATTTGTTCTTTAAGCAGTCGGAATTCTAAATTTCGATCAGTAAATCAAATAACCTTCCCTCAAAAAACAAATCCTTGTGGGATCCTTCATGGTTCGGGAATGTTAAGGGCTTTTATATCTATCAACTAAACTTGAACAAAATTGTATCATATAATAAGATTCCGGGAAATAATGGACCTTGGCAAGGGTATCAAAAGCTTCAGCCACCAACTATTCGTTTCTTGTTTTGTTTTGGAAGAGACAACGACGCTGCGGCGGCGTCACATTTCCGAAATGTTTCCTCAGACCTGCGTCTGGCCCCGGATCAAGGTTATTTTTCGCTATATGTTCATGTATAGCTACATAGTCATTATCTGATTACGCACAACACATTGATGGTGACTGAAGAGAGCTGCCAGAGTGATAGTTTCACTAATATATGATTTCTATTATATATGGTCTCTATTAAATTAAAAAGATTTGTCGTATTTGTGTCACTATCTGCCGCTCTAATAGGATTTGAATTGCAAAAACTATTATTATTGTCGTGGGTACACCAAACCTAATCACGAAAGTTTTGTTTTATTTTTATCACTGTCGATTTTTTTATCAGAACGGAACCCGTTTAATGGGGGGGGGAAATTGAGTCATAAACTGTGGCAGCACGTGTTTTTTGGTCACTTTTCTTCAGTGTTTTTGTTACTTTTATTCTGGTTTTACTGTTACTGTTATGAGTGCAACACATTTTGCAAGTTCCGTTTCGCAGAAATGCAATTCTGCACACTTCATTTGGAGGCCGGTTGCCCCATTTACGGCTTCCATTAACCTTCCCCCCCCCACTAACAAAAGCGAAAGCGAAGCAAAGAATCCACTCGTTTGATCGTAAACAAAAAAAAGTTTCCCACTCTCTCAGTTAATTTTAGCCTCTCACTGGAAGCTCCATGAACTTGACTTCACACCAAAACACTCTTTTGATAAACAATTAATTTATTTACGTGTATTTTTTTGGGAGGGAGAACCTTGCATACAATTTAGTTTAATTTGCACTTTGTGTTGTTTGTTGTTTTTGTCTTCACCCACGACACGACGGGTGCCAGAAGAGAGAACGTTTTCCGTTTCTGGAAGCGGCGTATTTTTACTGTGTGCGTTTGGGGCGGCGTGGAGATCTCGATTGACGCTTGGCGCTTGAAGTAAATGCTGGAAGTAAACAAACGGGGGACTCCGGTTTTCCCCTACTCTTGCGTTTTACGTTTTCAACCAAAACGGTCCGATTTGTC
The DNA here is from genome assembly GCA_009664405.1 of Drosophila bifasciata. Classification (NCBI taxonomy): domain Eukaryota; kingdom Metazoa; phylum Arthropoda; class Insecta; order Diptera; family Drosophilidae; genus Drosophila; species Drosophila bifasciata. The sequence goes on from CM019042.1 coordinate 12,380,142, forward strand.
CGGTCCGTTGTTTCATAGCAGTCAGCTTTAATTTTTTTACATAGCAACAAACCTTTAACAGTTTCAGTACAGTGCTGTAGCAGCCACCTTCAATATTTTGATTTGTTAACTACCTCGTTGTGCTAGCTCACCTTGCACTTGCAGCTAGAAGGCGCTGCCAGACCGAGTAATGAAGTAGCGATCATGTTTGAAGGCTGTCAGACCGAGTAAAAAACTACGTCAAAGATAAATTTATCTATTTGTCAGCTGACAAAAAGATAAATCGATAACTTTATCTGGGAAATTATCTGGGGAAATTTGTGGGAAATTTTAGGGAAATTAAATTTAAAATTAAAAAAGCTTTCAAATGAGCTTTCACTCGATCAGCTTTGTTCATTTATTAACAGATGGCGCCACCAGATGCTGCATGATCTTCCCAATAGGTTTTTAAGGGATAAATAATTAAATATTTAAATTTAAATTTAACTAACAAATCAGAGAAAAAAAAAACATAAAATTTAATGTTTTATTTTATTGCACTAACAACTACAAAACAAACGACATTTCAATGATTTAAATTAACTGTAACTAACTTTGCAGTCACATTGTGACGTCAGCAGGGCCTAACAACTAACAACAAATAAATACAGATACAGATACAGATCGGTTCTCCTCCATTTAAAGCTGACTTATGTACAAAAACAATTAAGTGTAAGAAAAGTTTCTGATAGATTTGGTATAGAGCGCAGTTAAGAAAATTGTTTAATCTTAGGCTAATGCTGCTGTCGTCTCTCCTCAATCAAATCCTCTAAATCGTCCTCTCCATCGTCCACATCATCCACGAATCTATCGATGCGTTTGAGTAGATTGTATTCGGTGTCCTCATCCTCATTCTCAGCCTCTTCGTTCTCCTCCTGCTGACTGCCAGAGAGGGGCAGCCTCATCATCGAAATTCGCCTCCTCCAGCTCATCCTCATCTTCCTCCTCCTCCTCCTCCTCCTCATCATCATCATCATCATCATTGTATTCAATGTCGGTTGTGGCCGTGGCCCCTACCTTAACCCTCGACTCGGGCAATTGATCATAATCAAAGACCTGACGCGTTGACCGCAGCGGCAGCTCCGTACTGGTGGCAAACTCTGACCCCAAGATCCTCGCCAGCTTCATCATTTTCCAGTAGACTCGATATACTGCCTGCCTGAGTGCCAATGCGGGGCTCTGGCTGCTGGGGCAGCAGCCTGGTGCTCACCGGCTTCAGGATGGTGCTCATGGTGCTCGAGACTGGGACTGAGACTGAAGCTGTCGAGGAGGCAATCTCATGGACATCGGCAAACATGTTGTCCAACAGGCTTAGCAGATCATTGACGCCACTGGGCGGAGGAATAGATGGAGTGGTCGATGGTGGTGTAGTAAATGGAGTTGTCGATGACGGTAAAGAAGTTGTAGGCGTCGTCTTCGTCGTCGTCGTTGTCGTTGTCTTCAACGTGGTTGTTCTTTGAGTGGGTTTGCTGGTGGAACTGCTGGTGACTGGCCTTTCTGTGGTTGTTGTCGAAGGCTTTGGTGTGGTTGTCGTCATTGGCGTTGTTTTCGTATGCAAATGCTTGACCTGAAAGGTCTCCACTGTCCCACGCTTCTCATTCGGATCTGCGATACGGACTACAGGTTCTCTCTTGGAGATTACCGGCACTATCTTCGGACTGTGGGGGTCCAGTTCGTTTTGGCCATAGGTCTTGACCTTGGAGTGACCCTCGATGATGAGATACATGGGTCCGAGCAGAGCCTTTGGCGGCTGCTTATAGTGCGAAAATAGCGAGTCGGTGGTGGATTCCGGCGCGGGTGCAACTGTGGGACGCTGAGCCAGATTGCTCGTCTGAGGGATCAACAGTCGGTTGTTGGTCGTTGCCGTCGTGGTGGTAGTGGTGCTGCTGCTGCTTCCAGGCCGTAGATAGATGGGCAGAGGCGTGGGAGTGGTCATTGGTGTGGAAAAGGAAGCGGAACTGGTTGGACTGGTCATCAGCATCGGTCGGAAGCCGGAGCTGCTGCTGGTCTGTGGTGTGGGCGTGATGTAGATCTCCTGGCCCAGGCTGCTGGCCACAGTGGGCACTGCAATGGTAGGTGGACCCGACACAAAGGTCACGGGTGCGTAGGCCATCGGTGGGCGCGTGGAACTAATGCCATAGCTAGCGGGCGGCAGGGCCTGATGCGGTTTGCTCGTTCCCATCAGGTACTTGGTGGCCGGCATTGTGGGTTTCACCTTTGGCTTGACCACCACCTCCTTCTGCAGGAGCTCGTGCAGCCAGGGCTTCCTCAGAGACGCCAGATGTCCAGGCAGGGAATTGGGCGAATAGCTCACCGTCTGGTGGGGCCTGGAGCTGAAGCTGTAATGCTGCATCGACTCCTGGTGATGGGCATCGGCGTAGTTCATGCGATGTGGCGCCATGCTTGACATGCCGCTAATGGGTGCAGAGGAGTGCCAGGAGGTGTAGGGCGGATGATAGGCCATCGATGAGGTCATGTATTGCATGGGTGACGGAGAACTCATGTGGTTTATGTGGCTCATGTAGGAGGTGCTCATGCTGGGTGAACCCGATATGGATCCCGGACTGCCTCCCGTCATGCTGTGACGATATTCCACGGAGCCAGAGCCCGCTTTCATCATCATCATGGGCGGTGGCATTAAATGCGTGGGCGGCATGTGCTGTTGTTGTTGAAATTGTGGCTGATGTTGGTGTTGATTTTGTAGGAGCTGTTGTTGAATTGGTGAATGTTGTTGATTTTGTGAATGTTGTTGACTTTGTGAATGGATTTGCTGTGGACTTTGTGCATGTTGTTGATGCTTTTGTGTATACGGTTGTTGAAATTGTTGATTATGTTGTTGAATTTGCTGATGCAACTGCTGCTGCTGTGGCGGAGCATAGTAACTCCTTCGTATAGCCGCATACTTAGCCAGCTGCTGCTGCTGTTGCTGATGCTGTTGCTGCTGTTGCTGATGCTGCTGTTGCTGATGCTGTTGCTGTTGCTGCTGCTGTTGTCCCAACCCCATTCCGGGATAGGAATGCGAATGTGGCACCCTCACCCGCTCACTGGCCACGCCCAGCATCAGGATCTCACTCTTCGTCTTGTTCCGCAACACCTCCGGTGGCAGCTCCTTCTTCCTGGCCTCTGGGTTACTCTCTCCGGTGCCATTGTTCTCCGCCCAATAGCGCACTCTGTCCAGGGCGGGCGGACTGTAGTCGTAGGTTGGATCCTTCTGGAGGGGATCCCCATGGCCCAGCGGACGCCACTCGTTGTTGTTATTGTGATCGAGTCGGGGAGCTGTGAATGAGTTGGAGAAGAGGCAGAGAGGAGGATGATTGAGTGCCGTATCAATTTACTTTTACATGTGCAACTTTAATTGCCCCCAGCCCACACACACACACACACACATTCGTTCATTCGTTCGTTCCCCCCAGACACACATATTCCCGTCCCCGAAATGGCCGGAAGGCAGGAGCTGTAGCTAGAGACGGAGCTAGGCCAAATCATAACTCGTTAAAGTGTTAACAAATGTTTTTGTCCCCGTCACTTGGCCATTGGTGGGCATCCTGGTTGCTCACCTCATCACAGCGAGAGTCGCTCTGGGAGTAGAGCTATTAGATAGAAAATGCTATGGGATGATATTGTGACTATAGAAGAGAGGTTCATAGCTTCATCTTCAGAGTTCGCTTAAGCTCCAGATATCTCAGAATTGGAAATGCTGGATACATAATACTTTTCCTACATCTACTGCAAATAAAGCAGTATCACATTTGAACTCAATCATTTGAACTCAATCATGGCAATCGTGCTCGGGCAGCGACACTCGTCAATCTGCCCTCGTGGCTGACTTCAATCGTTTCGAGTTGTTTGTGCATAAATTGATTTTAATGCCCGCAGACAGTGTCGAAGATTGGGGGCTTAGCTCCTCGCTGTGAGGCTCCTAATTAAGCCCGAGTCAGAGGCCAAGCCGCCACACAGCCACACAGCCTGAGTGTCTGTGCTGATCCCGACGCCCACCTGGCAGCAAACACTTTCGGCTGTCGACAGGCGTTGATCACTTGGGGCCACGACCAAGGCAATCAACACAGCAAACATGCAGACAGACACAAAGAGAAGTTGACTCTGGATCTGGCTCTGGCTTTGGCTGTGGCTTTGGCTTTGTCTTGGATTGGGCTGATGTTGGGTTTGTCTTGGTTTTTGCTTGATTGACTGATCAACGTGCGACGGTGTCGGTGGCGGTGGCGGCAATGGAGGCGACTGCGAATGCGGAGGCCTGATAAATTATTAGCTAAAACCAGACAAATCGCTTTCCATTTGGCCAGCGACAAAGGCATGCGGAGCTCTCGATTGCTCCCAAACGTGAGGACCTGCACTTGGCCTAGGCGGAAATGGCCAGCCATGCATCTTGATCTGCTTCTGGTAATTGCTTTTATATACCCTTGCAAGAAAGGGTATGACAAGTTTGCAAGAGGATAAGTAACATTTCGATCCCTTCCATCTCTCAGAGAACTATATAAATCTTGCAGGAAAACTTTTATTAATATCAGGTTGGGCTTTAGTTGGGAGTAATACACATCCTAGGATGCGGCAACAGTCTCAATGGTTGTGCTGTCCGCTGTGCTGCTGGCTTCAGTAGTAGTTGTGGCATTTCCATTGAAGATCAGAGTGCCATTTGGTGGCAGACCAAAGTGTGGACGTCGCTGAGATCCTCCCTGTTGTCCTCTCTGTGATCTTCCTTGAGCAGCTACTACAGCAAGCAGGGCAAAGAGTACAATCAAGATGTGGAAACGCATATTGGCTACAAGTTCAAACTGAAACTGTGATAACTTTCACTGCCTCCTGAGCTCTTTTATACCATTCTTGCCAGAATAAAGCTACCCGCAGAACAGCTGCTGCCACTGTCTAGATGTTTCACTGATCAAATAAACGTAATTTAAACTCGTAATTTGGAAAAACCATCGACAAACATTAGCTGTGGTACTTGCTCTTGACTCTGCGTCATCGATACGCAGCTGCTCTTGCTACGTTTTCCATAGTTCTGTTTATGTTTTTGTTTGCCTATGGAGGGGGTTTTTATAGCTTGGGGAATTATCTTATACCATTTTTGGTACATAAAAAGAGTATTTCCTGCGTCGTCCTGATCATGGCAACCTTCCTTTTTGGGATCTTGTCGCTGTGTATTTCGGGTGGGCGCCTGCCTACACCTGCCAGGAGTTTCCCCAGTACACTCCCCGCCGCAGCAGCAGTCCAATCCGATTGTATGGGTGCATGTACATACGGCTGGCTACTCGTATCTTTATCCCATTTATCCTTGCATAATTGCCAGTGACCACGAAACAATGTGGCCAGACGATTTTCACTTTCATTCGCATTAAAATGCCTCGCATGATTGCGTTCAAAATTGTTTGATCTCCTAATGCTGGCCATTAAAATAGCACTACCCCCCCTACCCCAATCCACACCCCACACCACCGATGGACCTGCGCTCACCTGCTCTCCCAATTATGTTGGTGAAACAAAATCAAAGTGCAAATCTTTCATATTTTTCATTTTTTGTGTGTGATTTTTTTTTTTTTTTTTTCGAGTTTTTTTTTTTTTTTTGTGTGCTGTGGTTCATTGGCTCACCTGTTGTCGCACTGGGCGTCAGTGACTGTAGCTGTAGCTGTGGCTGTGGCTGACCAACCTCATCCTGACTGGCATTTGTCTTCGTCGCCGTCACCGTCGTCACCGCCGCTGCCGTCGTCGTCGTTTTGGTTGTCGCGGTCGTGGTCGCCTCCGTCTCTGACGCTGTTGATTGAGCCAAGACCTCGAAGACTCCGCCGGCTGAGGCTGAGTGGACCAGAGGTGCGGCCGAGAGGAGCAGCAGCAGGGAGTAGCAGCAGCCCAGACAAAGTATCGTAACCAAATCGTTGCTCTTGTGGCGTTCACTGATCATCTTGGTACGGTTCGTTGATCGCCTTCGGTTTTTCTTCTGTTATCTGGAATTTTGTAAATTGTAGAGCTGAGTTTCGGTTATGGCTTTGATGATGATTTAATATGCGATTGTTGATCTCTCTCTCTCTGCCATTTGCTGTTGTCCGACAAACCGGACCATTGAAAATGTATTCTTAAGTATTGGATAACAGACGGCGAATGAGGAAGTGCGACCAGCCAACCAGCCAGCTGGCTATTTCAATGGACTCTCTTAACAGGTTGTTATCGAGATTGCTGGGAAGTTAATTTACTCGAAATGGGGTCTACAACACATGTCTATATTCAGTCGGCCATCAAAATTGATTCATGTTTGTCGATTAAGGAGCGAGGAAATTCAACCTTTCACTTAGCTTAAATATTTATTTATCTAAAATAATTTAAAACCAAAAAACGCTGTAAATTATTAACTGATCAGTTGTGGCTGATACTTGTTAGTTGAGAGAGAGTGTTGGGGTAATTTCAACATAATTATCATTATGAGAGTTTCAATTTTTAGAGTATATTGCACTCAAACGAATGGGAAAATGTTAGAAATTAAAATTGATAAAAGGTCAATCACATCTGTGATTATTTTAGCCAAAAAAATGTCATAATTATAATTATTTCAGGGAAATATTTTATTTTAATTGTGCTAGAGCTGAATTTCAATCCCTAGATAACTTCACCTCAACAATTTTACATTACAACAAAAGATTTTACTGGCATGCTAAGGTTTCTCCTGTGCAACGCTTCTTCGGAAACTGTAATTTTCTGAATGAAAGATTTTTAAACGATTAATTCATAATTTATGGCACTTCAGGATCGAAGGCTTCAGATGGTCAGGCGGTCGGGTAACGTGACAAACCAGACTTCCTCGGGGGGGGAGAGACGGAGAGCCTGACTAGGGTCTGACGTCTACCCACGACTTGGGCGGGCGCCGGCATCTTTGACCAAAGCTGCGCAGACCTCTTACTCCCCCCCTTCCATTTCTTCATTGTACCTTTCTTCCGCACCGTGGCTGCTCTTCCTCTCTTACTTCCACCGTATTCCACTCTTCACTTGCACTGTATTGATCTTTTACTCGCCCGCTGTTCTCCCCTCTCTGCTGGCGTTTCTCCTCCTACCTGCTCCCTCCTGCCTTATGCCTCTCTGATTCTTTTTTTCGAACATGTCCTAAGGGCTTCTTATCATCATCATTTGCTTGCTCTCCGCTGCTGCTGCTTGTCATCTTTGTCTCGTCTTTTCTTTCTTTCTGAAATTTACTTTGACTTTTTTTCGGCTTGCTCTCTTCGCCTGCATTTCGTTCCCATCGAAAGTGAAACTTGTGATTTTTGATCATAAAAGAAAATTTGCATTTATTTTGCAGCGGACTTCGGCTACGGGTTTCTTGTGTCGGCCGGTGTCGGCTGCTGTTACGGTTGTTGCCTGCTGCCTGTTGCCTCTGAGTCGCTCGGCGGCAATCGTAAAAATTAACTTGATTACTACACGCATAAATAAAGCCATTAAATGGCAAACATCTTGCTATGGCAGCAATTAAAATCAAATAAAATTCGCCGACGGCATCCAGATCAAAACCCCTCGAGTGTGAGGCAGAGTGCGTGCGGCAGCAGGGAGGCGTCAGGAAGGGGAGGTGTGGCATATAGTAAACAATTGTATATAATTTGTTTTGCTAACTATTCGAACAAACTATTTCCAAGTATTTGCAAAGCACTGGTTCCCCAAAATTATCAGCCGGAAAATGTTACAGTGCTTCACTTGACAACATTTCTTGTACGAGTATTGGTAGCGTTATGTAATGGGCATACTTTTGACTACCCTTTGCAAGGGGTATTATGAGCTATGGCAGTTGCTTGGAATGCACAATAACATCCATTTGCGACTTAATCAGATTCAGCAGCGGCATAAAGTAGAACCAAACAAATCTCAAACAAATCCTTGGGCTATGCCTGCTTAAAGGAAAAGGTATGACACATTTGCAAAGGAGTCATACCCTGCCATGCCATTCTTCAGAGGATCTCATATTGCTATGTTTCGTATGAATTATGTCGTTCAAATGGAAGACACTTTCAATTCTTGCAGGAAAACTTTTATTCAAATCAGATTGGGCTTTGGTTAGGAGTAATACACATCCTAGGATGCGGCAACTGTCTCAATGGTTGTGCTGTCCGCTGTGCTGCTGGCTTCAGTAGTAGTTGTGGCATTTGCATTGAAGATCAGAGTGCCATTTGGTGGCAGACCACCAAATTGTGGACGCCGCTGAGATCCTCCCTGTTGTCCTCTCTGTGGCCTTCCATGAGCAGCTACCACAGCAAGCAGGGCAAAGAGTACAATCAAGATGTGGAAACGCATGTTGGCAACAAGTTCAAACTGAAACTGTGATAACTTTCACTGCCTCCAGAGCTCTTTTTATAGCATTTCATGCCAGAATAAATCTACCCGCAGAACAGCTGCTGCCACTGTGTGGATGTTTGTCTACGGTTTTTCCAAATTACGAGATTATTTGATCAGTGAAACTGTGACGTAGACAAACATTGACTGTGGTAAAAACGTCAGAGCCTTCTTTTTGTTTTATTAACGATATAAAGTAAAACGGAAAGTAAAAGAACAAATCCCAAGTTTTCATTGGAACTTTGAATGAACTTTTCTCAGCTGTAAATGAATTTGCTGCTCAGTCAAATTTGATCACTTTATATATCATATCATACAGCCGGCAACAAACAATTTGGAAGTGTATTAAAGCATCAGCTTGTTGAATGTGATCGTAAGTTAGGCCTGTTTTCTTCAATGTTCATTCACGTGTAAGTTATTTAATTTTGCTCATTGTGTTACAGCCCATTTGCATAAGCCAGAGTCAGTTTGTAATGCGTTTAATTACGCATAATTTGTGTGTTATTTCACTTCAATGTGTGTTTACATGACAAGTGAAATGTGTTGCCAGCTGTAGTAAGTGAGTGTTATGATATGGGTATTATGTGATGATCCGATAGGAATCTTAAGTGCCTGCTGTTGAAGTTTTTAAACTGCTTTTGTGACTGTGGCACTGCTGCCCTTGAAAGTAATGAATGATGAGAACTCTATAAACTGGAAAATAAAAGGGGTAGACAGTCTTTGTTTCAGTTTCTGTTTCTATTCCACTGAAGAGTATTTCAAAGAGTAATGCAAGTCGTTTATGGAGTACAAATACTGTTACTCTGAACTATCTCAATTAATCCTTTCACAAGTTTGAGGATTTACAACCCTAAGCCCCCGTGCAAAGACAGTTTATCTGAATTTATTTGGTAAATTAAAACCAGCAAAGTTAAATCAAGTTTTATGGCTCTCGCACGGACTCCACTCGGATTGCAGCCAATCAAATGCATCCCACACATCGTACAAAGTATGCGAAGACATCAACTTTATTCCCCCGCTATCATAAATGCATTCCAAGCACTTTCAATTGATGTCTCTTAAAAGCCACCACTCAGTCACTCAAGAGCTGCCTGAGTCGGGGTGCCCGGCTGCCCGGTTGCCCGGCTGCCCACAGCAAACAGAGACCCAAAAGGCTCAACGGTAGACAGGGATGGCGAGCGATAAAGATGGAGTGAGAGATGCACTCAAAGCGACAGCTGTTAAGTGGCCGGCTTAGGCCATTGAGTGTAAAAAAGGCAGCCACAAAAAGCCACGATGAGCAAACAAACAGACCAATAAATAGACAAACAACCGAAGCAAAGACCAAGTCGGAGCTAGAGCCAAAGAGCCAAAGAGCTGAAGCTGAAGCCAAGCCAAAGCCAAAGCCAGAGATTCATTCAAGTGCGCGACACTTTTTATGCGTTAAGTAAAAAACAACAAAAAGCTGAAATGAAGGTGGAGTCAAGGGTCGACGATTTAGATACACTTGCAGGTACATTTTTGCTATAAAACATATGTAATAGAGTCACAAGGGATAGATTATTATTTAAGCTTAAACCAGTTATAAGTTATTCTGATTGACTCTTGGGGTTTTTCAGTATACTTGCTGAGAAAGTATATAACTTATTTCTTTTCTTTTGCAAGCCTCTGCTCAAAATCCTAATACTCTCTGCAAGTGTATTAAAACCAACAACGACGACAACTGGTCAAGAAAAAAAACAGCATGAGGAGCAGCAGCAGCAACTGAGCAAGAAACTGGCGCACTGAGATGCATACCAACATGGCAGCGTATTAGCCAAAGACAAATACTAATTGCAGCCAAAGCAGCTGCAACAGAAGCAGCCTCAGGCAGTAGGCAGCATCGCATCAGCATCAGCATCAAGCTCAGCAGCAAACATCAGCACCGGCTGGCTGTTGCAGTTGCAGGCTTTTTGTTGCCGGCAGTTAATTTCATTTAAAGAATGTCATCTTCACTTTAAGTGAAAGATAAATGTGCCGAGACACAGGAGTGCCTGGAAAATCAAGTAGCTCTTGGGCAGTCTCCCTTTCTCCATAACCCTCTCTATGGCCGTCACACACTGCGTATGAGTAATGTCCATTTGTTTGTCCCACAGCAAGCGCCAGCTTAACTTTATGCAGTGTCTTAATTCTTTGCGCCAAGGCTCGTAAAGTGCAAAAGAAAGATTCGATTTCGCTGGCAATGAAAGGGGGGAATTTATGTGCAACATCCGCACTCACGGATTACCCGCGCTGGACCATTGAAAACCGAGAGTTGATTGATGGAAAATGCGTGAAAAATGGCCAACGAGCGCATGTTAATGGTCGAAAATGAGTCGTGACTGGACCAAAGCGGTGTAAAATGTAGCGTGCAATTCTTGATGGCCAATACTGAAATGGAAACGACTTGCTATGGTAGATGATGATCCATATGAAGATCGCGATCATCAATCTAAAGATAATGTTGATGAGAATTGGTCTAGTATTTTATCCCTAATCATTTTACACGCTTGTAATTGCTCGTACATATTGGACTGAACACGATATTTACTGATCGTACATCAAGTTTAGTGGTCATACATGAGCTTAACATGTTGCAAGGCAATCTTCATTGATCATTCAGATGTGTAAACCAATCATATGCCTACGATTTAACATGACTTCAGGCGATCAGACATGATTTTTACTGATCTCACAATATCTGCAATATGCACAAAATGATCGAACAGGATCTTAAATCACTTTTCATAATATTAGCAGCTCCCCGCAGTATCCTATCCTAAATCGAAACAGGATCCCACCGTTTCTGTTGATTGTGCAGGATGTTAAGTGATTGAGAAGTATGTTAATGATCATTTTATCCTTAGTTAATTATCAATAAATATTTTAACACTCATAAAATTAAACTCATCTCTCACTCCCTTTCAAGCCTAGATCAAAGCTAATTGCACTTCATAAACGGATTCCTTCTGTCAACTCCATCTCCATCAATCACTTTCCAACCTCTTCAGAACCACATTCACTTCAGCAACTAATTCTTTCACTCACTTTCACTGCCTTACACAATCTAAGCAGGATCTTACATCATCTGGTTTCGGCCAAACAGCTTACCTACCATTCAATGCAGGTCGCTTCACGAGCGTCGATTCTCAGCTCCGCTCTATTTTGCGCTATTTTGTATTCGTTTTATATTATCCTTTTGTGAGTGCTTTAAGTTGATTAATTTGCAGTCATTTCCTGGCTGACAATTGTCACAAATCAATAATCAAACACACACACAAACACGATACACACACACACACACAATTGGCCGGGCTCGGATGGGGGGGCTTTCAAGAAAACATTTCATTTCATTTCATTCAGTAAATTTCACTTTTAAACGACCAACGCGGCCGATGAAGATACTCGTGGCGATGGCCAAGGTGGCTCTGGGAGCTTCTTATTCGTACACCTGAACCGACGACAGACATTCGCACGGCTTCAGCTTCAGCTTTAGCTTCGATTTTGGATTCGGGCTTCGGGCTTGGGGTTCGGCTATCGGCTTTCGGCTTTTGGCGTTCGTCTCTGACGGGGACTTTTATGGGAGGATCTTCAGGTTTTTGCTGTTCGGTCTCACTGGAGTCTGGTGCAGAGACCACAGTGCATCCGTTTCAAATCGCGTCCGTTTGTTAACTGATTTCGCGTTGTCTTGGCCAAAACTCAAATTCGAAACTGTTAAAAGCGGCAGCGACGCAACCAGTGGCAGCGACAGAGACGGCGGCAGAGACGCGACTGCAAGCGAACTACCACCAGACAAGTCTGCACTTGTTGTCTTTTTTGTTTTTTGTTGTTGTTGTTGTTGTGCTGCCTGTTTGGTGTTTTGTTGTAGTTGTTGAAGTGACTTTTGTTGAAGTCTCTGCTGCTGTTGTTGTGGTTGTTGTTGCTGTTGTTATTGGTGTGGTTGTCAGTGTTGTTTTTGTTGCTGCTGCTGCTGCTGCTGCAGTTGTTGTTGTAAAAGTACCTGTCCAAGTTATTGTTGTAAATATTCTTGCAAATCTTTCATTCATATTTGATAGGGCCATACCTTGGGCATACGGACATTCACATTCGTTGAATGATACTTAATTAATGGCGGTGATTCGAAGTATAAAATTCCCAAGCAAGCGAATTAGCAGATTCTAGACCATTGCCCTAAAGCGATTATATACTATATATGTATGTTAATATGGTACATCTGTAGATATAATTCCAATATTATAGTGAAAAATTCGAAAAGTAGATGCATCTTGTTTCTGCTTGAATTATTCAATTAAAATGTAGAATCAGTTCCATGAGCAACAGCAGGAAAACAACAGCCATAAAGATTGGAATTATTGTAAGTGCCTTAAAGTTTGTTCCCACCTTCTCGTGCAACGTGCTGCGGGTGTTGCTGTTGCAGCTATTTCACTTTTAATTCGACCCCACATTTCACTGCCTGCCTGCCACATGTTGCCCAAAGAATGTTGGTTCTGTTTGGTCGAAACTGTTTTCTGGACTTTCGCTTTTCGTTTCGTGTCGGTTGCATAAAAAAACACCCGAAATTTGTGGCCAAATAAATTTCTACCTGGGGCCCCACAAATCGTAAAATATGTTAAGAGCTGCGGGACACAGCCAAGAGCCAACGGCCAACAGCAGACAAAAACAATTGGCAATAGTCATGACATGACTGGCTGTCAATTGTTTCTGTTGCTGTCTCTTCTGCCCCATGGGCGTGTGCGTATTTGATGGGTGTTAGAGGCTAGAGGAGTCAGGGGGCGGGCGGTGACGGGCACACGCAAAGCACGTCAGGTGCTAGGCCTCAAAGGCTTCCTTTGTTTTTACATACATATGTACATACATATTTCTGCAACCAAAATTAAGGTGTCAATTAAGGCGCAACATAGTACTCGTAAACGAAGTATGTAGAAACAAAATTGCAAATCAAAAGACTTTGGCAACGAACTTGACACATGAAAGACTTTCACAACCTAGAATGGCTTTTGCATACCCCCGTAATGTATGCTCATATCCAATGGCTACTGAATAACAAGTGCCTCGCAAATCAATACACTTTCTTTTTACCAAAATTAAGCATATGTATGTTTAGTATTCTTTGGTGGATTGAGATTAAGACTTGAGAAGAATGTCTAAAAAGGAATAGATACAATTTACTAGTAATATCTTTGAATACATATAAACTTCACCCTTTCGATAAATTTGAAAGCAAATAATTCTTATAGCCATTGTGAATTAATTACCATTAATTACCCCATATTTTCCGCTCAGTGTACTATTCAAAGTCAAATTAAGGATAGAGCCTTGGCAAATCATTTGCTGTCCGCTGCACTGGCAATTTGTTATCCTCCCTACCCCGCCCCCATCCCATCCCAAAAGTGAATTCAAACGAATTTCCTTAGTCCGAGTTGGTCACTTGGTTAGCCAGCCGCATTAACTTGTTTCTGTTGCAAGGCCATCGTGGAGTGTCGAGTGCCAGTGAAGAGCACCCCCGCCAGTGGTTTGTGGCTCCCCCCCTTAATTAGCGCATGTGTTGCATGTGGCTGGGGCTGTGTGTTGCATGTTGCCAGCAAACTTGAAGCCTGCAACTTGCCACTAAGCAAACATTGTTGTTGTTGTTGCTGGTGCTGCTGCTATTGGCGGTGGCTGAGACTGAGGCTATGGCCCACTCAGCCGTGTAAATTGTATCAATAAATTTATTGATTTCAACTGTTGCTGCTGACTTGTTTAATATTTTGCGACGATTTATGTTGCAGGCATGCAAATTTTAGTATTTATTTGCTTTGTCGGTGTCGCTGCATGCCGCAGTAGATGCTGCTGCTGCTCTGCTCTGCTCTGCTCTGGATTTAATGAACATGTAGTCTCCGTGTGCCGTGTCGTCGCTCTCTGTGGAAAGAGTCATCAAAAGACGCACACGCATGGCAAATTTGTGTGCTCCGGCTGTCATCTATGGCCTAGACGGGCTCCTACAGCTCCTCCAACTCCTCCAGCTGCAACTACAACTCCAACTTCAGTTGGATTTCCAGCTCGTGCTCGTGTCGTTTAATGACAGAAATTAGGCAACCTTTCACTGGCGCATAATTTCACCCACACGCACACACTCGCACTCACACTCGTACCCCATACACAGAGACACTTCCGGCAACTGGCGAGAGTTTTTTTCGTATGCCCCATAATGGTAGACGTACCATAGGGGGGTATATTGTATTTGTGAAGATTTATGTAACTGGAAGGATGATTCGTAGATTAGTCCTGAGATTAAAGACTGAAAGACTATAAATTATTTAACTATAACAGGTATACTATAATATCTACCATTTTAGTGATATATAGTTCCACGTAACTATCAAAAACGACTTCCCTTTTGGCAGCATTGCCATTTGCTTATGGATATTTGTTCTCATTGTGAATGTGTATAGTATTTCTTGATTCCCACTGCCTGTTGCATGCCAATTAGATAACTTTCTACACCCCAAAAGTACATCTCAAAATGTAAAACTGACTAATGGGCATGTCAAAATCAAAGTACTCGGTATCCACAATGGCATTCCTACTTGGTTTTGTTCAGTTGTTTTGTAGTTGGGTCCGTCTGCACGCCCAAAGAACACTTTCGTTCATTGGCTAACCATAAATACGGCTCTCAAAAGGCATTCGAATGACGACGGGTCTCTCACACACATATTTTTATTATTTTGCATTTGGGTTAGGGCAATTTCTACGGCCATCGACTTGCCGCCACTGGCCACACAGCACCTGCCATGCATGCCAAATCAGGTGAAAAGCACTGTGTTGAGAGGCAAGTGGAAGCCACAGTGGCGGCAGTGGTGGCGGCTGCGGCCTGTCTTTGCCGTTGCCCGGTGCATCGCTAATTAGATAAACAAATTTTCATGTGTGTTGGGTGTTTTTGGTGTTGGGCTACGACTGCGCTGGAAGCCTGCGCTGCCAACAGTCCACTTCGACGTGTAACGTACCCCTGGACATTGTTGCACGCACTCGAATTATTGAAAAGTGAAATAAGCTGCGAAAGGTGGCTGTTTCACCAAGGAGAAATGTTGAATATTGGATGCTCTACCTACTTTGGGATTTATGTGATTATTCCAGTGCTGAAATTCTTCTAGATTTGCTCAGTATCTTTGGCAGAGGCAGACCTAATTATGAGGATACAAATACAAGTAGGCTATTGGGAATATAAATCACTTTTGTATCTTATTGAATGCCATACTTGATTTCTCCCCATTGACAAAGTGTCAAGCCTCCCAGCAAAGCTTAGCTACCCTCATCACACAGTACAGTACTCGCGTACAGTGATAAATATACAAACAGTCCGAATGCTTAGTTTCTAAAAAAGAAAGTGAAATTCGAATGCGGACAGAACGCGGCGCAAAGTGCCGAGGCCCAGGTAGCGGCCTAACTTGGCCAGGACCAGGCCAAAAGCAACAACAACAAAAACCAGACCCGATCCAATCCGATGCGATGCGGCGCGATTCGATCCGCTGCAAGTTATCGCAGGTTTTTGATGCTAAACAAATATGACTAATTATGGAGGAACTGACGCACTAAACAGCGCCACATAATGCCCCAGTCGTCTTGGTTTCGACGTAGATGGGACCATCCAATCCCAACCCAGGCAACAAACAGCAACAACAACAACAGCACTCGTGCAGGGGGACCGGTTACCGAGACCCAAACAAACACCCGCAATTTCGCCAATTCGTGGAAAAACGTTCGATTGTATGAATGAAATGCGTTTTACGCGACAAACAACAAAGTCGCAAACCGAACTCAACTCGAGTTGTCGTAGTTTTCTCTCTATAAGGTGACTAATCTCTGTGCCCGGCACACCCCACACTCTCCCACTCCAACCCACAGATGGACTCTCCAGTGTTCGCGTCAAGCGCTCGTCCCGACAACACGCCTCGGAGAGTCGCCACAGCAGAGGCATTCAGCACATCATCCGAGGCAGCGGCTACACTAACATGTGCAGGCCACGCCCACGACTGTTGCACATCAATCGATTCAACGGCGGCACTGATGGAACTGGCACTGGCAACCAAGGCAGCCAAGGCAACTCCAGTGACAACTCCAAAAACAACAACTTGGAAGATTACAAATCGCAGCTGCACGAGGGCCGGACTTTGAGGTGGGGCATAGCGCCGGTCAGCCTTATGGCAGATGATTTTGCCGCAGCCTTGAGTGTCCTGCCGGAGCATCGCCATGAGATTGTCTCTTGTGCGGCCGCCTATCGTTCGCATGCCCTTGCCTTTGCGGATAAATATCAGGTGAGGAATGTGTACACCAGCTTTGAGGATCTGGCCAGGTGTCCAAGTGTGGGTGAGTATCCAGACTAAAAACTGATTTCGAACTACTAACAATCCTAATTCCTTGAGGTCAGATGTTGTGTACATATCGCCCTTGAATCCGCTGCACTGTGAACTTTGCCACCTGATGCTGAACCACGACAAGCACGTGCTGTGCGAGAAACCGATCTGCATGAGCGAGTCGAAGGCGGAGAAGCTGTTGCGGAAGGCCCAGGCACGTGGCCTCTTCCTCATGGAGGGCATGTGGCCACGCTGTGTGCCGGCCTACCATTATCTGCGCCATCAGATTCTGCGCAATCGCTTGGGCGACGTCCAGAATGTCCACTGTACCCTCGGTCTGCCCGTGTCGCAGAGCAAGTTGGCCCTCTATGGGGGTGTGACGAGCGATTTTGGGGTGTACGGGATACAGTTGGCGCTGTGGGTGTATCGGGAAGTGCCGGAAAAGGTGCGCGCCACGGGGAAGCTCAACGAGGAGAATATCGATGTGGTGGCCAATATAGAGCTGGCTTTTAGCCACAACCGATGGGCCAACATCGAGGTGAGTGCCGAGGAGAAGCTCAGCAATAAGGCCATCATCCAGGGCAAGGAAGGGCTGCATCAAGGTGTGTGCACAGATCGTTTCCCTGATCTTTTCTATAGAACTCTTTTGTCTTTTCCCTCCCCGCCACAGATGACCAACTATTGGTGTCCCACGCGTCTCATTACCGAGGACACGGACTACGAGTTCCCACTGCCTGGTGGCGAGGAAGTCACCACCCACTATCACAACCGCTTGGGTATGTGCTACGAGGCGGAGGAGGTGCGAAACTGCATCCTGAATGGCAGCACCCAGAGCGAGCTGTTCAACCATAACGAGAGCCGACTCCTGGCCAACCTAATGGACAGCATCCACGCCCAGCTGGGTGTGGGTCGGAGCACCGAGGTTTATACCAAATTTCAGCTGGAGAACGATTTGAAAACTGCCGCAGAGGCTGTGACCGAAACAGTGAATCCTAAGACGAAGAAGAAAGGTGCTGGCGCATAGAGCGGCTGGGAGGGGCTGCTATTTGATGTGTACACTTATGTAAGCTTCTTTCTGTTTAGTGTGTGCAATTAAGTTGAATAATTTATATATTTTAAAGATCTTTAATTCCATATATAAATTATTAACTAAGTGCACATAAATCGTTTACATATGTAAATTGTTTTTTATTTTAAAATCTACAACGTTTTTAGCGATCAGAACGAATGTGATTGAGTTTTCCAGTAAAATCCGTTAAATATACATGTAGTTAATGTATCATACATTTCATGATATATACATTGTACACTGGCGCCCTCAGCCGTAGTTCAGCGGAACCTCTTTCGCAGCTAGTTCAAATTTGTGGTGTGGTCGTATGACATTAGCAATCGCTGCTAACATAACAGAGATATGTGCAGTGTGCAGCGTGAACGACATACTTTTCAGTTAAACCGATGGAAGCGGCTGAGATTATGTTACACGTTTTAAATCCAATTTTGATAATCGAACTGGCTGTGCTTCGCTTTGGCATTGATAGCTCTTAAACTGATAGCCGGAGACGTGACGAGAAGGTAACAAAATGATAAGGTGATAAGCTACAGAAAACCACAAAACAAAAACGATGATGGGGCGCGTAATATCAAGAATTTAACCTACAGAAACTATTTGGAGAACGGACATGGTTCTATTTCGATGGGATTGCAACGTTTAATTTCTGCCCATAATATAATAATATCCATGTATCAAAGACTATACAAAGAAATTAACTTTAAATTTCGTTAGTATTTACAATCCTTTATTCGTTTTTTCTTAATTTCAAGAAAAGTCTAGTATAAAAAGGAAATGTACCAGGTTCTCGTTTTTACAATTTATTTGTCGTTTTTTTTTCGCTTTTTTTTATATGTTTTAATTCGTTTTAATAAAGTAAATTAGTACTAGTATTCTATCAGTGTCAACTTATTGCTTTTTAACCTTCTTGTTCTGTGGAGCTTTCTTCGATTTGCCGGTACATTTTTTCCACAAAAACTTCCACACAACCTTGTTGACGAGGAAAATCAGATATAGGGCCAGTGCCGCGAGGACATAAATATCCAGATTGTTGCTAGCGATAACGCCCATGTGGACCAGAGGACTTTGCATGTGAGGAGCGCCATGGTGACGGATCACATACTCCGTCCAGTAGACAACCGATTCCTGGGCTGACTGCGGCCGATCGCGATATAATTTGGAGAATTTCTCCAAGTTATTGGCATACTTTGGATTGCTGATAATATCATTTATGGCCTCCTTTAACTCCTTCACATCCAGGGAGGTGAGCTCCAAGCGCAGGCCATAGCCGTTCTCCACTATCTTGTCTGCATTTCCCGGTTGATCGGCGAAGACGGGCAGGGCCAGCATAGGCACTCCATGGTACTGGGCCTCAGCCACGCCTCCCTTGCCGGCATGCGTGATAAAAAGCTTGAGCTTGGGATGGGCCAGGATATCATCCTGGGGCAGCCACTTCTTAAACAATATGTTGGCAGACTTGCCGGGTGTGTTCTTCGGATCCTCCCACTTCCAGATCACCTGCTGCTTCAGGCTGGATAGAGTCTTGTAGATGGTCGACACAACCTCAGGTTGGAAGAACTCGCCCTTGAGATTCGAGCCAAGACTGAACAGAATGACGCCATTTTTGGAATTATCCATGAACTCCTTGATGTCGTCTGGGAGGGCATCTGGCTTGCTCTTCACTTGGATGCCACCGATTTCGATGACGGCAGGCACATTCGGGCGGATGGGACCCTCGCTGATGCTATGACTGTTGCAGAAGACCAGGGAGACATTCTTCATTGCCTTCTCGAGGCTGGGCATGCTCTTGTCATCGCCCCAAAGGCGTCTGTAGTAGAAAAAAAAAAGAGAGTTTAAGTTAAATAATTGTTTGGATGATGTTTTTCACTTTTGATGGCTGATTTTCTTGGCAGCTGGAACTGATATGAGTCGATTACAGCTGGGTAAGTTTAAACACAATAATACTCGTACTCACTCATAGAAGCCTTTGTATTTGTAGTCGAGGATTTTGCCAAGCAATCGAAATCCGTTGGCGCTAAAGAAGTTCGCCACACGCTGCTGGAAGTTCATGGGCTTGCCTGCTGCAACGGATATTTGCATTTGGGGGACACTGGACAGCTCCGGATTTCCAATAATATCATTGACCATATTCATGGGTGGACCCATCCACGAAACAATCAAGGGACAATTGAATTTGGCACTCAGTCCCACCTGATACGTATTGAAGAAGAAGCCCACAAAGAGCACATCGAATTTGTTTTCCTTGTTCTTGTAGAGATCCGTGAAACGCTTGTCCTCCAGCGTATCCACCTGCTTGTTTATTAGCAGCGAAAGCGAACTGAAAATCGATTTCATTGTCGTCCAAATGGAGGGCTTCTGCTTGACCATATCCACCATGCCGCCGTGGATCAACTTCTCCTCCTCCTCACTCAATGGGATGACAATGTGCTTGATGCTCTTGTGAGTCACCTTCGGCGGCACCGATGACACCACCGTCACATTGTGTCCCTTCTCGGCCAGCGACTTCATAATGGACATGTGCACTATAAAATGCGATGGGCTGTGACTCGTGAACACTCCCAGAATGTTGGATCCCTCGGTGCTTTGAGGCAGGGAGTGCAGGGCCAGGAGGGCGAGTAGCAGGCCGCCCAAGCTGCAGCCCATTAAGGTGTTTCGATTCTCAGCCATGATTCGCCAATGTTCGCGTCTATACTGATCGTTTACTAGCCTCTGGCACGTATCTTATAGTTTATCGGTAGAAGCGATAACACATTGATAAGATTTCGTTAGCCGTTTAATCTGCAAAAATGCATGTCAATTCATTACTTGGCAACCATGTTTGAGACTGATGAAACAACAGCAGTTAAGTACTGCCTTGATGACGAAACAGAAGTTTGGCTGACAATTCGTGGATAAAGTCCAATAAATTGGTCGGTTTTATTTACATCAAAGTCTCATGTTTAAAGGATTACGAAAAGTTGCACTACAATTTTATTTCCATTCATGAGAACTTCAAATCAAATTAATTGTCAAAAATCTCTGCATTTATTGAAGAATGTAAGCTAATGTATTGAAATCCAAAAAAAAGGTTCAAAAACTGCTCATCTGTGGGCCAGAATCTATCACAGAAATGCACGTGCATATGGGTTAAATATTCTCACAGTCAATGTCAATTTAGAGGTTAACTATGGTTTCATTAAGTTCACACTCGGCTGATGACTTTAACAAAACAATTTTAGATATTCTAAATACCTCGTCTATATAGAGATACGACAGCAACACAGCAACAATAAATACACTATTAAATACTAGACAACAAATTTGGAAAACAATTCGCGTTCGGGCACGCGCTGCGCTGCGACTCACTGAGAATTTGAATCCACAACGAATAGAACCGCTGCGATCGCACACACTCGCTCTGAGTGGGACATGAGGGGGAGCGAAAGAGAGCCAGCCGATTGCTAGGGAGAGGGAAATTTCTATAAATAAATAGGGAGAGAGAGAGTGGGAGGCAACCTGTTAAGCTTGGAGGGAAGTACGAGTACGCTATGTGACATAATTAACTCGAATATATGTACATAGCTAGCTAGTTTAATGCAGGTCAGCAGTGGCACCATGTGTGTACTTATACACTTTATATGTTGATAATAAAAGCTTGACGATAAGCGATTCCCATGGGTAAAAGCATTAAAGTAGGTTTCAAAGGCTAAAATACTAAAACACCACAAACATAGATAGTGTTAACTGTTAGAATGTTTATGTTCTAGACTAACTTACAGTTGCGCAACGCACTGTATTTTGCAAGCAAACTCAAGCAAGTGTAAGCAATTAATTCGAAGGCTCCTTGATTACACGACGTCGCGCTCTCTCGCTATCTCTCAGCACAAAAAGAGAGCCAAACACTTCAATGGAGCGGTTTCTGTCAAGTCATGCTTTCCAGCAAAGCTTTTCTGCTCTCATTGAGCCCTTGCCTTGGGTAATTTCAGTTTATGCATCACACTCACTCCGCGCTCTTTCGATCTCTGTTGATCTTTATGCACTTTAACTCTCTCTCACTCTCTGTTTGTGTGGGTATTCCTAATGGGGAAGCTTGCTCTAGCGTACACACTTCTGTAGGGTATTCCAAATACTTAGCAGATGGCTGCGCTTTGCTGAAACTGTTTGCGATCCTATAAAATGTACATATGTATATACATACGTTTGTATGTAAATATGTATATATTTGGAGCTAAAGTTGAGGAGTAGGTTTTTGCCTTTAAATTATGTTCGTTAACCTGTTTCTAATTTTTGAAGATATTTGACTAAAACTATACACAAATTTACATATACAAATAGTGTTTTTTTTTTCAAACGCAGCACACTCGTCGAGCCCCTTCCAAATATAGTAAACGATCAATCATAAAAAGAAGTTCAAGCGAGAAAAACATTGTCTTTTAATTAAAGTCAATTAAAATGTACAAATCATAACTTTTGTTTAATATCTAAACAAATTGGACTAGTATAATTTCTCTATAAAGATGTAAACGGCGATTTCAACGATTAATTCGGCAGGGAATTTGTATAGTCGACTCTATAAATTAACGACTTTTTTTTTAGGCACTCCCTTGTTTAAATTATTAGGTATAGTATGATGGTACATACTATAATTTAATGACTAAATTCGTTTCTGTAGGGCTAAACAAACACTGAAGGTAAAGTCTGTCAATTAAAATTATTTCGTAATAGTTTATGTATAATTATTATTTACTACTAGTAGTAATTACTGACTCGTTTTATGCAACTACTCTACTCTTTCACTTATTGAACTAAAATTGCGTGAGAAATGTTGATTAGAATATCTTATCTTTAAGCTTGTTATTCGAGGTTTTTGTCCGATACAAAAGGCCACGCACAACATCTAAAACTCTACGAAATACATATCTAAACACTAGGCGTAGTAACAGCAAGGTAACCAATCCAAAACCCACAAGTGTTCCGTACACGTCCAGATTGTGACGGGCGACAAAGTCCATGTGGGACAGGGGACTCTGCAGGTGATAGGCGCCCTGGTGACGGAGTACATACTCTGTCCAGTAGACCACCGATTGGCGAGCAGTCAGTGGACGATCGCGATACAGAGCTGAGAATCTGGATTCACACTCGCCCGGTACGAGGGGTTCTGCAAGAGCTCACGAATGGCCTTCTCGAAAGCCTTCTCTGTGAGTGTAAGGATATCCAGATGGAGTCCAAAACCCGACTTTGCCATAATTTCTGCATTTCCTGGCTGATCGGCGAATATCGGGAATGCCAGCATGGGAACTCCATGGAACTGCGCCTCCGCAATGCCACCCTTACCCGCATGGGTGATGAAGAGTCGAGTCTTTGGATGCGCCAGGATGTCGTCCTGGGGAAGCCAATTGCTAAAGTATATATTTGATGCATTTCCTGGTGTATTCTCCATGTCCTCCCACTTCCAGACCACTCGCTGAGGCAGCTTGGAAAGCACCTTGTACAAAGTGTTCACAATCTGAGGACGAATGCCACTGAATTTGACATTGGTGCCAAGACTAAAGAATATGACACCATCAGTGGAGTTGTCGAGGAACTCAGCCAAATCCTTAGCTAGAGGGTCAGGCTTCTCCTTCACCTGTATCCCACCAATTTCAATGGATTGCGGCACTGTGGGACGGATGGGTCCTTCGCTGGGAGCATGATAATTGTAGAACAACAGGGAAATGCGACGCCTCATCTCGTAGTATGAAGGAAACTCCGGATCTGAATCATTCGCAAATGCTTGGCTGGAAAATGACGAGCAAATTAATGGTTACTCGATTTAGGATCTAGAAAATCCATACTCACTTGTAAAAGTCATTCATCTTCTGTCTTATAAAAATATTTACAATCCGCAGGAAAGAATGTTTAAAGAAGTTAACGAAACGCATGCCAAAGCCCATGGTGAGATGCCCCGGCTCGAGGGCCACGTTCAGACTGGGTACATAGGACGGATTATCAATATTTCCCACCAGCGAATCCATAAAGGTCATGGGCACACCTACCCATGTCACGATCACCGGACAGCGAAGTTTAGCCGCAATGCCCAATTGGAAATCGTTGAGCATCAGACCCAAAATCACCAGATCATACTTAGTCTGGGGATTCTCGTAGAGAGCTCTTACTTTGGGATGCAATGTCCACTCGTATTGTCCATGGAGTATGGGACTGGGCTGGAAAATCAGCTTGGCCAGAAAACTCGAAAAGGATTCCTTCTCGCTGGACACTCGTTCCATGTATTCCCGAGTGAGGCTTGCCTGTTCTGGCGTAGGTAGTGCCACAATCACCGTCACGTTCTCATGAGGCTCAAACCTGGGCTCCATCTGGGTCACCACTGTGATGTTGTGACCCCTATCCGCCAGGGTCTTCACCACAGCCATATGTACGATCACATGTGACGGACTATAGCTGCTAAATACTCCTAGGATATTGGCACCTTCGATGGTGCGAGTCTCCGTTGCCAACAGGAGGAACACGAACCAACCAATCGGGAGATATTTTTCCATTATAATCACACTCTTGCTTGATCTTGCAATCTTTTGACTGAGTGATGATCCCCGAGAGTACGAGATTTTATAGTAGACTTACTCCCTCAAAGAAAAGCAGCAGTAGGGACAGACAGTTTAAATATTTTGAATTGATATGCCTGGAAAAAGGTTTCTGCTGCGCTGCAGTGACTGGCGCATTCAATCGACTTGCCTCCAGGCTATCTGGAAAATATCAGTTCAACTTATCACCAAAGATAGGAACCGGCAACCGATCGCGTGTCTGGCGCTGAAGTAATGTTTAAATGCTTTTTAACAATGATACGGCAGATGTTTGCCGACAACAAACATTTCCAAAAATAATCAATGTACGTGCTGACCTGATTAAGGAAAAAAGATTTAGCTTATCAAATAACCAGATAAGAGATATGTAATAATAATGTACACTGATTTAGGAACAATTTTTCAATAAGCTGGGAATTTTGCTTCTAATAGATCATACACATAACCGTGGCAATTGTAAATTATATAGAAAAAACTAACCAATCATTTTTATATTTTTAGATTTATTTCAACATAAAAATAAAGCTAGAAGTTTGATCTTAATTTAGTTACTTAATTTTTACATATTTATCACTAAGTTTTTTTAACTTTAATGCTTTTTCTGTTTCTTTGCACTCTTTGGACAACTCTTTGCCTTGCCTTGCAATTTGCGCCAGACGAAACGCAACGTCAATCGAGCTAGGAACACAAATATAACTAGCACCGATATCAGCAAAGCATACAGATCGAGATTATATAGCTCGATGAAGCACATATGCACAGAGGGGCTTTGGAGGTGCGGTGCACCTCGATGCCGGAGGACGTAGTCAGTCCAGTAGACAACCGTTTCCCTGGCCGTCATTGGACGGTCCCGGTACAGCGAGGAAAACTTCCTAATGGTCTGGCTATATTTATCGTTATTTAGAACCTCCTTGAGCGCTGTCGTAAGGCTTTCCTCGGTGATGGTCTGCAGATCGAGGGCAACACCATAGCCGGAGTTTTGCATCTGATCGGCATTACCCAGTTGATCGCCAAAGATGGGCAGGGCCACCATGGGAACGCCATGATACTGCGCCTCGGTGATGCCTCCCTTGCCGGCATGGGTAATGAAAAGTTTTGTGTTGGGATGGGCCAGGAATATCGTCCTGCGGCAACCACTTCTTGTACAGTATATTGGAGGCATTGCCGGGAGTGTTGTCCAGGTCCTCCCACTTCCAAATCACATTACGATTGATGCCCGACAAGACTTTGTAGATTACCTGCACCAGTTCCGGTTTCACGGCAGTACTCTTAATGTTCGAGCCCAGAGAGAGGAGAATGGCTCCCTCCTGAGACTTCTGCAGGAACTGATCAATATCCTTGGGCAGAGGATCTGCCGTATCCTTGACCTGAATGCCACCGATTTCAATGATGGCCGGCACTAGGGGCCTGATGGGACCCTCGCTGATCAGATGGCAATTGACAAACGCCATGGAGATATTCTTTCTCATCTCCTCCAGGCTGCGCAGCTCCTTCTCCTCCCCAAAGTTGTCCGTATAATGACGTGCCACTCGTTTATCCAGCACACTGGCCATGTACCTGATGAACAGATACTTGGCCATATTCTCGGCCCTCTTTAGCAGACCCATGGGCTGCGTGGCAGATGTGGCTATGTTGGGCACATACGACATCTCTGTGGGATTACCAGTGAAGTCGTCTATGATTGGTATAGGCGCATTCATCCAGTCAACGATCACGGGCACATTCAGCTTGGCAGCCACACCCAACTGGAAGTCGTTAATAAAATATCCCAATATCATCAGATCGAACTTGGTCTCGTAGATGCGCTGGAATCGAGGATCCGATAGCAGATCCGCCTGGGCGTCGATCATCACATTCATCTCGTTCATCAGGCGATTCATAGTGCTCAGCACGGAGTTCTTCTGGCCGGCCATTTGGGTCATCTGATTATCCAGCACACGCTCCTGCTCCTCCTTCACTGGGATCACTATCAGGGTGATATTCTTGTGCATCACTTTGGGTTCCAGCATGGAGACCACGGTGACATTATGACCCGCCTCGGCCAGAGCCTTGGCCACCGACATGTGAATTATCAAATGGGAGGGACTGTGACTGCTAAACAGTCCCAAAATGTTCGCCCCCCGAGCGGAAACCGCTAGCGTTACTAGCAATAAAAATACGGAACGTACAGCTAACATTTTGTCGTCTGGTCAACGTTTAATCGAATACTGTTGGCACCCAGGCACACGACAAGCTATTTATTTATCAGTCCCCCCCAGGCCAGGCCACAGAGAACATAACTAGTAGCATGACTAAGTATAGTCTCTCTTCGACTGATATTCGTATTTGATTCTCTTATCTACCTACGTGCTCCACTCACAGGTAACTGACATAGAACGTTATGAAATGGATTTCCTTATGGCAGTGACAAAAACTTTTAGAGTTTTAGAATTTTAGGAACAGGAACTTAAGGAGCAATATATGTAATAATGATTTAATTGTATTTTAAATGCAAATACTAATTGATATTTTGAATCAGTGGTCGCTGCGTATACATCAGACAAAACAGAACATTGGAGTAGTACTTAACTCTGTAACACTTAACAGCAGCAACGATTTTTCCTATAGCCAATCGATAGGACCGTGTCTACCCCTGTTTTGGATGGGCAAGCGTAGTTCCTTTTGCTAAGTAGATCTAGCTGAATTAACTGTCTTAGGTCTTAGGATGAACAAGCGTGGTTCCCTTTACGGTAAACTAGGAGAATTGTTTGCCTAGTATTTCAAAATGTATGTGTATTATTAAATTAAAAGAAAATAAATTACATTTTTATCGTGAAAAATATATAAAATGTCAAACATTTCGCGCTTTAAATATCATATAACTCGAAGAGTTTAGGATTTTAGTTTTGACGTTTATGGTAAAATGGATGTGTGTAACACTCAGAAAAAGCTTTTTTTGCATCCAAAATTTAGAAGATATAGAGAAAATCAAAATACAAAAACACCTAAATCTGTATTATCAAATTTGTATTATTTTTGGATCTATAATAATCCTTTAAACTACGCGCTTGCTCATTCCGAATCTTTCTCTCTCTCTCTCTCTCTCACAGTATGCGCCCTCTGGCAGAGGAGATCGAGTTAGAACGATGTGTTGATGTGAGCGGAACTATAGAGACACAGATGTAGAGTAATTGAAAACAATAGCAGAATAATGGAAAGAGACGAAAAATATTCGAAGATCTGACTGACTGAGTTTAAACGTTCCCGCTCATTTTACTTCATTCCAAACCGAACCACAAATTGTAAATCAATTTATCGCCATGGCTTTCTCGCAGCTCTGTCACAGTGACTCTGCAGATAGATGTTTAACAGGCCATGTCTCCACTGGAGAGTATCCAAGCTTAATGGTGGTATGAACTCTCACCCAAAATAAATTATAAATGCAAAATGATTCATGCAAATGTTTGGTTCGGCTTCAAACCCGATAAAATGAGACATAAACAAAAAAAAAACGATAACACAACGGCTACTATAAATAAACAAATCAACCAAAAGCAGAGAGAGGGTGAGCTTTCATTGAATATAAACATTGTTATGATCCGCCTTTTTGCCGCCCTGGTATATCGATCCCAGCTAGCTCTCGGGTACGTCAGGGGTGTTTTCGACCCGATACCCAGGGGACGGATTTAACAAAAAATTCGACGGAAGAACAAAAAACGTCAATCTTACGTCCTTCTTGGTCTCGTCCTCGTTGGCACTCTCTTTAGCGGGGGCAGTCGGTATTCTTACCCATAGCGAGGCCCTCCCTTCCACGAGCGTTGTCAAGATCTTCGCTCCCCATTAGTAACCGGCTCCGCCCTTCATCCCGCTCTCGCCCCACCCAACTACGGGTGTCTACTCACTCATATTTTTTTTCGTTTAATGCATAATTTTTAACTCTTTTCTAATCCTACCTAACATTAAACATTAATTTTTTGAATTTAACTTATAAACAACAGAAAATACTAACAAACTAACAAAAATACTAACAAAACCAAAGCAAAAATTGACATCTATTCCGCCCTAGTTGGCAGCCCCACTTCCTCGACGACCAGCCGGCATGAACCAGCTGCAAATTAAGTAAATAAAAAATAATCTGCAACTAAAGGGCTCCTGACAGTGTACTAAATAAATACGGGGTGGGTGTGTCGTTCGGGGGGCGTAATAGTCTCGGTTTACATCTTTTTTTTTTTATTCTATATCTGCTTTTATTTAATTTTTTTCTTTTATCTTTTTCTTTTTTGTTAATATTCGGAAATATGTGGATGAGATATATGGGTGTGATGAGCTGTGACAGGAAAGGTGTTATTTAATGGATTTGTGTACGTGCGGGTTTTATTTAATGTGTGTGCCTGAGGTGTGTGATGTGTGTGGGCGTATCTCCATTGTGGTGGCGTAGATTCAGCGGTCGTCTGTAGAAACGCAGTCTCGTGCTCCTCCAAGTCCTCCTCCAGGGGCTCTCTGGCCTGACGCCGGCCGTGTCTGCTGTCGCCGCTTTCTCCTTTCTACGCCGTCGTCGTCACTGTCCCTTCCTCGTCGTGGCCGGGCGTTCCCGCTGGCTTCGTGGTCACTGTGATCTTATTAATTTTTCTTTCATAAATTTTTTTCCAAATTTGGCTGAAACACATGTGTGGCGCTCGAACTTTTTCCGGAAAACTCTTTTTCTTCTTTTTTTCCTTGTCTCGTCTCCTCAATCCTCCTCGGCAACACTCCTCCAGCCTCCCAGGATCCACAACAGAGGCCGCTATCTCCTCCCTTTCTCCAGCCCTTTCTCCAGCCCTGTCGACTATCGTGTTAATCACCAAGCCGTCCATAACAACATAAAGATAAAGATAAAGATAAAGCTTTACCCAAGCGCTTGGAAAGTGTTGGAAAACGATTGCAGTGCTGTAGCATATTTAAAAATCTTTATACTTTTACTCAATTTAGTGTTTTTATTTAAAAGTGAAGACTAGGCTTCAAAGCATTATATTCAGATCGGTTCAGTGCTTAGATGTTGGTGCCACATAGAACTATTCCATTGGATTCCCTCCAGGGTCCTGCCAATCCTCAAATACAATTTCATCCAACCACATAAACTTTTTTTGTGAAGACGGCAGGGGGCGTGGAAAAATTGTGAAACAAATTTGATATCACATTAGTCTGAAATCAAAATTTGGTTCTAATATGTAGTATTCTTATAGTCTCTGAGAACATTGACTCAGCTTTTGATGCTGAGTAAGTATGTTAACCTATATACCTTATTGGATCGAAAACGTTTCCTTCACGTATCACCATTTATTACACATACACATTTTATTACACAAAAGTATGTACAAAAATGTATAATTATTTAACTATCGATAGTATATTATATAATATGTTGCATTATACTACTACCAGTCAAATTTATTGACTACCCATACCCTCTCTATACCCTTATCACTTGGGGCTCCCATCAAACCCCAAACTAATTGAACTTTTTAGTGCCTGGCGGCACGGGATTCGCCTCCATGCGTAGAAGCTGCTGAGTCTGCCCCTTGATGTGGCCCCAGTGGTTCATCTCCCTTAACTCTGCGTTAAACTCCTGAATAGTTTGATTCAGCTCTGGGTACAGATGCTTGAGTATGCCATGGTCCAGCGTGGGAAAGAGGTGGTGCAGCGCATGATCACCGAAGTGGGTGAGCACCAGGAGATCCGCCCACTTGATGTCTCGCCGATCGATGACCGTATCCATCTGATAGAGACCCCAATCTCGGTCCGTGCGCTGGGCATCGCCATCGTGCAGTATGCGAGGATCATGATGGGCTGCAGTCAGTCCAATGAACCCAAAGGAAAAGGCTCCCACAGCGAGAACGTGCAGCCAGCTCCATAAAGAAGCACTCAGACCCACGCCAGTGGTGAGATAAAGGAAGAGGGGCAGAGTGAAGGCAATGAGATCATCCCAGTACATGATGTTCTTCTTGGCGACTGAGAGAACCAAACTAGGAATATATAGAGGTTCTTTATGATTACTGACTTTGATATATCGCAAATACTTACCGCTGCAGGAATGTCACAGAGAAGGAGAACACATAAAAGAGCGGAGAAACCACAACGGACATCCAGCGTTTTAGTCGACTGCCATAATGTGGACTGGGAAGCCAGCATAGGAACGGCTCGAACATCGATAACTCCAGATCGTGCAGGGAGTTCGGATACACATGATGCGATAGGGCATGCGAGATTCGCCAGTTCCTGAAACTCAAGAGCGTCAGATTGAAGGTATACATGCGCCAGTTATCGCGCTGATGAAAGTAATTGTGTGCGGCATTTGCCAGCCAGCAAAGTGTCACACCAGCTAGGGCCTGGACGAAGTAAGAGTCAAGGACTGTGCCGATCCAGCTGAGGATAAAAACAGTGACCAAAAGCCCAGTATGGAGTTGCTGAAAAAGCGAAAAAAAAATAGCTTATAGATCGATATATCTTCAAGAGAAACCAACCCACATCTGTTTTCTTGGTGGGACTGTAATTCATCTTCCTCAGTTTCTCCCTCACTCGCCGCTTCAGTGTCATGTAGAAACCATTTTGGTCAAAAGTAAACTTGTAATTCCTCGGCTGGGCTGCCTCTCGCACCTCGAACTTGTCGAGCATTTGTCGTGCTCGGTCCTCAATGTGATGCGACTCGAAGGGCTCGGTGATATCGGTGCCGCGGGTGCACTTGATCCAGTATGACCCGCCCGGATGCCGCGCAGCAAAGTCGCTCAAATCGTATAGCTTATCGTTAATGCGCCAAAGACCTTCGGCCCCATCGTCCGCATGTTTGCCCTCCAGCCAGCTAAAGTGCAAATATAAAAGTTGTATGTAATTTTCTTTTAGTCTTCTAATGGAATTATAGTAAGAGCTGCAAACCTCTCAGCTGTGGCAGGCTGATGCAGGCGATAGCTGGGAGGGATCTTTGAAATCCCGGACACGCGCCAGGCTTCCTCCTCGATATTGGGCGCCATTTTATCGCCCAGGAAGTTAATCGATCTAGCAAAATAAACAAGTGGGTTATTTATTAATAAACACAAAATGATATAGCTAATCGCTGCAGATAATTTGTTTATACTCGTAGATTTTCAAGTTCAACCTACTACTTTTAATGGAAACCGGTCGGTCGTCGGTCTTCTATTCAGAGCACCCGACCGCAGTTTGTTTATACGTAGCCCCCACTGAGCTTCTAAATGGAGCGCAGCTCGACTTTTGTCTCGCGATTATCAACGATCAATTAAAAGCACAATGCAGAGAGTGGGACTAATCAAGAGCTTTTGGTTTTAGTCTCCCTTCTCTCTTTCTGCCGCTCTCTTAATTCGTATCAAGCGTCCAATGGAATTGGAATCATATGGAAATGGTTTGGAATTTATGCCTGACCCCCATGGAAGACTTTGGATACTTAATTTTGTAGAGCTGTGAGGTGTCATGATATTAGGGAAGTTTTTTTGAATCTTTAAAGGTTTTAAAACAAATAATAAAATATGTTTTATGCAGATTTTTAATATTTTTAAAATTATTTCGATTTTTTTTCTGGGCATCATATAACCCTGAATCTTAATGGGAATTTTTGTACCTCATTTTGTCGCCGATATACAGCTTTGATCAATTAACATAAAATGCCTTTGTTCTTTTCGGTCGTCGAGTCTGAGTAAAATATTTTCTTGCTTCACTGATATTCTTCGAGTCCTAGGTATGGCAGTAAATCTCATAGAAACTTACATTTGTCGGAACAGGTGAGACAAGAACAAGAAAAATCTTAAAGTAAAGTATGAACTTTTTCAGACTTTGCATCGTATAAAATTCTAAGACTGCCTTTAAAGTCCAGACTACCCTTAACTGTCTCTCCATTCATTACTTTCGGCTAGACTCTGGCCAGCCAGGCAAAGCCTCGCTCGCCTGTATACATTTTTCCTATCAGATGTTATTTTTGTTTGGCGCAAAATGGTCTGACCGGTTCTGCCGCCTCGCAGACAGACCCATGGTGATAATCTTTTGTGGTATTTTGGGCCCCCACTAGCATTAGACGAGGCCCCTTAGACAAGCCCACGATGTGTTTTGATCGCCACGTGAACTCTAAGATTATATGTATTATCAGTACATAATAGTAAAAAGGGGACGTTTAGAGGGGACGGGTCTGCGCTGTCCCACTGCTGATAAGACTGACCTTATCAAAATGGAAATGTTTTGAAATATATATGTATATGTACATATATAATTCGGAATTGATTCTGGTTTATATAACCTGTCGAGATTGTTGGTACGCATAAAATCTTTGAGCGAATGGCGCTTCCATTCAGTTTATTGCGGGAAGCACTACCCGACGGTTGTTCAGCCAGAGCTTTGGATTGTCCAAGGATCCCATCAAAGGACCCCCTGCAACATGGTGATTGAGGAGTGGAAGAAGAGTGGCATTGCCACCAAGTTCCCGACATACCGAAATTCCGGTCTGGTCACTACACACAGCTGGCAGAAGGGCAAGCGGGAGGACGATCGGGCGGAAGGACTATGGCGCATTAACGATGGCATCTATGACTTTACGGAGTTCATAGACAAGCATCCTGGCGGTACCTTCTGGATACGCGAGACGAAGGGCACCGACATTACGGAGGCCTTTGTGGCCCACCATCTGACAACGGCTCCCGAGAAAATGATCGCCAAGTACTGGGTGAGAGATGCGGCGGAGCCAAGGATCTACACACTGACCCTGGATGAGGGTGGATTCTACAGGACCCTCAAGGACCGCGTGCGTAACGAGCTGAAAACCATCGACAAGACACCCAAGCGCAAGAGTGATGTGAGTGAAAAGTTGAAGCGATCAGAAGAAAATATTTTATACTGAAATTTTTCCCAAAATTTAGTTAATCCACTTTGGCGTCCTAGTGTCCTTGTTCGTGTTTGCCATACTCAGTGCCAAGTACAAGAGTATAGTGGCTTTGGTGCTGGCCGGTGTGGCGCTCTGCTGGACCGTGATCGTGTCGCACAATTACTTCCATCGTCGCGACAATTGGCAGATGTACGCCTTCAATCTGGGCCTGATGAACTTCACCGCCTGGCGCGTCTCGCATGCCCTGTCCCACCACATCTATCCCAATTCGTATATGGATCTGGAGCTGTCCAATGTTCGAGCCGCTGCTCTGCTGGATTCCCAATCCACACCTCAAGAGCAAGGCCATGCGTTACGTGTCCTGGGTGACGGAGCCGGTGGCCTATGCCCTGGCCTTTTTCATACAGATCGGCACGCGGTAAGTGAATGATTAGCGTTATCACTCCAATCGGCGATCTCTAGATGATTGACATTTCAGCATTTTCTACTCGCTGCGCCACACGAACATCATGTACTGGCACGATCTGCTGGCACTCAGCATACCCATCACCATCTACCTGGCCACGGGCGGCACGGTGGGCGTACTGAGCTGTCTGCGCACTTGGCTGGCGATGACGTCGATCGCCAGCTTCAGCTTCTGCGTTATCGGCCTGAATGCAGCGCATCATGACCCGGAAATATATCACGAGGGCGACACGAATCGCGAGGATCGCGACTGGGGCTTGTTCCAGGTGGACACAATCATCGATCGCGGTGATCTCAAGTGGTCGCAGTTCCTGGTGCTCACTCACTTTGGCGATCATGTTTTGCACCATCTTTTCCCAACCCTCGATCATGGTCTCCTACCCGCCCTTTATCCTGTGCTCTATCAGACTCTCGACGAGTTCAAGGGTCACCTGCGCGAATGCAATCACATCGAGCATATGATTGGACAGCATCAGCAACTGCTGCGCATCACACCCAATCCCAAGGCACCTGGATCGGGAAAGAAAGTAAAGTAGTTCATACATCAATATCTATAGTTATGTACAAATGTATACATATATATGGTACTATGTACATCAGAAAGTTTAAGTCAAAGACAATAGAGTAGTTTTGTTCTCTATACTGTAAATAAATCAATCGATTTTAAGTAAAAGATGACGTAAATAAATGTAGGAAAATCATTTGCTACGAGTATTTTTGTGCTTATTCGAAACGTATTGGGTAGCAATATATTGTAGTCCCAGTGGAATATCTCTTGGACTACAAAGGGGACCGAATCGTTCGAGTTCTGTTCCGATTCAGTGTGTGGATCATTGCACTGAAAATCTTTGTAAGTCCTCCAAAAGATTGTTTTCCTGCATTTGTTCCCTTGACCCTGGACTTTCAGTGTTAAAATCAAACAACAATTTTAAATTGATTTACATTTATTTTGTTCCTTTTTTGTATACTTTTCATTAAGTGTCGAGTGATGATCTTTTCTCATTATCATTCTATGATAAAATAAAAAATTAAACATAAACATAAGCGCAGTGTATAGCAATTATGTGTATACGGTCAGTCTGTCTAGTCCGTATAACAAATATTGAGAATACATATCATTGAACAATATTCGAACAGTGGGCGACATTTCCTGGCGGACACTCCTGCGGGGCCTCTGACGGGGCTATCGTTTCAAGATCTTTCTCATGATGATGGTTGAATGCATTTCGAAAGTTGTATAAAAATATATAAATACAAATACAGGTCTCGCGAGCAGTGTACCGGAGCAAATGTCGCGCTTACACAATAGCCTGATATACACCCAGTGATGCTACACAATGGACTTATGTCTGTTATCGATCGTAATCGATTGTTCTTTTTGTGTTTTTGTTGTTGTTTTTGTTTGATGTTCATTTTGTTGTTATTGATTTTTATTCTTTTGCCTAAGTGCATTTGGTTGTTGTTGTTTGCCTCCCGTCGTTTTCGATATATATTTTGTTATAGTTTTATTATTTTTGTTTTTAAATTAAGAAATTAAATTAAAATCATAAACATAATCATTATGAAATATCATTTAAAATAAATTAAAAAATGAAATGGCATTTAGAATTCGTTTTCAGGGTTAAGGTCGAATCTTGGTGGGAAAGCCAATCCGTCGAATTGTGGCCGAACGGACGTCGCACGGGGCTAAGGAAGAGAAAGATAAATTTCAATAAGTTATAAGCTCCCATATAAATGATATATTCAATCATGCTGGGGTTTTGGGGGTGGGGTGGTTGGGGACAAGTCTCCAAGTTGGACAAACTGATCGGGAGAGAACGAAAACGAACGAATCGCCTGCCAGCACGTTATGTAGTGGACCGGTCGGCAGGAGAGAGGAGAGTAATACAACAATTGTAGTGACGACTGTACGTAAGTGCTCGGCGAGCGAGTGTCATAACGGGGAAATGAACGAAGACGAGTAACGAGTATGAACGAGATAGCGCTTGACGAACGACGACAAAACGTAACGAATGAGATTGAACGAACGAACGAATGAGCGAGAGAGCACGTAATGAGCTGCGTCTGACTGTGGAGGAGGGCTGTTGTTTGGGGATATGGGAGTTTTCGACACAACGAGAACAAGACAATACGTGAACGAGCAAGAGAGAACGAGAACGAACACGTCCCACTTACAAATGTTTCAAGAAAGTTTCTACTGCTCCAGCAGCGCGCCCCATTGGCGGCCACCCTTGGACGCTGTCGGCTGCAGTACACATGTACAAATACATTTGATATTTTGTGTTTTTAATAATATAGTGGAAGAATAGTGTGTGCTTTTCTTTTTTTTTGGATTTTGTTTTTGTAAATTTGTATGCAGAATGGTTGTAGAGTATAAGCAAAGTCGATTGATTAAGCTGGTGTTAACTATTTCTGGTTCTTATTTTTTTTTTTTTTTTTTTGTAGCTTTTTTCTTTCTTTTCTGTCAAAATGAACGCATTTTTGGTTGGTACGTGATTTGATTATCGATCCTTTGCCTTTTTCTGTGGTTGATTGATTTGGATTGGTTGGTTGATTGGGTTCTGATTGCCTCTAATTAGATATTTTCTCATCTAGCGAATGTCGTATGATGCATCTATATTATTATTTTAGTATTTATTTTATAATAATTCTTATAAGCTATAATTCTCTTTGCATGTTTTTGTTCTCTCATTATCGTAAATGAACCAATATTGGATCGCTATATAGAAATTTTTTTGGTTTTATTTTCTCGTGGTGGTTGTGCCTCATATTTAAATCTTTTTTTTTTTTTTTTTGGTTTGGTCGAGCAGTGACGAAGAAGCAGAGCGTATCGCGTAATATATGAAAGGGAAAAATATTTTATACACATTATTCAAACCGATCGATCGATTCAGAGAGAGAGTGATAGATATGGTGGCTATTCAAAGCACAATGGTAGCTCAGTGTACATTGATCGAGTGAGAGAAGTTTCAATGGTTTGTTTTTTTTTTTTTCTTTTTGGGTCAGAAGGTATTGGGGTAATGGGTCAGAGGGTCAATGGTCAATGAAGATGTATGATTGAATTGAGAGAACTTACCGCTGGGCTGGCACCACGACCGACAGAACCGGCACGTCCCTTGGCGCGGAATTTGCTGATGGCCTGCTCGGCCAGATCGGCACGCTCCTCGGCCTCCTCAAGCTCCTGCTGAGCCTTGCGGAATTTGGCCAGGTTGAGGGCGGCGATTTCCTCGGCCTCCTCGATCTGCCTCTTGTATGTCTTGATCTTCTGTTGCAGCTTGTCGACCAGATCCTGCATGCGCTCGTGGTTCTTGCGGTCCTCCTCGGACTGGAAGCTCAGCTCCTTGATGCGACGCTCGCTCTTGCGCAAGTTCTTCTGGGCATCGGCGTGTCTCCTCTGCTCACCGTCCAGCTCGTTCTCGAGCTCGCGGACGCGCTGCTCCAACTTCTGGATGGCCTTCTTGCCGCCCTTAAGGGCATTGGCCTCAGCCTCATCCAGACGGACCTGCAGTTCCTTGATCTGCTGCTCAAGGGCCTTCCTCAATTTCTCCTGGGTCTGGGCATGATCCTGCTCAGCGCGGAGCTCATCGGCCAGGCGGGCGGCATCAACCATAGCCTTCTTGGCCTTCTCCTCGGAGTTCTTGGCTTCGTTCAGGAGCTCATCCAGGTCAGAGTGCAGGGTCTGCAGCTCAGACTCGAGCTTCCTCTTGGCAGCGGAGATGGAGGCGTTCTGGGCGGACACCTCGTTCAACTGTTCGTGGGCATCGGCCAGCTCCTGCTCGGCCTGGCGACGGCCGCGATCGGCCTGCTCCAACAGAGTGCGAGACTCCTCCAGTTCGTTCTGGAGGGCGTTGGCACGACGCTCAGAGATACCCAGCTGTTCACGGGCATCGTCACGGGCGCGCTGCTCCTCCTCAAGGGCGGTCTGGATGTCCTTAAGCTGTTGCTGGTAACGCTTGATGTTCTTCTGGGCCTCGGCGTTAGCCTGGAAACGAAAGCAAAACAATCGATATGGATTAGTATAGTTTCAAAGAGAGAGATTCGGGGGGTTGAACCCACCTTGTTGGCATGATCCAGAGCAATCTCCAGCTCGTTAATGTCAGCCTCCAGCTTCTTCTTCATGCGCAGGGCCTCAGCCTTGCCCTTGGCCTCAGCCTCGAGGGAGGCTTGCATGGAGTCCAAGGCGCGCTGGTGGTTCTTGCGGGTATTCTCGAATTCCTCTTCCTTCTCCTGGATGCGGCGATCGATCTCCTGGCGGACCTGGGACAGCTCCAGCTGGGCGCGCAGCACCTTGTTCTCCTCCTGCTCGAGGGCGGCCTCAGCCTCCTCCAAAGCGGCCTGGAGCTCATCCTTCTCGGCTTCCAGACGCTTGCGTGCCTTCTCGATCTCATGGATGTTGCGGCCACCCTCACCGATCTGGTCGAGCAGATCCTTGACCTCATCAGCCAAGTTCTTGTTCTCACGACGCACAGCCTCCAGCTGCTCCTGGCCCTCCTCGTAGGCACCCTTCAGACGGAACAGTTCGGTGGAGTAGTTGCGGCACTCCTTCTGGGAGGCATCGAGCTCAGCGGCCAAATCGTCGACCTTGAGCTTCCACTCGCCGATGATCTTGTCGAAAGCCTTCTGCTTCTTCTCGGCGGCATTGGCAATGGCGTTGGCACGGTCGACCTCCAGCTGGAGATCCTCGACTTCGGTGGACAGACGCTGCTTGGTCTTCTCCAGGCCAATGCACTTCTGGTTAAGGGACTCGATGGTCTCCTCAGCCTCGGCGAGACGGGCCTGCAGCTTGCGCTTGGCCTCCTCCAGCTCCTCAGAGCGGGCAACGCCATCGGACTCGTACTTGCTGCGCCAGATCTGGGACTCGGCGTTGGCCTTGCTCAATTGACGCTGCAGATCAGCCTTGCCCTCGGCCTCCTCCTCAACCTGTTCGCGCAGGTTGTCGAGGTCGTGCTCCAGGTTGCGGAACTTGCCCAAAAGGGTGGCACGCTCGCGGGACTCCTCGTCGGCGAGACGCTTGGTATCCTCCAGCTGGGTGGTCAGGGAGATCTTGATCTTGGACAGCTGAGACACCTGGGACTCGGCCTCCTCCAACTGGCGGAGCAGGTCGGAGTTCTCAATGGACAGCTTCTTCTTGCTGGCATCGAAGTCGTTGAGGGTCCTGTTGGTCTCATCCAATTTCGACTGCACCTCGTTGAGGGTGTGCTGCAGCTGCTTGGCGATCTTCTCCTGGGCAGCCTGTGGGGGTTCAACAAATGGGGTTTTGGTTTAGTCTCGGATTTGGGTGGGTTCTTTTTCTTCTTTTTTGTTTGAGTGGTGTGCAGATTGGTTTTCGTGTAAGGTGGTTTCTGTACAAGGGGGTTATTTTTTAGTAAGTCAAGCGGGCTGATTACTTTAGTTTTGGGGGTCGTTTTAGTTGTACTAATATTTTTATACAGGGGTGTATCTTCGAGGTCTGTTTTTTGTTTTTTTGACTATACACAAGTTTTCGTGGCAAATATAGAATATATAGAACTTTCAGCATTTAATTTACAGCGGCAAATCGATGAGAGCGAGCAAAGGATAGAATCAATTTGAATACCTTCTCGTTGGTAATGTGGTCAACACCGGAGCGCAGATCGTTCAACTGGCCGTAGTACTCGTTCTTCTCCTTCTCAGCCCTGGTTTACAAAGATAGATAGAGTAGACACAAATGGTTTTTCACGGGTTAGTTTTTGTTTGTGTGGGATAATACAGATACAAAGAGAGGCGAGGCGAGGCGAGAAGCGAGCGAACTGCAATTGATCGTAGTCCGAATTCGAATCAGAGTCGTATCCTATTAAGAGACCTATTTTCTTTTTCTTTTGTTATACATAGAGAGAGAG
The DNA here is from genome assembly GCA_009664405.1 of Drosophila bifasciata. Taxonomy (NCBI): domain Eukaryota; kingdom Metazoa; phylum Arthropoda; class Insecta; order Diptera; family Drosophilidae; genus Drosophila; species Drosophila bifasciata. The sequence continues at coordinate 12,419,591 of CM019042.1, forward strand.
TGGATCACACAGACGTTGTTTCTTGTACGTAGTTGTGTGGAGCTTTGGTTGGAACATGCGTGTTCAGTGTTCAGTAGTGGTTCTGTGTGTATCTCGTATTTTTTAGATATGTGTGGACCATAAGGCACCCAATCGCAGAGGTTTTGTTTGTTGGGCCTCTGATGACTGGGTGCTTGTGATCGCGACATATTACCTTATCGCGACCCAACTGATCGCAGGCGGTACGAGTCTGATTCAGCTCGTTGTGGCAAGTCTGGCGATCGTGCTCGGCCCTAGATAGCAATGTGGAAAAAAGAGCAAGAGATCAATTGAAGTTTAAGGACTCTCTATCCCGGGGGTAGTGAGCGAGCGAGATCGATCTCTGTCTGTCTCAGTGGTTGCATCTGAAAAAAGCTGGCGAAATTCTACGATAGATATGATCGGGGTACTTACTTAGCCTTCAGCTTGTTGAGCTGATCGACCTGTTCGGCCATCTCGGCAACGGCATCGTTGTGCTTCTTGCGCAGGTTAGCCAGGGTGGATTCGTGCTGGATGTTGGCCTCCTCAAGATCGCGACGGAGCTTGCTGAGCTCAGCCTCGCGTTTCTTGTTGAGCTCAATCTGGGCAGAGGTGGCACCGCCAGCCTCCTCCAGACGCTCGCCCAATTCCTCGAGTTCGCGGGCAAGATCGGCGCGCTGCTTCTCAGCCTTGGCGCGGGCCTGACGCTCGGCCTCGACCTCCTCCTCCAGCTCCTCAATGCGGGCCTGCAGCTCCTTGATCTGGCGCTGGTGCTTGCCAACGACGACCTGCTCATCTTCCAGCTTGGCGGTGATGGAGGACAGTTCCTTGTCCTTGCGCTGGATGGTCTGCTCGAGCTCCTTCTTGTTGCGCTCCAGATCGGCGACAGCCTCCTGGGTGAGCTTGAGGTCTCCCTCAACCTTGCGCTTGCCCTTCTCAACATCGCCGCGGACCTTCTTCTCGCGCTCCAGCGAGTCCTCGAGCTCATCGAGGGTCTGCTCGAGCTTGGCCTTAACCTTGTTCAAGTGGTTGATCTTGTCCTCAGCGGACTGCAGCTCCTCACCGGTCTTCTGGTTGGTCTCGCCCTGCATCTTCTTCTCCTTGTTCAGCTTGTTGATGAGCTCATCCTGGTGGGCGATCTCGTCGTTCAAGTTGCGGATCTGGTGATCCTTGGTGGCCTTGTCCTGCTCGGCCTTCTGGATGTTCAGCTCCAGATCCTCGATGTCCTTCTTCAGGCCAGAGATCTCCTGGTCGGCCTTCTTCTTCTGCTGGAACAGCTGGTTGCGGGCATCTTCCTCCTGAGTCAGGCGCTCTTGGATGTCCTATATACATGGGGAAAAAAGAGATGGCGAGACGAATGAGTGGATGAGCGGGTGGGTAATGTGGATAGGTAAGTGATGTGATGATTGGCCCATTCCAAATTTAGCAATCTGCGCAATTGGCTCGAAATAGTCGAGAGCAAGTTTCACGCTCGATTTCACATGATCAATTTTGTGTTTTCCGCTTTTGGATTGATGCCATCATTGGATGGGCTTATGGATATGGGTATTGATGGATATTCGTGTGAGTGTTGGTTTTGGTACTTACGCGCAGCTGGTTCTCGAGGTCGTTCTTCTGGGCCTGCAGCTTGGAGTTGCGCTCCTGGTAGTCCTGCAGGGCACCCTTCTCGCCGGACAGGGAGTCCAGCAGGGCGGTCTTCTCGGCCAACAGCTTGGCGTTGAGCACCTCCAGCTCCTTGCGCACCTTCACTTCAGCGGCGTGCAGTTCCTCAGCCTTCTTGGCCTTCTCCTCCAGACGCTGTAAGTCATTAGAGGCATTGGTGGGGTTAGTAAAGGCGGAGCCACTATCACTGCTAATCGCAGCCTCTGGCTGTGCTTGTGGTTCGACTGGCGCAGGTTCTACTGGGGCAGGAGCAGCTGCAGCTGCCTCAGCATTTTCTGTGGGAGGAGCAGCTTCTGCTGCAGCAGCTGGCTCCTCGGTGGCACTGGGTGTGGTGGCTTCGCTGGATTTTTTCGTTTTCTTGGTTTTCTTTTCATCGGCCATATTGCTAGTTATTCACTTTAGACTTTAGGCACTCTGCTTATGCTACGTGTAAGAGTAGTTATGCTCTTGTGGTTTTTGCTTCGTTTCGTGGGTTCGTTTTGTGGTACGCGTTACCGCGACGGCGACTGGTCAAATACAACTGGAATGGCTGCCACGAATGCACTGGGCCACTTGGCTATAAAATTAGCAAAAACGCCCCATCGCACACGCATACCCAGAGCAGAGCAGAGCAGCAGCAGCAGCAGCAGCAGCTGCCACTGTGTGGCATGCTATGGCATGGCGTGGCATGGCATCTGTGTGTGTGAGTGTATAATCGCCTTGGGTATGAGGAGGCAGGCCATCATAATTCAGAAATTGCTAGCCTCTGTGGCCTATCAATTCGCACTTGTGCGGCGGGCCAGCAGGTGTACACCATCTACACACCCCAGCCCCAAAAGCCAAACCCACTCTACCCCCGATCTATATATACATATATATACAATCTGTAGATTGTATACAAAGTCTCATCTATGTACGATGCTCTGTGTACATAATTACTCATCGTGATCATGATCGGGAACTATACTTGGCGCTAGGGATTGGCTCTTGGGGATTTTTTTATTATTTAATTAGCAAGCTAATTGGCAAACTAATTGTGGCTCTTAAACAAAAAATTGAGCTATGTGGCAGGGCCAAGAATAGACCAGCAGTGCAATTCATAATTCTGTACCAAATATATATAAATATGTACAAGAAGATTCATACATATATATATATATATGTACATATGTGGCAGGGCATTTGTTGGATTCCAGCGAAACTTTTTTCGATTTAGTGGGTAAACAGAAGGAGCTGAGGAGCTGTGAATGTTGCTCTAAAGTGCCTAGATTATGACAGCATCTATTTTTAGGGGTACTATGTGTGTAGCAACGATAGGAATCAGATCGTATCGATCGATATGTTCGGGCAGCTGTGAGTGGGTGAGTGGGTGGTGGCTAGTGGGTTGCTGCATGTCCGTGCTGCAGGTATTAAGTTGTGTGTGCTTAATTAAGCACAAGAATTTCGCCTCGGCATAACAACACACAATGTTTATGGCGATTGGCTAAAATAAGATTTAAAGATGTTGATTTGATGGCTGCAGCTGCTGCGACTCATCCAATTACCACAGACAATGAGAGAGATAGATAGAAGGAGAAGGAGAGGAAGATCCGAATGGCATGGACATGCCAGGGCTACTCGCTGCATGATGATTGCCACTGGCAACTGTTTTTGGCCAAGTTCAACACAAGACAGGCCGCGTACTAAGTAGTGGGTAGTCATAAGTAGTCGAACCACAGCAGCTCTGAGGATGGTGGAAAACAGTAGAGACATATCTTTTTTATACTCACGGAAATCTCATCCTCGATACGGCTGACGTTGAGGAGGGGCTTGACCTTCTGCCACAGTTTGTACCATGGCCAGGTACGGAGCTGCAGGTACTTGCGCAGATTGCGCTGGACAACCTTGAGGGCGACGCGCTGTTCCTGGAGCTTCTTGAAGCCACGACGGGACAGGTAACCACGAGCCCATGCCTGCATCCAGGACATGATCTTGCCCAGACGCTCATCACGGAACTCCTCCATCTGACCCAGGACACCGGCGCGGAAGAACACCTATATATGGTTAAAGGAAGTGTGTTGGTTGTGGGGGGAAGGGAAAATAATAGGTTAGATTCCTGTTGATACGATCCTTCGAAGAGCGCGTGCACTAAGCAGATCCCGAACTGACCTCTCGGCCAAACCGGGATCTTCTTTTATCTTTTTAGGTATTGCATAAGCGATTCTTCAAAAACACTTTTGGACAGGTTGAACTGGGATAGACAGAGAGGATGGATGGTTTGAACAACAACACAAGTAATACAGAATACAGGAAAGAACGAAAACGACAAGACAATAACAAGACAAACAACACATACATGTATCTACGAGTATCTAGTATCTAGAGAGTTCTTTTAGTAAATTAGATGCAGATGAGGTTAGTGAACATTGATGCACATGATGACACACAGAGTTGCAGATGTGGACACGGATTGCAGTTGGGAGACACACAGAGCTTTAGACTAGGCATGGGTGTGGGTGAGACCTCAAGATCAGAACCCTAGACCTGGCCACACTCAGACCCAACAGCCCGACAAGAGCTGTGTACTAGCAGCTGGCATTGGATGGATTGTCGGGTGTTGGGTCAGGGATAGGCTGGGAATAGGGATTATTTCCAGGAGGTAGAAGTGCACAGAATGTTTTGCGTGTGTGTGTGTGTGTGTGTGTGTGTGGTAGGCGATATATTGTCTGGCATATACCTTTGTGTTACCCAAACGGTATTGATCTTCGGGCAGATCGATAAACTTAATGATAATGTCAGTGGCCTTTTTGTCTTTGTCAACGCCCTGCAATTGCTTGGGGCACATGATCTTGTAGCTGTATGGAGTTTTGAAGTTGTTTTAATGTTGCATTAATTTGTTTCAAAAACGAATTGGTTAATACGAGTAGTGGTGCATAAATACTAACTAAATTTTTTTCGATTTAGATATTGGGTTAGGTTCATATTAACTACAAACTAGGGAATAGTAGATGTACTTCTACCACAAGGATCTAACACCAATCGATAGGTAATTGGATGTAGGTGTAGGTGTAGGTGTTTGGGGGGTTTATGTGTTCTGTTTCCTTTTTTTTGAAGGTTTCAGATGGGAATGCTTTTTGGTTGGGAATTTGCAGGGGTATGTGTCCCTGTTTTCTTATATACTACATTTTTCAGGCCACAATCAGAGAAATAGAAAGAAGATTGACTGAGAAGAGAGACATGCGCACACAGATCATTCCTGGCTGAGGAGCTCTAAGCTTTCTGCTTGGTTTTGCTACCCAAAACCAGGTTCAATGCTGTGTGTGTGTTTTTTTATGAGGTGCAAGTGCAACAATATTGTATGTGTTGTGTGTGTGCTTTGTGTGTGGTTGTTGAATGGTCATCAGTTTTCAGAGCCATAGACAAAAGTGTATGTTTTTGAAGTATTTTTGTTTGTTTGTGTAGAGAAATAGTTGGTTGTGCGTGCCTTTGTGTTACCCAAACGGTATTGATCTTCGGCCAACTCGGTCGATTCGATGAGGATCTTCGTGCATTTCTTGGGATCCTCAATACCCTTGATACCCTTGGGGTTCAGGATTTGGTAGCTGCATATGTTCACGTATAACGTATATGGTGAGGTCAGTCAAATCAAACAATAAATGATGCTACAGTATACATAGATAGATACTTGATCTAACTAGGCGGATTAGTATATCTAGCTTACGTACTATGGTTATTTACAGTTGATCTTAAATCGAATCATATCATCTTTCAACAAATTGGAAATTCTACAATAAACTTTCGAACCCATGCTGGGGGTTGGTTTGTGTCTGAGTGTGTGTGTGTGTGTATCTATGTTTTGTGTAGGTGGATATTTTTAAGAGGGATCGGGGGGATCATACAAAAGTGCTGAACTGGAAGGTAGCGCCCCTAGCAAAGTTCTGTGACTGTTTTCCTAAAGGACGCCTGAAATCTGTGGGTTTTGTTTTGTAATTTGAGACTCGTATAGCCTCTGTACGTGGCCTTTGATATACGAGTAAAGTTCAATTATATTGTATTGAAAAGAGAGAGATCGAGTAGTTGATGTTTCTCAAGTGTGGGGGATATAGATATGAAGTAGATAGATATATCAAAACTACTTGTTTTGGTGGAGCGGGGGTAATCGGAATCAGAAAGATAGATAAGATAGTTTCAAAGAGATAAGAGGTGGATCGCAAAATGCAAGAGCATAATTCGGATAGATCAGAACGTGACTCTGCCTTAGTGTGTCCAATGCGGTACATATCGGGATCCAGTCCGGTGGACTCCAAGAGTATGCTGCCACACTTCTTGGCATCCTCGACGCCAACTATGCCAGCTGGATTCAGAATTTGATAGCTGCAATACGGAGAGATCAATTGAAACAAAATGCACCCCATCGGTACAGTTGTGTCCACTCATTTTGTATTGTATTGTGTGTGTGTGTGTGCATGTGGAGTGTATAAAGTATTGGTGTATGGGTGGAGTGGGAGCTGCTCTCTCGTAGAGGTTTCTCGAGCATCCTCCAACCCCAAATCAAAGATTATTGACTACACAGAAATACAAAGTACAGTTGTGAGCCATCCTCACTCAGAAAGTGTTTGTAGAATAATATTGAAAAATTTCGAATTCGAAAATTGCCAATTTTAAGCGCTTAAATGCAAAATGGGGAACTTATTCATGCCTTGGTATGACCCAGACGGTAAAGGTCATCGTTCAGCTCGGTGGACTCAAGCAGAACCTTGGAGGCTTTCTTGGGATCATCGAGATCCTTAATGCCGCGGGGGTTCAAAATTTGGTACCTGTCGGAATGTAGAATTTCGGTGTTGAGTTGTACAAAGAAAAACAGATACAATACAGATATACAGATACATCGTGCTAAATACGATTATTAGACCACACAGAATGTGATATGGAGATACGATAGATACACCTAACATAGGCACAGCACTGGGAACTGCAACTGGAGCACTGACATATTTGGTAACTGGAAAACTGGTAGCTGGAACTTTTCTGGTACACATGGTACATACAAAGAGGGGGGGATTGAGAGAGAGATACAATTGGAATTTGGTTGGGACATTCTTCGGCTTGGATATACAAGAGGACTAATAAAGGACTAATTAGATGGGAAGTTGTATGCGTGCCTTGGTGTGACCAATGCGATACATATCGGGATCCAGTCCGACGGCTTCCAGACACTTGCCGGCCGCATTCTTGGCCAACTTTTCGGCTGTCATGATGGCTGGGGCCAGAATCATGTAACTATAGTTTGAATAATTTACAAGTTAATTATAGATTATAACTAAGAGTAGTAGTCCAAGGTAAGCTAACGCTAAAGTATCCCCTACTGTATGTACAAAGTGACTTCTAAGTCTAAGAGTGTTTTGCTACATTACAGAATATAGTATTGTATATGTAAAGTATATGTACTAACTGAATCTATAGTATGTCTATGTGTAGGTAGAGATCGGAGGAGACCAACTTACCGCATCTTGAAATCGGGATACACCATCCTGTTGGGGAAGCCCTTACGGCAAATACGGATACCTTCAAGCACACCGTTACAAGTCAGCTGGTGCATGACCAAGTGAGCATCAACCAGACCAGGCTGCTTCATCTCGTTGGGAATGATGCAACGGACAAAGTGAGGCTGTGTCGAGCGCAGAATTGCCATCAAGCTGTTCAACTGCTCCTTGTAGGCAGACGAGACAGTAGCGAAGCCACCGCCCTTCTTGCCGCGACCACCCTTGGCCTGTTCACCGCCGCCCGACTGTCCGGGATGATCGGCGAAGATTTCGATCAGCAGCTTGTTCTGAGACTTCTTGAACTGATCGACCACGGTGTCGTTGAGGGGATCCTTGTTCTTCTCCAACCAGCCGGTGATGTTGTAGGACACACAGCCGGCATAATGGCCAATGGCAAAGTGGGCTGCCTGCTGGCCGGGCTTTGGGGGCTTGGGCTTCTGGAAGGGAGCGGACTTGCCCAAATGGGTATTGGTCAGCTTCTCCGAGAAGGTCTGATCGGTGGCCTTGGGGAACATAGACTCTTCCTCCAGGATGGACAGGATACCCATAGGCTGTTGGTAGAATAACACAAGAATATCCATACGTTAGTTAAACCCTTTCAATCGAGTGGAGCGGCATTCAAAAAGAGATTCTCTAGTAGCAAGCACGCATAACAAAACAAATTACAAATTACATATTAAAAAAGTTGAGTTTTATCGTTGTTTTTGAAGCCACAAGACGCTCAACTAGAACTAGAACTAGAACTAGACAGTACTAATTGACTAAAACGCAACACTACAAATTAGTACATAGAACTTACCCGTCGTTAGTTGTCGTTAGATTTGTCGCTAAATGCAAATGCATTAGGAGTTTGGTGCTTGTTTAGCTATAGCTTTAGGCGATCTTATTACTATGGCGGTTAATAACAGATTATAGTAGATTTAAGATTAGATTAGATTAGAATTTTTGGAGGTGCATCTTATGGCAATTGATATGTGTCGTTTGTAGTTTTTTGGTGGTCAGCTTGGGCTATCTGCTGTGACAAGATAGTTATGGCCGTGTCTGTACCTTTTCGATCAGATCGATACACATTTGCAGATCCATGCCGAAATCAATGAACGTCCATTCGATGCCCTCGCGCTGATACTCTTCTTGTTCCAAAACGAACATGTGATGGTTGAAGAATTGTTGCAGCTTTTCGTTAGTGAAATTGATGCATAATTGTTCGAACCCGTTGTACTAGATTTTTGTGGAACGGAACAATATATGTAACATGTAATATATAGGCTATGGTTAGCAATGTATGCATTTCATTATTGTTTCATTGTGTGTTAGTTACTGTTTTTCGGTACTGTATCTTTCCCCTGGAAGGATCTGTCTTTCAATGGATAGACATGAGATTGGGTGGGTGGGTGCTTTGCATAGTACTACGAGTATTTAGAGCTAGAAAACGCTTATGGGCGCACTTCTCCGCATGACTGTAACAATATATATGTATATAAAATAGAACCCCAACCCCGCTGGGATCATCAGTTCTAGATGATTTGCCAGTTTTCGGGTGGGGTGTGTATTGTGTATGCGGGTATTGAGCATTCTTTAAAAATAAAACTTATACTTGTAGTAGGTATCATAGATATAGAAATAGAAAAAATATAGATAGCAAGACGAGCTGTAGGCGATACATTTTGTTGATGGAATGGAATGGGGGAGACGAACCTTTTCAATCAAATCGATACAGGCCAACAAGTCCATACCGAAATCGATGAAGGCCCAGTCGATGCCTTCCCTCTTGTATTCTTCTTGCTCCAAAACGAACATGTGATGGTTGAAGAATTGTTGCAACTTCTCGTTGGTGAAGTTAATACACAGTTGCTCGAAACCGTTGTACTATAGTAGGTATTTTCGTACCGGATTTTTTTGTATTGGATTGGATTGGAGTGAATTTGGTGAGGTGAGTACATATATCTTGCATTTAACAAAGAGTGCTTAGGAAGGGGGGTGTGGGGGTGTCGGATGCTGGATATAAGAAAAGATGCCCTGACATTCGCTTCACACTGATTTGCATTCTCCGTTTACCTGTGATCACTCTGGAGGGGATTACCCTTATATGGATTTTCTTGCTGTTTTTTTTCATATCATTTCATTTCGGTATTTTTTTGTTTTGGTGCTAAAACATAACATAACATAACAATGGCATAACATAACATTTGAGAGACATACAAGACACAAAAAAAAAAATAAATAAATAGAGAATAGAGAATTGACAAATAGAGAGATTGGTTGCATTGAAGGTTTCTTTTTTGTTTGGTAAGCACCTTTTCAATAAGATCGATACAGGCCAGCAAGTCCATACCGAAATCGATAAAGTCCCAGTTAATACCCTCCTTCTTGTATTCCTCTTGTTCCATGACGAACATGATATGGTTAAAGAACTGTTGCAACTTCTCGTTGGTGAAGTTAATACACAATTGCTCGAAGCCGTTGTACTACATCGCGCAAGTTGAATATATATATTGTATATTGTGGGAATATTTACAGAACAATTATAGTGATCGTTTTCAGAGAGAGAACTCTAATGGTGCCATGAATGTAGTATAGATAGTGTAGATTTGTATTATTCTGTGATCCGTGATCTGTGATCTGTGAGTGTGCTTTGTGCGAAGAGTGAGTGCACCTAACCCATATACTGATTCTTATTCCCTTTACCCCCTAACTAACTGTTGAGAGACGTGTTAGCAGGTCGACTGTGTGGAATCCCCCAACCACAGTCATAGCATTGATATGATTCATGGTTGATGGATTCTACAGCCACAAGCTAGCCATGATCAACCAGGGGATCCATCGAAATGAATCCCATGGCATATGCATGGCCAGCCAAGTCTTTTGATCAGTCCGATACTTACGTCGAAGATTTCGAAACCAGCAATATCCAGCACACCAATGAAATGTTGACGCTTCTGCTTGGTATCCAGAGTCTCGTTACACTTCTTCACCAGCCACTTGAACAGACGATCGAAGACACCCTTGCACAGAGCACCGATCGAGTTGCTGACCTGCTGGACGTTACGGCCCTGGGTGACGAACTCGTTACCGACCTTGATGCGGGGCTTGAGCAAGTTCTTGTACAGCTCAGCGGGGTCGCAGCCGAACAGCTTCGACACACGGCCACCCTCCTCCTCACCGTCCTGCTCAGCCTGCTCCTCGCGACCACGTTGCTTGAACTTCATGCCACCCATATGCATGACAGCGGCGGTGATCCTGTAGACATCCTCCTTCTCCTGCTTGGTGAAGCCCAGGATATCGAAAGCTTGCTATATATATCGAAGATTTTGGATAGAATAAAATGTGAGACTTTAGTACGGGAAACATTCTACGGTCCATTAGTTTTCGTTAATGGCATTTTTTTATAGCATTATTTTGTTGGTTTTTTGTTTTGTTTTATTTTTTAGAGCTTTTCTTTTTCTTTTCTTTTGTGGTTGAGTGTAGCTTATGTCTAGAGTATCATGCAAACATGCGTCGTTCAACAAATCTCACTACTAGTGTAGCGTAGAATAGTAGATAAAATAGCGCTGGGGTTAGTAAGACCTACGGGTGCTACTATACATAGATGGGGTTTACCAGGTGGCTTAAGTATTCCGGAATCGTTGGGAAACTCGTGGATTGCCGGGGTAAAGTTTATCGCTTAAACTCTAACAAGACACTTGAAGAAATCGTTTTTCTGGGTGGGTTGTTCACGTGCTGAGTTCTTAACCTAATATTCGAGCATTAGACGACTATTCCAGTCTCTCTGGGGCCGTGACACACACAAGAAGAGTTTTTGGTTTAGATACAATCGGGTCCATGGGGCGATTCGTATGCTACGCTTACGTTAAGTAAGTTTCTGATACAAATCTAGAGCTATATATATAAAGGTATATCTTAGGATAACATGATGCATTTACATTCCAGGCAAAAAGATTCAGTCCAAAATATATATATATATTGAGGACAACCAGAGTCAATGTTGTCGGGGCATTCGTATTAAGTACAAGATATAGATCGATCGGGTGGTAACGATCCATGGGGATGCTTTTTTTTCTGGGGCATTCAATCGAATCTTACTCTATATTGAGCATTCCAATTTAGAGACCAATAAGAAGGGTCTCAGGAAACGGATATGAAACTTGGGTAACCACAAAAAAAAAGTATATATATATATGTATATAGAAAACACAGTAAGAAAAGAAATCACATAAACACACAAAAGATTTCTGTTGTTGGCGTGTGTGATGGTTGTGTTGGCGGTGGGTATATAGTGTAAGTAGCTCATCGGTTTTCGTATAGGGTTTGTTCATTTTGTCGTTCAGACAGTACCGATATCATATGCATTCATAGATCATAGGACATAGGTGGGTGTGTGTGTGTGTGTGTGCGTGTCTTTGTGGCTGTGGGTGTTCAGTGTTCAGTGTGTACAGTGTGCGTGTGGGTAGATCTGTTTGACGACCACTTACATCTGCCATCTGGAACTCCTCACCGTCATCGATACTGGGTACAGTAACTTTACCCTGGGATACGTTGAAGTAGTCGTAAATGTTATCAGAGAGGAAGCACATGTCTACATTCACAATAGTCGGAGAGAAGGTTTTCTTTGGTTTAGCAAGAAGAACAAAACTTATGCTCTAGTTCTGGTATATGGTACGGGTATACGGTATACGGTTGGGTGGTATAGGTTTGATTTCTTAACTCATCTCTTGTGTTTCTGTGTGTGTGTGTTTTTGTGCTTGTGTGTGTTTGAGTTTGTAACTGTGCATAAATAGATTTGGATACGGATAAATAAACCTTGTGCAATCTTTCCCAGCCAGGAGCGGGCATCTCATGGCATTTTCAGTACGAGTACGAGTACTACCCGGTGTCAAGTGAACGATAAACGATTTTGGTGTTAACTAAGCCACTGTACAGAGATCCTTCCTGCTCCCAGCTGGGACTTGAATTTGGATTTGGGACTAGTAGAGTGGCGGCGGCTATAGTGTATGGTACAGGCGGTACAGGAATTTTTTTGTTTCTTTGTTTGGATGGAGGTGCAAAACTACATTTGGTTTGGTAAGATAGATAAGAGAGATAGATAGAGACAGTGGTGGATGGATAGAGAGCGCAATAACTCAAGATAATTCCGGAATAACACTTGAAAGTTAACCATATATACATAGATATCATAGCCATCACTGCAGCAGTGTGAGAGAAAATCGATCAGAACGTGTTTGGATCAATGGTCAAACAACTTCAATGGTGTATATATATAAAAAAAATTATTATAAAATTGAGATTATATAATTGATAGAGAGAAGAGATCTTTTTACAAAAGTTCCATTGGATTTTGTTGTGTGGGGTATCGAGATACTTGGAGGGGGAGACACGGACCTGCACCATAACTTACGTCAGTTAACTCAAATTCTTCACCATCGTTGACACCGGGTATCCGCGTTTTGCCCTGGCATATGCCCGGATAATCACCAATATGTTGGGTAAGAAATACCATTTCTAGTTACGCGATGTTAGATAAAGATACTCCATAAATATATATTTTTCGTGTTTCACATTGTGTTTGTGTCTGTCTATGTGTATCTGTTGGGGGGGTGTGGGGTGCCCTAAACCTACCTAAATTTCTACTTTCTAAGAATATGTATCTTTAGGATTTTAGTTCATTAGGTTTTAGATTTTTTTTAGAATTTAGTTGGGCATTGGCATTGGCTATAGCTAGAGCTTCTATTGATTGGATAAGCATTATGAATTTTGGAATAGGACATTGATTGGTTTGTACGTATACAACATTGATGACACAACAATTGAGAATAGTTCAGAGGGTGTGGGGTTATGATTATGGAAGGTAGTGGTAGTGGTTGTGGTAGTGTATGCATATAAGAAACCATGTCCTGTATGGTCTTACATCCACGGCGAGCCATTCCTCGCCATCGTTGACACTGGGTATGGTTGTTTTGCCTTGCGAGACAATGCGATAGTCGTAAATGTTGTTCGATAGCAGGCAGTAATCTATATACGATATATACATATTGATGTACATCCCCGAACAACATTATACGATTGTTATGAAGTGTGGGGAAAAGGTAAAGAAATACATATTTAATAATGTTTTCTCTAGACAGCTGGTTATTAGTCGGGGTATGTGTGGAATATGTTAAAGTTGACAATGGGGAGGACTCAGGAAGAATGGATTTTGGATGGGATGGGAGCGCTACTCTGGGTAAGCCTTCTACAAATTCCAATTATCCGTAACTCTGGATGGTGTTTGGAGTGTATTCTCGGCTACAGCTCTAAGCAGCAGATAGAATGTGGCCTAAGATTGTTTTTCAACAATAATACAATATACGATACGATATAGCAGTACGCAAAAAAAAAATACTACAATAGATAAATAGATAGATAAGAATAATTTGCTCAAATATGGATTAATAATAATAATATCTAGGTTTAGGCCAACAATATATGTAGTATAAGTAACGAAAATTTTAGAATCAAATACTGAAAGGAATGGGGCAATTACATCTGTGAGATTGAACTCCTCAGCATCATCGATACTGGCTACAGTGACCTTGCCCTGGGAGACAATGTGGTAATCGTAGATGTTTTCGCTCAACAGACAAATGTCTAAACAGATACATTATAGGAGATACAGATGGGTTGGTATATATAGAAAGTAGATCAATTATTCAGTTTTCAGTATGTTTTTGTGTAGATGTATATGTGTGTGTGTTTATATGTATGTGTATTCAGTGTGTGTTTGTGTTCGTGTGGTGTAGAACCTAAACAACAACTAAAACAGATATATTGTATATAGAGAGAGAGAGGATCGATCGATGATTGTCTGGATGAAGAATGGATTTGGATGGTTGGATGGATTGGATGAATGTTGATCGTTTTTATACCTTTAACACCGGCAACGGAGCCAGACATGATCTGGTAGAAGATGTGGTAGGATCGCTCCAGGGACTGCTGGGAGATGACACGAGCCTTCTCCAGCAGATCTGTAATTTGAATAAAAAATAATAAAGAATGTCAAGTATTGTTTGTTAAGTCTTAAGGTATGTCATGACAACTTACAGGTCTCAATATCAGCACCAGCCAGCTTGCCAGTGGGGCCGAAATGGATACGGATGAATTTACCCTGGGATACAAGAAAGTGTAAAATTTTAATATACTATTCCATAGAGGATTGGATTGGAGTTTTCTAAGGGTACTTACGAAACGAGAGGAGTTATCGTTACGCACGGTCTTGGCGTTACCGAAAGCCTCAAGCACAGGATTGGTCTGCACAACCTGATCTTCCAGGGAGCCCTTCTTCTTTGCATCGGGATCCTCCTTCTTGGTGGAAGCGCCAACAGTGGCGAAGTACGCAATGACCTTCTTCGTGTTCTCAGTCTTTCCAGCACCAGACTCACCGGTGATCAACATAGATTGATTCACGTGGTTGGTCAACATGTCGACATAGGCACCGTCAGAGATGGCGAAAATATGGGGTGGCACCTCATTACGGCGCTTGCCACGGTACATCTTAGCGCAACGGTTGGTATACACGGGGTAGCGCTTGTAAGGATTGATGGCAACGCAGAAAAGACCAGAGTAGGTCTGTTTCATATGCCAAGAGAGTGGATAGAATGTTGTGATTAATATTGTGATTCATCTACCATGATTTTTTTTTTTGTTAGCTTTAAATCAGGAAAATTAGTGACGGCTTTTGGGCAACTCCAGCAGATTTCGTATTTCTTTTTATTTATTTTCTTGCTGGAGAGCCCTCAACCATAGATAGAAAGAGTTAGGTTCTTAATAGCTAGGGGTTTTTTTTTAGTAACAGTTTGTTTGTCTTTTGGTCTACCAGTTTTTTGGTGTTTTCGGTTTTTTTTTTTTGATTATATAGTATGTATAACAACTAACTACGATGGTTTTTTGGGGGTGGGATACTTGTTTAAAGTTTTCATTTTGTGGTTTTGGGTTTTGGTTTTGGTGTGTGTGGGTAATAATGATTGTGATGATCTTGTTGTGGATTTTTCAGCTTCCGCTTCCAGTAGTAGTATTTGGGGTGTGTGTGTGTTGGGTGGATGTGGGAACCGTTTTTGTCTCCAGTGTGTGGTTCATCTGACTGGACGGCCAACTTTCGGTTTAGTAGAAGCCAAGTTAGTGCAAACATCACAGGGATGGGTGTATATTAGCTGGAGTTATGCTTTTTGTGGCGTTTTCTTGGTATGATATTTATGGTTTTTGGTTTTGATAATGAGGTACAAACAAACTAGAATTCTACATTCTTTTTTTGCATTAGACAACATTAAGCTTTATTTTGGGGAGTTTTTTTATTTATTTGTCAAATAGAACATATATAGAATTTTGAAAAGTTTTGGAGAGTGTGGGTGGGTGAGTGTAGTTGATAAGCATTGGGGTTAGATAACATGGAACTCTTTCTTTAAGGACGATATTGCCATACCGGTACGGCAATTACTTACATAGATGAGCTTGTGGTAGTATCTCTGTCTCAAGTTATGGAGCACAGAGGCATCGTTAAGGTATGTCAAGTTGGACATATCCTCGGCTTTTTCGTATTTTGGAGGGTTCACCTGCTGCAGCTGATCTTTCTTGAAGTCTCGGGACTGTTATCATTTCGATTGATTGTCCATTCAGTTCGGTTCGGTTCGGTTTGAGTTTGAGTTTTGTGCAGTATTTGTTGTTGTTCGATACCCGCCCAATTGTTAGGTTGGATTTATGTTTTTTGTTGGTTAGACGTTAGGTTAGCGTTTCGTTTTTTTGGTTGAGAGAAGAGACCGAAAAGAAGAGGAAACCCATACATTAGTGAGTCTCTGACAGTGGGGAACTTACGTAGATGAGCTTAGCATAGTAACGCTGGCGCAGATTGTGCAACACGCAGGGTGTATTCAGCACGGGCATGTCGGCCATATCTTCGAGTTTTTCGAATTTCGGTGGATTGACCTTCTCCACCTTCTCGGATTTGAAATCTTTTACCTATTCATGTGTGTGTATGTATGAAATAAATGTAAAGTTTCATTCTGTTTGTAGGATTCAACATCATTCTTGGGGTTCATTCTTTTGGGGGTTGCTCCTCTCAAAGTTTACCCATTACCAAAAACCCATTTTGTAGTACCAAAAAAGGCATTGGCAAGGGGTCAACCCAGAACCAGTTAAGTGTGAGAGACAACCCCCCCAATTGAGAACTCCAAGAACCCATCGTTCATCTTCCGTTGACTTCGTGTAATTATGTGGAATGATTTGTATGATAGTTTGAATATGATTTCATTACCTCTCCACCAGGCAAGCCGACGGAGACGATATCGCCCTTGGTGGCCTTGATCTCACCAAGGAGATAGCCCTCCTTCTCGTCGGGCACCCAGCATGACTTCTTGGAGTCATAGGGTTTCGATTGATCGATACGTCTCTGCTCCAGAGACACAAACAGGTATGGAGTGGGATCTTCATCCTCCTGGTTTGGAGCTGGCTTCGGCATCTTGATTAAATTTCGCTTTTAAACTTAAAAACTCGAGAAATTAAAATTGGGACTTTTCAAAATTCAATGTGTCAATCGCGTCGTAAGCCCAAAACTTCCCTGTAAAGGCACACAAAAAATAAAGACAAAAACATTATTATCATATGGCTTTCAAGATGGCAAAAGTATTTTTGGATATTTTTCGAAAACTGATTTGGATTTAGGTTTTTATGCTTTTGACCCATTTTGTGGCAGTGGTGGTGGCAGTGGTAGCGGCAGCGACAGCAGACACAGAAAGTATTAAAAGGTGCATGTGTGTGTGTGTGTGTGCGTATGTTTTCGAAATTCTATTTTTCTTTCCAAATATGTGCATGTTTTCCCGTTTCATAGTTTCCCGTTTCGAAATTCCCGTTACCGTAACCGGATATTTGGATATTGAAGCGTAGCAGCGCCTTTAGATTTCGTTTCGTTTCACACCTCAAAGTTAATTAGGCCTTGTTTTGTGTTGTTGTTGTTGTTGTTGTTATAAACAGACAACAAGTTGAATTGTGTGGGTTGTCGCCTAAATATAGATCACTGATCCATATACATACATACACACATATATATATATATATATATATATATATATATATATATATATATATATATGCATGTGAGGTATGTGTGATATATAGGCAATGGTTTGCCTATGTGGGGCGTTGGTATTCGTTACGTAATTTCGATTTTCAATCAAATTTTCCCGTATTTCCTGCTAATTTTCCGCCGTTCCTTTTGTGGAAATAATTATTTTTTGATTACATAACACGAACCGGTTAATGAACTGCTTCTGCTCAACATTCATTCACTGGATAATAACAACACTCACTCTATCAATGGATAACCGTTTCAGATTTTTGGATTCAGAATCCAGAAAATTCGACACGCGAGTTCGAACTGCTGCTGCTGTATCGCGATATGAAGACGTGTTCTAAGACGACCGAGTTGCAAGATCGCAATGATCAATTTTAGCACGCCTCGTATAACCGCTTGGCGATATATACGATATTTTCGAAAATCCACACAATCGACAATCGACGATCCCCGATGCGCGATGCGATTCAATTCGATTCGACGCGACGCGAACTTTCAACGAATGCGTTATTTTTAAAATTCTCGAAATTATTTCGAAACTACATACGTATAGACGTAGCTGCTAGCCCATACATATATCTGATATATATATATGTATACGTATTTGGTAGATTTGAGGAGCTTTTCGCCTCACTACCGCATGGCATACATAGATATATCTTTACATACATACATATATGCATAGGTACATATATATATATACATATGTATGTTTCGTATCGTATCTATAGGCGATCTCTTTCTAATGTCTTTGGTTATTTTTAAAACATATTCGAAATATTTTCGCCCATGTATATGAGTCGGCAACGATTTCGAATTCTAATTCTATTTGTATTCGTATTTTCATTTGATGGTATGCTATGCCACGCATATCTCTCTGCCACACAGGTATTTGTGTATGAAATCATCTCAGTCAGTAATTCGAAATCGCTATTACAGCATTTCGAATCACAATTCATTTTCTTGATGAAGTAACAGTTGGCTGTTCGGACTGTTCGAACTAAGAAAATCTGCATATTTGATTGATGTATGAGTAATACTGAAATATTCGATCATATGTGACATATGATATGACGGGGATAAGTCCTGATAGAGACTTAAATTTAAATTCTTTCGATTAAGGATCATTGCAGAAAATGCATGTTCTAAATTCCCTTGATTCTTTTCACTTTACTATCAGTCCTTCAACTGATAAACTACTTTTGTGAGGTTTGGTTGATCTGTTACACAAGATAATGATGATCGATCCGGTTACCTATCATCATAAAATCATATTTGACTATCAAAAATTGTTAGGTTAACTAACTGAAGGAACAACTCTTCTTAAGGTAGAGGGGCGTTAATTATAATCCAGTTGATTCGATAATCCGATGTAATCCGGGTCACTGTTCGTATTGTCACAGATTTTATGGATAGTTTTTCAAGCTTTTCGCAGATCCTTTTGGCAGGACAACGCACATACACACACGTACACTTTTCTTTCCTTTTTGTTTTTTATGGAAATATATATATATGTAGTAGTAATTTTTTTTAGGTTTATTCTTTTTGACAAAAAGGTCAAATTGTTACTGTCTCTTATACACTCTAATGCTGCTGCTGCTGCTGCTACTGCTGCTGCTGTTGCTGCTGCCACTGATTACTGCCACTGCTGCTGCGGATGCTGGGTAATATCCAAAAAATCAGAAATCGCACATTCAAAGGTGTTGCACTTACGCGCTCGAAAGCCGTTCTGAACCGTGCAACCGGTAAACTTGCCTTTTATACGGGGCAATTTGATACCCATGCTTCCCCTATGGCCGGCCCGATTCGATGAAAGCTTTCCCCACCCAGTGCGTGTGTGTGTGCGTGTCTGTTTCGCTTTTTCTTGCTCCCTTTTTCGGTCTAGTCTAGCATTGGCTGAGGCCGGGAGCACGGACAGTCGGTCGGTCTCGTCTCCCCAGCAAGTGGGCATCCATCCATCGCCTTGCAACAGTGTGTGTATGTATATGTGTGTGTGAGTGGAGCATATGATGCAATCGCAAGCAGGATCGCTGTGAGAGCCGAAAGCTTTCCGACATGCTATTGCGTGAGCATGGGGAAGCTCACCTATGATAGCAGCTATCTCGCTTGCTCTACCACACGCTCTCAGGGGCCTGAGTCAAATTCATTTCAATGACAAGAAGAAATCCTTCACTCTCGATCTGATCTCTTGGTCTCTATCTCTCTCTCTTCGTTGTCTTTGAGTGTGGAAAAGCTTTAATTTTTACTTGTTTCACATATCATTTCTACACACACACACATGTGTGTGCTGCTGGTACGGGGGTTCTTTATTTGTTTTTCTCGGTGATCATTTTTCGCTTTTTGTTCTGGTTTTGGTTTTTGGTCACCTCAATGCCAATTTGATCTCCCACCAGATCAGTGGAGGGGTTGGAGGTGAAAGAGAAGACAGCAGTAGCAGTGGTGGGTGCTGCGCTGCTTCCTTCTAATCGGTGATCACTTTACGATCGCTAGATAGGCCCCCCGTCGAACAGTTCAGTTCAGTGGCTACCCAACTGTTCTACCGATGCCAACAGCTGTTCGGCCTGTCTATAGGATATCCAAAAAGATCAATAAAGATCACTACCGATCGATATTAAATCGATCTAGATCTTGGTTGACAAAGAAAGGCCAAGCTATAGAGACCCAAATCTATCAAGAAATGATCGATGAACTACTAGAAGAATACGCAAACATAGAGATTCCTTGTCTGCCAAAAATAAAAATGTGAACTTCAAAATAACATCGATGGGATACAGAGAATGGGATTTTGTGAATGCCAATGCGAATACGAAACGAGCGCCAGCGACGTGCAGCATACATACATATGCACTTCAAGATACACAGATACTCAGATAATCTGCCACAGATACATATGTATGCAGATGCGGAGAGATACTTTAGATATAGTAGATACGATAGCGAAGAAATGCCAATTCAAATCAACGTTGTCGGCGTCCTTCAGAGCAATGCGAAAATCTTCAATGCTTTCAATGCTAAAATCCCAAGAGTGCTTTGCCTCGTATCTGGCAGATACAAAATGCATTCTTATGAAACCCATGTTCTCCCGATTTGTCGGGCATTTATCAAGCGCCAGGCCTGCCGACAAAGACAATTATGATAAATGTCACCAGAATTGAGGAGCTACCAAACTAAACACAAAAACAAAAACAAATATAAACAAAATTGTAAAAAATTACAAAAATTACAGAATGCTGAATTTTTGGCATAATGAAAATGTATATGAAATATAAAATAGAAATAATAAGCTGAATTCGAATCAGCAGAGAAATGATACACCCACAACTACTAGGCAGAGCTGAAGAATAATTTTCGTAATGATTTGAAATGCTCAAAATATTTGAGAATTAACAAAAACAACATCACGAAAAAACAACAAATAAATTCTAACAAAAACAATTTTCAAACATTTTAGGAATATTTATAGTTCCCAAGTTTCAGTTCTCATCTCATCATCGTTCTTCCCCTCAAGATCGGAATCTGTATTCTGTATGCCTCTTCTGCTCTCGTTTCTTTTCGCACATACTATAAAATTATCATAACTTTTTTTGTTGGCTTTTGCTCATGTTTTTACCGCTGAAACAATATCTGCGACACTGACGATGAGCACTACTGAAAAAATAAGAACAAAATCCGAGAAAGCCCAAACTGAAGCAGAATTTTCACACGATATTTTTTGAACAGAAAGAAACATTTTGCGAAAATATTTGAGTATTTATTTCTCATCTATGCAAGGCGATAGATAAGTTAGGCTGCCTTATAATACATATTTATATAGGGTAGAGATCTGCACATGTTTATAATGTTTATATAGTAGAATGAACAGTAAGTGGTCGTAAATTATGGGTCACCCCAGAAGAGTACTTAAGCGTGTTCTTGATTGTTCACTAACACAAAATCAAATTGCATCTTTGCTTAAGTACCAACCGAAACCTCATAGCCTACCATATCGGACTTCGAAACCTTAAAGCTGTCTCTATTTTTATGTACCCAGAGGTAGAGTTTATTATTTATTCTTATTATTTTTTTATTTTTAACACATAGTAAACAATTTTATATGTCATTAATTATCGTCCACCCCAAGGGAGGACTTTTAATCTCTTTCATAACAAATTTCTTCCAGATGGTTCTCTTTCCCAAAATAATATAACAATCCTTGTGTATTCTTGATAGAATCCCTGCAAAAACCTCAACAAAGAATCTATTCTTCTCTCTTCCTAATTTTATCAAAGAGCCCAAGCAACACATTTCGGTTTTGAGTCATTGACGCAAAGCAATTTTGCAATTTAGTGTCAAGATGTTGCTTCTTCTTGGTCTCTTTTTGGCATGGGCGGCGGCCTCCCTCAAATTGGTTGGGGCAGCCACAAGAGGAGTGTATGGGGGGTGGAGGGGCCAGATGGGGTGGTGCTGCTGCCGCCTGTCTACACGAGGCAGCAACAATTATTGCATGCAATGGGCTATTTCAAAGCTGCCGCCCGAGTGCGATGTGAGAGGTTTCCTCGTACCATGCCCACCTGCACCATCATGAACGCCGCCGCCGCCGCCACCATAGAACAGCAGCCGTCCGTCGTGGATGCCAAGTAGAAGACAGATTGAAAGGCATTTTGCGAGAGGGGTTGGGGTTGCATGAAGATGAAGATGAACACACAAAAGCAGATCAGAGGGAACACGTTTCTGGTGGAGGTTCACCGTCATGCCTATGCGTATATATCCCATATATAGGTTAGTGGCACAGATTGAGTGTGGATTTCTATGAGTTAATGTTGAAATATTCCACCAGAGATCATTAATCATAATATTAGCACCAACAGATGCCAAAACTATGGAACAAATTCTCAAAAAACCTGTTGCAGAAAATGTTTATTTTTTAAGATATGATTAAAAGATTTTTAAAGTTAAAACCTAAAGCTAAAGTTACATACAATTATCATTAAGGTATTTACTTTCGTTTTGCAAACATTTGTAGGTAGGACTTTAAAAATCGATTCAACGAGGTAAAATCATTAAAAAATGTTTTTTTAATTCAGTAAACAATTGACAGGACTTCAAGATATTAATTTAATTACTGGCTATTCGAGAAAGTTCGATTCAACCCCTTCACTAAAATTATATACATTCAACCCTCTGGTAGTTATTCTTTTCTCTAAAAATTGAATTCCCATTTGGCTTCCCACATGCCACACACATTTTTGTTACTGTGTGTCTCTATGCGCCACCCAGAGAGGTTACGGACTCAGGCATCTATGCCCGCCCCATCAGTTTTGATTTTGAGATGGTATCAGTAACCCTGCCCCGAAATTTCTGTCGAATGGTATTCCCGAAAAATTTTTAAAACAGCAATTGGTACACAGGGAAAATATTTTCAAAACGGCAACCGTGACCAAAATACATACATGTTCTATAGATAACTTTCGTCTAAATGCATTGGAACCTATCCAAATTGTCGATATAAAAATATCCATCGTCGTGCTGACGTTCCCCGCTCGTCGATCGTCGGTCAACGTCGGGCACTCGGCCGCATCTGCATCTGCATCGAAAATCTCTGGTGCACCAAAGTGAGCCGTACTCCCCACCCAATACCCGAATTCTCTCTTAATTTTGCAAATTATTCTCGAAAGGGGAGAGCCGGTGGGGCCAGGCAGGCAGGACCGTTGCCAGGTAGCATGCATGGGCCCATGCGCGCCTCTGTTTTCGCCTATAATGCCTGTCATGAAAAATGAATGAATACTTCCTGCATTACGCCCGGATTATGTAAGAGTTGGGCTATTTGAATATCTCTCTATTCCTTCCCCAAAAACAATGGAAACAATGGATGGGTTTACAATTGACAACTGCACATGGAAGTGTCAATCATGGTTGATCTTAAAGTCAAGTATGAATACTGATCAGCTTTGTGATTGAATATGCGAAATGTGTCAAGTCGAAACCTTTTTTTGATTGAACGTTTCTTTTTGAAAATTCAGATTTTACAATTCTTGTAGGTACATTTATTTTGATGTAAATAGAATATTCAGAAATGAAAAATAATGGATCATTCTATAGAAATGATGTATAGAAAATTTCGCAAATAAATCAAATAATTTATCTTACCTATAGTACATACTCGTAAACTATTTCCGAACATGGTATGTATGCACATACCATATATCATTAGTTTCAGACAGTTTTAAGATAGAGTATGCACAAATTTGTTCTAACATAGTTTTATGAAATAAATGGAAAACATATTAAAAGTGTTCTCCAAGTCCTGGGACTTTTTTTTTAATTCCGTGGTCTTATGGGTGAAATGCTCTATGACCTATTGGTCCAAAATGATAAGTAGAAGCCAAACTATAAAGAAAACTTCTGTAATAATATTTAATAATATATTTTACTTATGAAAACGGTTCAACGGACACCATAAAACACCCATATAGATACGTATGTATATGGTCAAAAATAACAGAAGAGGTAGTGATTTTTATTAAACTATGATATCATTTTTAAAATACAAATTTCCAGCATAGAACTTATTGAACACAGGAAACATCAATATTTTCCCTAACTAAAAAACAGGTAAAAATGTTTACATTTCCTATAGTACAACAATTTGTTTACATATGTATTTTTGCAATCTAAAATGTTTTCCAGTCCCTCAGCTGGTTGTGGATGTGCGATTCGTTGTGGGTCCCATATGATTGATTGCCGTGGCTCAATTGAAAACCACGCACGCATTAATGTAAATCCAATCTGCAGAGGATCTAGCTGCTATACTATATATATTTGTACACTTGAAGATATGAATGTGCAGTTGTCATTTATTGCTTATTAATTAGGCAATCATATCGAATCATTTAGTATTAGTCACTGATGTGTGGAGCATTAGGAATTATTTCTGTAAGCATTTGTCACCCAATTAAATCGACGGCACCCCGAAGTGCCCAAGCAGCCGACAGGCAGCCAAATCATCCACAAAAGCAACAACTACTAACTACTACATATATAGTACACGAGTATGTATATATACATACATACAACTCAAGTGCAGCGGAATGCAATAATCGAAGTCTATATAGCGTCGAGACTTTTATTAATGATGAGTGAAAACGAGAAATAAAAATGTTTTTCTTTTGAGGGTGCAGAAGGGGAGGTACATGAATATACTCATACGATTATTCAAACCCCCCTTTTCGACGCCACCGCCTCTGTGGGGGTAATGTGTGTATGCAGACTGATTAATCATATATAGAGACCATATAGACAGGCATGGAAATGAGTCAGTACGCAACAGATTGTAAGAGTATTTTTCGATTTTTGTTTTTAGACAATTTATGAGCGACAAGCAAAAAGTATTTTTAAAACATATTTCATACTCCACTGAAAGCAAAAGGAACCCCATCTACAAGTGTATGTACATATGTGGGTCGGGAGCAGAAGAAGACTGTGCTATATATCCAATCTAAAGATATGTACTACATATATGTATGGATGTACACTGTACAGTGGAAGTTCTCTTGAAAGAATATATTTTTATTTGGCAGAACATTTACTACTCCTTTCAATGGAGATCCTTAAATTGATATAGATATATGCTATATATATATACTATCCGCTTTAAAGAGCTTTTACTGTACGTATATATGTATAGTTAGCTGTAGGAAGTTGTGTGGTCAAGTTATGGTATTCAAAATCCAAAAATTCAAGCAACATCAGGTAGATAAGTTCTGAGCTCTGGATATGCGGGCAGATTGTTTACATATGGGTCTACTATAATAATGTATAGGTGTATAGGTGATGTTCCTCTATATACCTCGGCGAACATACCTACTACTAAATCTAAAAAACATTTCATATGCGTTTAATATAGACGCCGCTGTGATCTAAATTTAAAACAAAAGCTATTTAGTTGCGAAGAAGTTCAACACAAGCGAACAATTTCTTCGCTTCGTTCTACTATACTCTGCAGTTTTGTTCGCTTCTGCGCTGACTATAGATACATATCTATATAGGAATATCTAAAATTTACTAGTAGATACAGACGCACACATGGATGGATCTGACAGAAGACTGTGTGTGTGTGGTGACTGCGTCCTGGGCACTAACTATACGAGGAGAATCAAGAGAATCAAAGAAACGAACGCATACGCCGTGTGGTACGTGGACCCATGAGTCCGTCAGCATATCTCACAGATACACGAGAGCTTCTTTGGCATCTTTGTGTGTGTGTGTGTGTGTGTCTGTGCAGCGGCTGAGCAGTAAAGCAACACTTTTTTTTTTTTTTTTTTGCTCGTGTTCGTCAGCACGTCCATGTCCACGTAGTGTATTGGTGTTTTCATCTCTCGAAATGTTTCAATTTGTCTATTTTTAGTCGAAAGTTTCTTTTTGTTTATTAGTTCTTTTCTTTCGTTTTTTTGTTGTTGTTGTTGTTGCTCTTTTTTTTTTTGTTCTTGTTGCTTTTCCTCTTTTTGACTTTCCCTCTATGTGCTGGGTATACTACGAGCGGTATATAGGAGCTTAGATACAATATATAGCAGTGGGTCGGTCGTGGCGAGGTCTCCTCTGCTCTGATTTAACGTCACAACTGAGGAATTTTTCGGCTATTCTTTTCTTGGGGGCTTCTTCTTCTCCTAGTACTGGCCGCTGGCTGCTGGATCCTCTACGCATTGTTTGGCCTGCCTTTCATATGTTATTCCACTGAAAAAGCTTTAGCTCTGTAGTTATATACCTAAGTATGTGTATATGGCCTATTATGTACAGCGTTAGTATAGGTACGAGTAGTAGTATATAGCCTGCCAATAGCTGGGCAAGGCGTCTAGGTGTTTTGCTTAGATTTAGCTGGGGGATGTCTATAAGGTCAAACTATGTACATATAATCGCATGAAATACTTAGTTGAATGGGTTTTTATATAAGTTTGATAACATGAGCTCAATTAACAAGTGGAAAAGGTGTGATATCATTAAAATAGATCATTAGATTTTAAAGTAGAAAAAGTAATTCAATGAAGCCAAAAAGTAGTAGAACTGATTGGTTTTTTTGAGCTTATTGGACACTTTTTATTTAAGTGGTAAACAAGAGCAGTCAACACATAATTTTGACTCATTTTAAAATTTATAGATGAGATAGTAATGTCAAAATCTGTTATTTTGTAAGAAATGTATCCTTTTCTCCATAATTAAAGTGATTATTTAAATGATTTTTTATTTATTTGCTATTATTATATATTAATATTGCTAACATTATTGGGAGTAGAACTGGTATCGGCCAAAAGCCTTCGGCTTTTTTTATGGTCTATTGATGTTGGTTTATGGTCTATTATGTTGATTAGAATATTTGGTAAAACAAATGTCACACATCCACCATAAACTCCTTTTATTCATTATCTGAATACTCTATGATTAATCATATCAAAGCACAAGGCAGTTATAGAAAAGCAAATTAATTTATCTTAATTGTGGATTCCTTTCAAATTCTCAGTGAAGAGGATCAATGATTTCCCCACAATCGAACCCAAAGCGAATACCACCAAAAATTCTATGCACATGCAGCACCGCCAGTGAGTAAACAGACATAAAACCATAAATTGGTTACCATGGCGCTGATTTGAGCCAAAGATACTGCAGATATATTGCGCGCATATCTACGCCATAGCCGCAGATACGATACGGTTATGCGGAATACAAGATACTCGTATGAACAGCATGTTTTGGTAATGTTACGCTTGAATTCCCTGTACTGCTACTCGTAAAACATTTCGCAAACAACAGATACAAGCGATCCTGTTAGATTATGCCCTTCAGAATGGAGCGGAAAGAGAAGAGAGAGAGAGAGCGCAAACTTTATCTAGGGGCTACAAAACACCATGGTGCATAAATCAATATTAGGCTTATCTTGACCAGCTGTGAGAATTTGTGCGGCTGTACCACATCGCAATGATATTGCGGGGTTCCAGCCATGACCGAAATGGTATACCAAAACCACCAACGACCAACAACCAACGAAAAGTGGCATTGACACCTCACTTGAGTTTCACTTTCCACACGACATGGGTTACTGGTCGGAGACACGGGCCTGGCTACTGAGGGATCCAGCCAAGCTCATCCGCTACCTGGTGCTCTTCGCCTGCAGCATCGTGGTGATTGTCCAGCTCTACGAGTGCTTCGCCAAGCTCTACAATCCGCCCATCTCCACACACTCCTACTACAATCTAAACGATACGATTGAGATGCCAGCGATAACCCTGTGTCGAGAGCCACCCTACAGAGAGGATGTGCTCACGGTGAGTAGGTCCTGTGGGATCCTTTGAGAGCCTTTCACTCTAGCAGAATTCTTGTGTTGCAGAACCTTTCGGGGGGTTACTGTCCGCATCCAAAGTATGCCACCTGCTGGAT
Source organism: Drosophila bifasciata (assembly GCA_009664405.1). Taxonomy (NCBI): domain Eukaryota; kingdom Metazoa; phylum Arthropoda; class Insecta; order Diptera; family Drosophilidae; genus Drosophila; species Drosophila bifasciata. The sequence goes on from CM019042.1 coordinate 12,447,248, forward strand.
GAACTATCCCTTTGGTGAAATTCCCCTGGATGAGTTCTTTGAGAATGCCACCCACGACATCAGCGATACATTTGTCCTCTACGGACTGAATGGTGACAAGAACAGTGGGTACAGTTTCAGCAATATGTTGGGGCAATACACACACACCCACACTCACTCACGCCTTTTAGATGTGGAAATCGACAGCAGTCTGCACTTTTATATGGGTCGCTGTTATACACTACGCCCCGAAGGCACCCGTCAAGCGGGTTTCCAAATCTGTGGGTTACTCCCTGCTGGTGGAGCATGCCCGATCCACCACCTCGACCAGTGATGTGGATATTGGAGGCACTGGCTGGCATGTCTTCATACACGATAAGCGAGAGAACTTTACAGGTAAAGTTAGGTACAGATTTCTCTTTAAAATATAATCTTAACTTTGTACATCCTCCCACCAAGAAGAAATCAACATGAAGGGCTCGGGACGTGTGGAATATGTTTTCGTGAATATCAATGAGGAGATTGAGATCAAGCTCCAAAGTCAATACTTTTCCAATGTGCAGACTCGCGAGGAACCTTGCTCCAGCGAGGAGGGCTACAGTGACCTGAAGGTAATCTTAAACGAAAGATCTTGTGTCCCTCAGCTAAACCTTAAACTACTTGCAAGTGTGGGGATCATTGCATCTGGCAGGATTTGGCGGATGAGTCAAGATGTTCGGGTCCTTGGATGCACGAAATTGTCAATGCGCCCTGCAACGACACCTTATCCATGAGGAATCTAATATCGGACTATAAGGCGTAAGGTTCTATCTTTAAAGAATTTTACACCATTAATAATTTTGTACCATGTTAAGGGTGTATGAAAACGAGGATGACTTTGACTGTGACTGCATTCAGCCCTGCCAGTCCCGCATCTACACAACTTTCATACAGAACCGTAAAGTCTTTAGCCAGCCAGAGCCCCGCTCTCTAATCTACGTATACTACACAACCAAATTGATATCGGTACGAATGGTAGATGATGATATATCGAACATTTTATGATTGGTTTTTTCGCCGTTACAGATGATTGAAGAGCGCCCAAGTTATGATACAACGCAGTTTATAGCCGATGTAGGTGGCTCGTTGGGCTTCCTGTTGGGTCTTTCGGTTCTGGGACTCATTGGAATACTGGAACATGTATGATATAACCCTTAATTCTGTCTAATGTATGTATGTTATATTGTATTCTTTTCCAGATGACTCTCTTCTTTTGCGGAGGCTTCATCAAGCGCATGCAGCAGAAGGAGCAAAGTAAATTGGCCGAAACATCAGAGGATGGGCAGTCCCAGACCAGCGATGAGACCATCGATGTGGCCACAGTCTATAAGAAGAAGTCTAAGTATTGATCGAAGGAATCCAGCTGGCTTGGCATTCCATAAATCGCACTTGTACCTCTAAGCCTAAGCAACATACTAATCAAATAAATTTCTTACATTTAATCAACATTAGAAGCAAAGCTAAGAACTATTTATAATACAGACAGAGAGACAATGAGATTTTCCTCCAGTTAGGATCTAAAAGAGCCTAAAGCTCATCAGCAGACCGAATGTGGCGATCATCAGAGTGCTGACAGACATCGAGGAACCATCCGAAGTCGTCTTGAGAATGACATTTGTGTTGAGGATATCGCCCAACTTGTTAATGATATCCGGCAGCGGGGAGGTCCTACTCTCGCAGGCTGTATTCTCGATGGCCTCCTTCACACTGGCTGTATGAATGCGGAAGTTGGTGGATCCGGCATACAGCTCGTCGTAGATAAACACTGGCAGCTGGTTGGACAAGACCCACAGACGCTGCTCCTGATCCACCTTGACATCGCTGGGAAAGATCATGCTGTCGTTGTTCCTGTAGATGCGGCTCTGGGCATTATGGGTGAAGTCCTGAGAGGTGCGCCAGCAGGCGACTTCATTCAAGTTTGGCAGGGCATAGAAGAGCACACCAGTCTCCTGATCCAGGAACTCAGCCCCCGCCTGGGTGTTGGGTCCACGAGAGCCGAGAACCTTGAAATCCCTATAGATATCCGGCGAGGTGGCCAGGGTCTTGTTTCGCAGTACAGATGTGCTCACAGAGAACTCCATTGTGGAGCACAATGGATGGAAGTACAGCGTGGAGAAGCCCGTTTCCAGGGGTTTGGACAAGGCCAACCCGTAGAGTCCATCATCCCACTGAAACTCGATGCCATTGACGCTAAAGTTTCCGGCCATGGGATCGGGATGGAAGTAGTGATGCTGCACGCGCCACGATTCCTGGTCCTTCCACGAGTAGACAACCAAGCCGGGACTACCCAGATCCGCAGCATAGGCAAAGGTGTTCTCGCAATCCCCATCTTCTATGGCCAGATTTGCCAAAAAGGAGCCCTGCTTGAATTGTCCGGCGGGCAGCGTGTGACGGCGCAGCAAATCATCGTTGTGCAGATCGTAGACCAGCAGCTGGGGCGCTCCATACATCTTGGTTTTCTCCAGCACACCAGAGATACGTAGATCCAATACCCACAGGCGACCACAGCGATCCGCCCGCACACGGAATGGGGAAATCAGCTCGGGTTCTGCCTCAGCCAGATTGTGGGCCTGCCAGCTGGGAAAAGGCTTCAGGGCAGGCTCTTTAGTCGAGGTATCTATAAAAGAGAAAGAGAGAATGAGAGAATCTTACTATATATGATTCCATTTATTGTGGGGTATTGATCTCCGATTCTGTTGTATTTGTATTCTAAGTCATTTGCATTGCTTTTGTTTTTTGGCTGCTACTAATTGTAATATCAACAACATTTGGTTGTACTCAATGGGTGACTGCTTTTGGGATGACTAATCAAAACAAACTCCATTGACATTGGCTGCACTTTGGCTGTGGCTTGTATATGGGGGCTGTCTCATTGTTCAACTTGTTAATTAGCCGGGGGCTGATCTTGTGGTTGCGGCAACTTCCCACTCGCCTTGTTGTAAGCCAGCAAAGGGTAGAGCAACTTTGTTCGACGGGTTCAGAGTGGGTCATTAAGATAAACGTATAGTACATACATATGTATGTGCATATTCATGTTAATTAACTTCAATTGCAAATCTTTCAGTACGTCAATCAGTGGCATATCAAAGATGTAGAAATAAATATGGTATCTTATCTGAGTTAAATCTTCAATATTTCACTTGATACTTTTTTGATTTGATAGTTTATTACAACCAATATTATTCTTATGCGAATACCTTTCAAACACGATCGCACATTAAGTGAATATCCATACTAAACGTTCTTTTCATACTTCCTTATTTGATAGATCCATATTCTGATTCTGTGTATATTAAAGCTTTTAAACTTGATCTCCAAACATATATATTCTCTCTTTCAATGGGTCAGATTAGTTTTAGAGGTATTGTTTATAATTTTGAAAACTATTCCGTTTTATTTACCTCTTGCCAGTTTATTCAAACATTGTATGACCATCTAAACAATATTTCCACCTGCTATCACCAAACGTCTATGGTTATTGTACACTCACACCCCCCTCGGTTACCCAAACGAGCTATGAATCTACATATTAGCCATGCCCCTGAGTGGGTTGTGCAGTTAATGACGCCAGCATGCTGCAGCGTGCGGAATTATGGTAATTATCCGACAAGTGCGAAAGGAAACTGAATTGTTTTGGATGGTCAAGACTGTTGATCAGACTGTGCCGTCAGAAAATCCAAAACAATTGCTGAGATTTTAGTTCAGTTCTTGGCACAGAAAAGGCAACTGCAATTACATTCAATGCTGCTGCTTGCAGCTGCAACAATGCAACTCATTCGCTTACCATTAAGATCAAGGTAGGCCAACGAGGCCGGCACTCCGGCCCGCCATCTAGGCAGGGTCACAAATAGTCGGTGCTTGTAAACCTCCAGGCCAAAGGGTATCACATTGGCGGGCTTAAAGTCGCCCTTCTCAATGGCAGCCCAACGCTGATCCGAGGTCTCATACTTGAAGTCCATTTCCCGCCACTCATAGGCCACGCGGAGATTATCATTGGCCAGCGCGCCGACCACCCATAGCAGGAGGATTCCAATCCAGGCAGACATCATGGCTGCAATCAATTTACTGCAAAGACAAAAATCAATTAAAATTATACGAATGGTTAAGCTTCCGTTAAGCCGCAACGGCCTTGTCCGTGCCATAACCAGATCATAGTCAGTTAATAATATGAGTATCGGATCTCGATCTTGTCACTAGGCCCAGCCCCCGCCGCCTCGGTTGGCCTTCTTTTGGCTCTGACTCAGAGGTCTCTTGCGCGGTCTCGGGCTTGGTCTCTCTCAACTATTTGAAAGTTGTCTTGGGTCTGTTCTGGTTAAGTTGCCAAACCACAAACAAAAGTTTTTTTTTTTGGTTTTTCAGTTTCTGGCTAAGAGCGAGTCTCGTGGTTCATTATCTAACCAATGAAATCAAGACATGTTTTGGGAAAGTTTTTCACTTTTTATATACCCTTCTTTGGGTGCACTTTACGGAGATTCTGTCTGCTGATGTCTGCGATTAAGATTGATGAGGGTTTACTGTCATTTCAAACATACTTTTTTTTGTATCTTAAAGATGATGTTGCACTGAATCAGTTTTTGATTTCTTTTAAAAGAGCTTCATACATCATGGATATACCTTTGCAATGGCATAAACTTCTTTGAACTTGTATGTCATTGTTTTTAGATATTATTGGATCAATATCCGTCTTTGAGTGTTCTCTTTCTTTCTTATACAAACAACTCTTCAAATTTTTATTGTCTACGCATCCAATCAAACCTTTCTCCTGCTTCATCATTGCTCAAGTTGTCTGGCAACGCACTCACTCTATTGTCTGTTTTTTTTTATAGTGTATCTTAACCATTATTGTATCTTCAGCACTCGACTCGGCCTCATCATCTGAATTCAAGTTGAGTCTCCGTCTCTGTCTCGTCATTCGGGCATTAGCATTTCAATGAGCAGAGCCCCTTTGCCTCGACCGCCATTCTCTTTGATTGTTCCCATCTAATAAATTTTATTTATTATGATCTTGCCATCGTCTGTACATTTTGTTACACGCATTTTCAAAATTGTTTTGCGGGATTTTTTAACCGCTTTTTGTATGTGAGTCAGTTGGGGGTTTAATGAATGCCCTATTTCAGATCAATTCCAGTTTGGTCTGTGGGCGTGTCTAAATACTATATAATGTATATGTGAAGGTATAATTACTAATTGACTTTTGCAGGCATATATTAATAGTCTCTGAATTGTTTAAGCTTTGTCTGTGTATTTTTTCCAGTTTTTACCCATTTTTATTTGCTCTTACTTAACACTTTGCTTTGATATTTTTTTTTATTTGTTTTTTTTTAGCATTTTCGGGTTTACGACCAAAAGTAGACGGCAGGCAATTGTGGCTTGAGTTGGGGTCTTTGTACTAGCCAACTCTAAAAAGTTATGCAAACTTTGTCACTTGAGCTGACTTGAATTGAGTTGTGTGGACACCGACAAGAGCTGATCAAAGTTTGTGTCTTGAATCTTTTTTGAGTTGGCCCTGGTTCAGTTACGGCTTTTATTACCACAATGAGGAGTTTGATTTGCTGGCAAAATTTTAACAAAATGTCAGCAGTTCGAACCAGCACTTAACACACCTTGTTTGAAAGCCTACAAAATTCCGTGCGTTACAACCGCCCGCGATGAAGCTCGAAACGAAACTAAAAGTCAACTGAACGAACACCAGCGACTTGGCCAAGACAACTTTATGAGACGGGTTGCGTGAGACGGGTTGGGGTCTGTCTCACTCTCTTGAAATTCCACTGAACTTGAATTAGTCAGTCGGTTAAGGCGACTTATCACTTGGGGGGGAGCTAAGTAAATTTTGGCACGCTCCCTGAGCTATCCGAATAATGTTAATAGATATGTACATGGATGTAGCCCGCTCCCACGCTATGGCGATTTTAATCCCGGCTATTATCATACAAACAGCAACAATTTCAATTTGCAAATTTATACACAAATACTATAGCTGACCATTTCAGCTTCAGTGGGCTGTGAACATTTCGACGGCCCCAGATGACAAGCCCCTGAAAATACTCCCACAGCCAGTAGGGGCATCAAATGAATAAAAGGCCTACTGCTAATTATTTACTGACCCATAAACATATTATAATATACATATATATATATTATGTTAAGTACGGTAATCAATATTTTTAATATGCATTTTTAATAAATTTCTTTGGGAATTATCATTGGTTGACCTCTAGAAAGTTCTGTGCATTCTATGCCATGAATGAATCGCTGTCTTGATGGCTCTCACTGACGAAGTACTGGTTGGGGATTGGCCATGCGTCATGAATCTGTTTTGAGGGATTTCCAGACCCCAGATGCCCAAGAGACTAATGAAAAAGAAACGAAATGCTGAGCCACAGCGAGACTGGAGAGACGAGACTCTCATACAATGTACTATAATAGTATATACTGGTACTATATCACAGCTATAAGAAAACGATACTGTCATGCGGGAATGCAAATTTTGAATGAAAGAAATGTGAAGGTGTGAGTACCGGTATTTTAGAGTACAAAATTTCTTCAAGGGTTTCCATTTTAATTCTCTTACATTTATTTTAGACATTCCTGAAAATTGCCCAGAAAATAATATCAGCATACATTTTTTTTGTTTTCATTTATTTGATTTATTAAAATTCCAATAAATTAATTTAAAAAGATAAGAACAATCAAAACATTAAACTAGAAATATTATCATTATGCAGTTTTCGATTTTTGATTTTTGTTGTTGTTTGTTCAAACAATTGCTTATATAATTTGCTGTTTGTTTGTTGATTTGTTTTTTTTGGTTTTTTTGTTGTTTTTGTTTTCGTTTTTTATAGAAACACATTTTTCGTACAAGATGGCTAAATATATATCTTTTGTTTTTCTTACTTTATGCTTTACTTTCCATTTGTGTTACAACATTAAAAGTGGTTCAACATACAGACATATGTATGTATGTATGTATGTAGGCAAACCTGTTGGTTTTTTTTGATTTTTTTTGCATTTGCACTAAGTAGTATAGTGGAGGCATTAGCTAGGTATTTGTGTGATTAATTGCCGAACGAACAGAAATGGATAAGGGAAAACAAATTTGTTATATTCCGTAAGCTTTAGTTAATAGTAAATGCAACAAAAATTTGTTTAAAGCTTATGAAAAACATAAAAACTGCAATTTATTAAAATTTACTCAAAGATTATGAATAAAAAATACACAACAAAAATAATCAACTTTGGTCGAAAGCTTCAAAGATCTTTGGTAAATGTCAAATTCTGTTCTGTTTCAATTATGTTTAAAATTTTGTTTTGGATCTTGTAATACTTTTCCACACATTATTGATTATTTCGATTTGAAAAATGATTAAATAATCAACCAACACTAAACAAAATTGTGGAAACAAACATTATTATCATATAGATACATATGTATATGTATAAGATCTCTTCTGAATCCTTTCATTTCGGATGCTTTGAGAAATGGTGTGGTCGAGGTGGTGGTTGGTGGTGATACTGCCCTCCGGATTGTGTGGATTGTACAAGACGCGTATGTTATGCGATTCGGTCTGATAGTAAAATTTATAGCAGTAGTTATATGCATGTGGAAAGAACGAAAGTGTATGGGTGCAAGACAAGGACCGAAGAGTCCAACAGTTATTTCGATAACTGTGATGTGCCTTCATTTCGGAGTTACAGGTATGCTAAAAAGCAATCAAAATCTAGCACATCGCCTGCGTCCTTTTGGAATTTATCGGATGGGTATCGGAAGGCATACTCTTCACTCAGGGCATGCAGAACATAATCCAAAGATAGACATATACCATTTATATATATATAGATATAGATAGAGAAATGGAGTAAGAGAGATACAGAGAGAGAGAGAGGACGGACGCAGGGGACTCTTCGCTCAGCAAAATTAATGTGACACGCTTTCAACTGAACCCAGCAGACATTTACGCCATTGGTAATGGATGTGTGTGTGTGTGTGGGGTTTTAGTAATACAGTGACTGCAATTTGTTCAGCTACTCGCGTGTCGCCCAGCGCAAAGACAGACAGATTGGTGGACTATGTTAAGTTTTAATCATAATTTGGGGTTTCTTTTCGCAAAACACCTAAAGCCCATCAAAATTTATAACGAAAACTGGTAGCTTTTTTTTTTTTTTTTTTCTCTCTTCAAACGAACGCGTGCATTGTATGTTGATAGTTTTACATTTAGAGCAATATAGAAATTAAATGACATCAAAATAATCGATAATCTGAAAATGACCACCACCAGTTTGACTAAAAACTTGACTACAGTCGAGGAATGCAAACCAAATGGGACACATTTGTAAATTTTTACTAAATTTCACTATAACATAACTAATTGTAGAGGATTGTATAATTCATAATGTCGGAACATTAAAATTTAATTTAAAAAAAATTGTTTTGAACAAAATATTAATCAAATGATCAACGAAACAGTGCGCTTATACCATGTGGAAACAATCAAAATTCATGGAACAAAAAAAAATATAAAAAATATATATGTTTTAACTATTACTAGTTTAAGACTAGACAAGTCTAAACATCTTTTGATGCACTCTTTAGATGCACATAAAGCGACTAATCAACGAATTTTCGTTAGCTAAATTCGAAACCGAGATCATAAATCAAAAGTTGAGATCTCAGAACTTTAATAATTAAACTTTAACTGGAACTTTTAAATTAAATAAAACAAATAATATTGAATTATATAACAAATTTTAACTAGACAACAATCTGTTTATTCTGTTAAATATCAAATTAATTTATCGCTCAATGGATTTGCATTCCCGACCTTTAAAACAAGGAAAATTTATAAGTGAAAAGCAACTCTACAAAATGAAATGCGGCCATCAAATATTTACAGAGTCTTTTCAATACGTTTACCAGAGAGAGAGAGAGAGAGAGAGAGAGACAGATATATATATATATGTATATATACTACAGATACGAGTAGAAACAAAGACTGTGTACAAAGATGCGAGTTTAGTTGTTTGGTTGTGAGAATTGTACGTAATAGTATTGCCACCAAATCTGGGAATTTGTCTGTCTTGCATTGAGGTACTTTCGTCTGAAGCACGCCGTTCTAACACCGCAGGATGATCGAACCGGGCCAAACGAAATGGGATATGGCCGGCGATATCCCCTCAACGGTGCGGCAAATTTGCCAGACCCCAAAGTCCAACATCAATTTTGCGCTAAACTGTCCCGAGTGAATGCAGGGGGCGGGGGAGGATGGAGATTCGGATTCACTCGATATTCTAGGGCAGTTTTTCACTTGTCATTGCTGATGATTAAGTTACACGATATAGTTACAGTAATACATGTATTTATACATATAGATAGATAGATAATGGTTGGGTTATAAGTATATTATGTGTGTAGATACTCAAACAAGTTCGCATTAGTTTCGGGATGAGTGTGTTAGGGTAGGCTAGGGTTATGGTGCTATTCAAGGATCGAAGTGCTAAATTGTACTAGCCTAGGCTACGCTGGGTCCACACGGGTATTCAATGATCTTTTCGGAATGGGGGAGGAGTTCAATCTATGACATGCTGCTGTTTTTAGATTCCCACAAAATACAACAAAACTAAATGGAGCTGGGAACTTTTCAAACTGCCAATCAACTACTTATGCTAGCTAAAATCGTATCTATGATTATCGGATTAACAAAAGCCTGAGAGTCTACATTATGGGAGGAGCACTCGTACTCGTACTCGTACTCGAGTATTTGTAGCTATATTATTTTATTTTATTGTTGCTGCAGTTGTGAGGCAAGGAAGCTAGAGAACTTTTGAACTGTTGGAAGAACAATACGATAACAACAAATTAAAATGGTTCAAGATTAATATAGTATGTAGTTTTTGTACTTGCTAACATGTGAATTATGATTTCAATAACTATATAGTAGATGCCTCCTACGGATAACTCTACGATCTATGTATATGCTATAGTGGTAGGTAGGGGGGTAGGGGTGTTGTTGTTGTAGTTGTTTTGTTGTTGTTGTTTAGTACCAACCATACCATAACCAAATGACTTAGGATAGTATAGTATTATATCATAATAATAGTAATTGAAAGAAAAACAAATTGAATGTAGATACCTGCTCTGATCTGTTGTCTGGCGCTCTCACACACACACCAAATAATATATACATCAAACATATACATTTTGATGACCAAAAGAACAGAAATGATACAAAGAGAGAGTTGAATATTTATATATAAATATATGTATGTATGTATATAGTTATATATATACTATATGTAGAGAAAGTTAGGACTTACTTTTTGTCAGCCACAACTGAACGAAGGAACGAAGGTCTAGAGGTCTAGAGACAACATATGGGCCTGAACAAAGGTTGTAAGAATTGTTGTTTTGTGTTTTTATAACAGTAGTATAACAGTTTGTAGAGCATTGCACATGGACATAAGGATCGATAAACTATATAATTTACGCACAAGTAACACAGAAAAAACAACACAAAAATGCTGCTTATGGCTATTGTCAACATACCCAGGGCTTTGAGCGTACAGGTTTTTTGTGTTTGTATCTGAAGATTTTGATTTTCTTTTGGTTTTGCTTTTCTTTTCGGTTTCTTTTTGTTTTTGTTTTAAAGAAAATACATGATAAAATAATTTGAGTGTGTGTGGGTGGGCGTATTTAAATTATACATGTTCACTAAAACTAAAAAAAAAAGAAAGAGAATTTAAAAAAAATAGACAACATAGATAAAATGTCAACGATTAATATTCTGGTTATACAGATATATAGATACATATAGAGAAAGAGATCTACAGCACAGAAAAATAGCTTCAGATGAAGGAGGTTTTCTTTTTTAATAGTGTTTAAGGGTCGTATGTGTGAGTGTTAGCAGTGTGTGTTTGTGTGTGTGTGCGTGGGTGGTTGTGTTATACATTGTGTTATACAAAGAGCACAAATATATATGTACATGTATTCATAGAGACATTGATTAAATCGGATTAGTGGAAAATTAAACAGTTTTTTGATCGCTTTGAAAAACAACAGAAGCGAGGAGTGCATTAGATAAACCAAATATTGTATGTATAGATATATATATATATATATATAGATGTATATATATGACATCGACTGATTTACTACGCATAACCGCTGGTTAGTGGGTAGCTTGTGGGCATGATCTTTGTGTGTGTGTGTTGTGTATGTGGCTGTTGGTGTTTGGGATTTGGTGTGTGTGTGTGTCTCAAAAACTGTTATACATTGAAAAAAGAACTTGACTTTGGTTGGAGTTTTCAAAAAACTTGCTTGCTGACGATTGACGACTCTTTTGCTTAGCTGATGTTTGGTGTCATGTTGGTTTAGTTGATGGCTGGCCAATGCGCTCCGCCTTATTCGTGGAACAGCAACGGCAGCGGCAGACTCAACAATGGCGGCTGGTGATGCAGTGTTGCCGCTGGCCGGGGATATGGCCGCGGATGCTGCGCATGCAGGTGCTGAGGATGTGGCTGCGGTTGCGTTTGCAGTTGCGGTTGCGACTGGGTTGCTGGCGCTTGCAACAGACCCGGCGCTGCGGGCAGACATCATCTGAATCGCGGCTGCATCATCTGCAGCATATTCGGATGACCCTGCAGCATTACGCCCATGCCTGGCATATGCATAGCGCCCGCAGGCAGTGCTCCATTGAATCCGGGCAATCCAATTGCCTGCATTGGCATTAAGCCTAAATAATTGAGATTAATAATAGTTTATTATAATTCCGAGGACTGTTAATTGCTTCTACTTACCTGCCGGCATGCCGTGCAGACCCGGGCCCGCAGCAGCTCTCAGCATATTCCCACCGATCAGGGCTCCATGTGGTCCAATGGCCATGGCCGGTCTCAGCATTGGTTGCATCAGCTGCATGTGCCCCGGCAACGGCATCTGAACGGCACAACGGTACGTTTATGGAGACAAAGATATAGAAGAGCATGAAACAAAAGATCGGGGATTAGTACTCTTGATTCTTGGATCTTTACATGGTCTATATTGAAGCCATTGTACACAAAATTAGCTAAGTTGTTATTAATTATGTTTGTTTGGATTGTATATTGTTTTCAAGAGTATTAATAAGTTTGGTTTTTGTGTACTTATTCAATAGATGGATAATAGGTGTGTGTGTGTGTGTTTGTGTGTTTGTAGTGTGTGTTTTTGGGTTGGTTTTGTTGTGGGTTGAAAACGTTTTGTTGCATCGCATTACAAATGTATGATATAGAGCAGAGAGAGATATATATAGAGTAGAGTAGAACAGATCAGATCAGAGAAAGAGCAGACGCCTCTTCTCTTCTCCTGGCAAACAAATAATATACTTAATTTGGTTGTAAATTTAAAAAGAAATAAAGTACTTACAATTCGGAAACTGAACTGACGACGACGTAGTGGAGAGAGGGAGGTTTTGTTTTGTGGGACTACGGACCAAAGCTCAAATTAAAAATTCTTTCAACAAAGTATAAATCATATAGATAGAGTTCTCATTTAGAACATTTGTTTATCATTTCAGTTTTACTAACCAGAGGCAGGGAGTCGAGTTCAAATTCCAATAACTTTTGAGTTGGAAGATAGGTTCATAATTGTTTATACTATAGATGGATGGATGGATGGATGAGTGAGGAAGAAACCAACAAACAGACCTCTACCATCAGTAAGCATTTAGTTTGCGCGCAAAACCAGATGAATGTGTGTAATGATGTGTGTGTGTGTGTGTGTGTGTGTTAGTTGGTTGGGGATAGTGTGTATGTAGTATGTTATAGGGATATGTGTACGGGTACACAGACGTACAGAGATGCATGACATGAATGATAAAACATAAAAGAGCATATGACATACAGAGTACAATTTACAGATCAAAGAACATTTAGAGATTATGGTTTTTCTGGTATTTTTTTTTTTTTTTTTTTTTTTAGTTTTGTGGGTTGTATTCTCGAGGTAACAGATAGATATAGTAGAGAGACATATCAATGCGGTGTTTAGCTTTACTTAAATAGTATATGTGTGTGTATAGTGGATATGAATTAATCAATCAATCAACCAATCAATCAATCAATCAATCAATCATCAATCAATCAATTAAACCAACCAACGCAGCAACCATTACGACAAATTCAAAATTGTTTTTTTTGTATTTTGTTTTTTTTTTTTTGATAATAGAAATTATTGAAATGTACTTACATGGCTTGCAAAATAGTTTAAACATAACTCACTCTTCTCTCATTCTTTAATGATATTATTATTATTTTGTTGATTCATAATTCTTTTCTCATTATTTTGTTTTTTACTTGCAAGGCAGTAGTACGTAGTGGGGGGGGAAATTGGAACTTTCTTATTTTTGTACTGTGGGGGGGTTTGGGACTGGGGGTATTGTATGGCATGGAGGGGATATTAAAAGTATGATAGTGTTGTGGAGGGTAGACAGAGAGATAGAGGAGAGTAAGTACTTGCTTAGACTACATAATTACTTGCATAAGTACGACTAAGTAAGATTATAATGGAGTTGTTTGGCTTTTACTTATCTTCTTGCATTTCGCACTCTTTCAATATCGCTCTTTTTTTTTTTTTTTTTTTTTTTTTTTGGCTGGGCTGGGAGCTAGGGTTGGAGTGATCGGGTTGGGTTGTGGGGGGAGATAAACTTTTTTGTTGGTACAAAAACAATACATACTGTATAACACTGTTCGGGGGCCCTGCGCAACACTTGCAACTCTTTGTTTTTCAACACTGAACTTCTGCACTGTACTGCAATTGTAACGGTAACTTTAACACAGTTTTTTTTAAGGTTTGTTGTTTTTGTTTTGTTTTTTTTGTTTTATAAGCTAATTAAGTTTTTAGAATTTGATTTAGTGTAACATTTGTTATTAGTGACGGTTGAAATTCATTTTGATATTCGATATACGAGGTGTTTGCCAACAAGTAACGGGAATGCTGCAGCTATAGTGTTGGTAAGCGTTTAAGCTCCCAGAGTAGGATGTTAGATCAGGAATGTAAATCCGAGAGATCGAGCTTAAGAAGGATTTCGGATAATAAAAAGCATCATAGCAGTAGCAGCAGGAATTAAGCAGAAATGTCAGCCACGTCAGCAGACAGTCACTTTCGAACACCTCGTATACCACAATGATTAGGATCTAGGGATCTTTTAAAGATCCCAAGCAAATGATTTCAACAGCAGAAAATTAGTATAAGTTTGTGAGTGTAAGGAATGGACCACTGTTGAATGTCTAGGCTATGGGCTACTCCTAGAAATAATTCAATTTCATGTGCATAGTAGATGGTTTCCCCCTAGAGCTTAGTTTTCGGTTGGATGAACAACCCAGCTAAAATAAACATTTGCTAGTGTGTGATGCTGGCATGATCTCTGCAATAATGATGATGCTAGTGATGAAGCTTTAAACTAAAACATCTAATTAATTGGATTAACCCACTTAAGAATGCTGTCGTTGGCTTTTTGGCACCACCCTAGGACACGAGATCAGTTCTTTTTTTTACAGATTGAGATTCTTAGCACTTGGGATTTGATTTTTGTTTAGTCAAGTTGATTCTTTCGTCTGGTTTGGCGCTGCATACGCACTAGCAGAGGATTAGAGACTTACCATGCCACAAGCCGCGGCGGCCGCAGCTGCTGCAGCAGCGCCCGGATTGCCCGGCTGCCGCACAGCCTGGAAACGCTGAAGCATCACAGCTCGATTGATTTGATCCTGTTGCTGCTGCTGGGCATGCTGTTGTACCGCCTGTTGCTGCTGCTGCTGCTGTTGCTGCTGCTGGTGATGCTGTTGTACCGCCTGCTGTTGTGCAGCCACAGCCTGGGCAACGTGAGCTGCCTGCACCTGAGCTTGAACCACTGCTTGAGCTTGAGCATGGGCCGCCTGTACATGCGCCTGAGCCTGGGCCTGAGCCTGTGCCTGGGCCTGGGCTTGAGCCTGTGCCTGGACCTGAGCCTGTGCCACGGCCACAAATGCGGCGGTCTGTAAGAAAATTTAGGGAATTGATTTGAATTTGTCTCATAGTCCACATGGGGGAATATTTTTCTAAGAAATCAACTCAAATTGAAACGAGAACATAAAGTTTGGACAGGGCTTCGTCCTTTGAAATCGAAGAGCCAGAAGTTAATCTACATCTGCCACACCCTCCGTTTGAACGAATATTATCCGATTAAACAAAATATCAAATCTAGAAATCCCCAATGTGGGATTCGATATGAGATTCGTTCAGGTTTTATCTTTGCAAATTCGAAATGCGCGATCTGTAGATGGTGGAGGACGAAAATGGGACCAGGACATGGGTGGACCCTTGTATATATTGTTGTTTGCATTGATGTTTGAAATCAAAGTACCTTATGTGGTTAAATTGAAAACCGCCGTTTCATTTGTTTTGTTGCCATTAATTTGTTTGTTTAATTAAAAAATTGTACAGACATATATCATACTATATGCTAAAAAAGTGATTTATCTTTTTTTTCTTTCCTTGTTTTTTTTGTATAATATTCTTGTATTCCGTAATTGCTTGCGTTCGCTATGGTCTCGTGAAAACGTACTTTTCGCCTTCGCATTACACCCGAAATTTGCAAAAATAATCATAATCGTAATCGTAACAAAAATCGGGTTTTTCGTATTTATAATCATTATATAAAAAAAGAGTTGTCCAACTTGGAAATAAATGGAATTCATTTAAAGAATGCGAACGAAACGCAAAATGCAGTCGGATCTCAAATGTAAGTTAAAATTTTTTGTTGTTTCAAGTGATTCGTATGTTTGTCTTTTTTGTACAGGTCCGTGGTCTGTCCGTTCGTTTGTTACTGTTCCAGTGTGTGTTTTCTGTCATATTTTAATCGTGGGGTCGGTTCTGTCTGTTCTGTCTGTCGTCTGCTCATTTATATTGACTATGGTTTCTATAACTATGATAAGAACTCACTTCCTGGGCCTTTGAGATGGCTGTGGAGACAGCAATCGCATTTGCGGCGGCATGGCTGCTGTTGCTACTGCTGCCTGTGGGCGAAATTCCAGCCAGCGATGGAGGCGGCGGTGTGACGGGCATCGATGATGAGGACCCATTATTGCTTGGGCTTTTTCTGTTGTGTGGATTTGCGATTGCGGCCATTGCAGCAGCCAGACGCGCCTGATATTTGGGCTGGCGGGCACGCAACTCTTCCAAACTTGAATCCTCCGGCGGATGCATAATCTTTGTGCTAACAACGGCCGTTGGTCCCCCACCCGACGAGGCGTTTGGAACTGGCGGACGGCTCTGTTGCTGTTGTGCATCGGGCGGGCCACTTGGTGGTGCGCTTGATGCACCACCAGCATGATTGGTGGTGGGTGGAGCACTTATGGTAGCATTACTTCATTTTAAAAAATCAAACAAAAACAAGAATAAGTATGAAGTTAGTTCGCGAGAGCCATGAAATAGCTCCCAGTTCCCATATGGAGTCTATTTCGGGGCACGAATGAGTTTATGATCCCCACCTATACGCTGGAAACGTGGGCTTCTGCTGGGCCATGGCGGCAGCGTGATGATGATGCGCCGCTGCTGCTGCAGCCGCTGCTGAGGTAGTGGCCATCGCAGCTGGAAACAGGGGACGCGGCGGCATCATGTGCGGCATCATAGGTACCGGGTAAGGAGGCAACGGCGGCATATGTGTCATCATTCCCATGCCATATTGGCCCAGCATATGAGGGGGCATCATATTCGGGGGCATCATCATGGGAGGGGGTACGCTCATGGAATCTGAAATGGATATAAACCATCTTGTAAACGCATTTGCTTATTTTATCAAATTCCATATTACTCACATTCAACTTTCTTCTTTGCCACCGGCTCGTCATCGTCGGAATCCGATTTTCCGCCATTCTTCTGTTTCTCGTGATCCCGGAGGTCCTCAACTGGTATACCATCCATGCCGAATATTTCAATTTCAATGTTTGAGCGATTGGGCAGTGAGTTGGGAACCTTGTCGACGGTCTCCTTATGCACTTGCATGCAGTGGATGGACAGTCCAGGACCTGTGTACAGCTTTTTGTGGCATATGTGGCACTTGAAATGCTTGGCCTTTTGATGTTGCACCAGGATCTTTTCATCGTCGAACTCACGGTTGCAGTACCTATTTCAAAATGAGTTAAGGAAATGCCAAAATATTCGTTCTGCCCGCCCCCTGGCCAACACCATTATATAAATTTCTCCTGTGTGAGTGCTCGTTTGTATGTGTACATACAAATTTTTTTTTGCCCTCCCAGCCAGCGGCACATGCTGCGAAAAGTTTTGTTGCTTGTTTTAAAAAAGGATACCAGCACCAGGGTTTGGAGGCCTTCTTCTTCTTGCGACCCATGATTGTAAATTTGTTTTAAAGCACTTAAATTCAACGATGCGCTCGGCGAATTCCTTTGAAATTACAAATATCTATAGCGAAAAAATATTCCTCGTGAGCGTCGTGAGAAAACAAAATGGAGTGTGCAGTGTTATCGATACTGATGCTCAGAAATATACCAAAATATACCATTTCAATATCATTTTCAAAATATACCGTAAACATACCGAGGATAAACCAACTTCCACTAACCGTACAGTGTATAGATGTGACGGTTCATACAAATACTACTGTTTGTAAATTCATTTTGTAAATAAATACTTTTATATCACCAGTTTAAATGGAAAAGAAGCTGCGTACTTCTTAATAAATTATAAGTTTTATTTCATCAGTATAAAAATGGTATTATTAGTTTGGGCTATCGATGCATATATATATATAACGAATATCGATATACAACAATCAAAGCGTTGCCACATCATTTCGCAGACCGGCATTAAATAAAAAAAATAAATTAGCATAAAATGGCAGATAAAAAGGTAAAAGAAGCCTCAATTAGAAAATAATTTCGATTCATCAACATGTACGTCTCCTTCCAGGTGGGTGGAAACAATGACGGAAAGGAGAAACGCCGCAAGGAGTCTATTCTAGATCTGTCTAAGTACCTGGAGAAACAGATCCGTGTGAAATTCGCGGGCGGTCGCGAAGCATCTGGGATTCTTAAAGGCTACGACGCTCTGCTAAATTTGGTGCTGGACAACACAGTGGAGTATCTGCGCGACTCGGACGAGCCCTACAAACTCACCGAGGACTCGACACGGAGTCTGGGCCTCGTGGTCTGTCGTGGCACAGCGTTGGTGCTCATCTGCCCAGCAGACGGCGTCGAGAGCATTGCCAATCCATTTATAACGCAATAGAAGGATCCCCATTGCCTAGACTAAGTACAAAACTCTTGTGGAAATCGATTTAAATATATTTAGCGGCGACACGTACATAAATAAGTGCTTAAATCTAGTTGCTTCAGCTGCCACAGTCCCTCAGTCCAGGCCAAACTCGTTTCGTATCCAGGGATACTGGGCCGGACACTCCATGCACGTGTAGAAGTATCGATCCTCCTGGAGCACCCTGCTGCGTACCTTGCACACATTGGGTATGTTGCAAACCTGTTCGTGATCGTCCAGCTCCTTTGGCTGGCAGTGCCAAGCCTCGAACTGGTGCATCTGATTGCTGGGCGTCGGATGGCGCATCCACTGAATCGCCTGCTGGTTGGTCACAAAATAAACATCGGGCAGCTTTTGCAGATCATCGAGAAATTTCTGAAGAATAAGCAGAGTAAGAGATGTAAAATTTGACTGGCTTGGGAAGGAATTGAATTCCCTTTCATATTTACCAAGAACGCATTCAGATAGTCAATCTTTTTGAACCAGGTGGAGTGGAAGTACAAGCCAAAGGGTGCCCGGTTGCTCAGGTAGTGTCTCTTGAAGTTGTGCGTGAGCAGTCTGTAGATATCATCGCCACTTAAATGCGGCGGACAGCTGTCCACCATGCCGCACATGTACTCGCCGGCTTCCAGTTGATTCATCACCAGTTCCCAGATGCCCGGATAACTTCTCGATGGACAATTCTGGTTGACGCCCGTGCAACTGTGCGGCATCTTGTAGTCCAGTGTGTACGGCCACAGAGGGGGATTGGAGTGCGGTGCCACCATGGAGGCATCGTAGACGAAGCCAAACTCCTTCATCATCAGGAACTGACGATTCCAACCCACGCGCAGGAACGGCACACGCATTCCCCGTATCTCGTCCATCCGAACGGCAGCAAATTTGTTGATTATGTTCGCCTGGCCCACCATCTCATCGAACCAATCCTCAATTGTGGCATTCTTGGACCACCACATCTCTGGACCGCGATGGCTGCAGAAGGACAGTAGAATGGACTAAAGGAATAGTAATAGATTGCAGCTGGGAACTTACGTTACTGAATGCACGGCAATCTCGTGGCCATCGTTCCAGAGCTTCTGCACATATTGATAATTGGTAAACGGATGCGACACGTAGAAGGTGCCCTTGATGGGGCAGCCATTGGGATTGCGACGATTCTGGGTGAACAGAACCTTGGAGAAGAGCTCCCAGTTCTCGTGATTGATGGCATCATCGAAGGTGAGCAGTATCATCTGAGGGATTGTCTGCGCTCCGAGATTTCCGGGTATCTGAGTGCCATCCTTTGAGCAGAAACAATGCGGCAGCTGGCACTTTCTCGAGTCGCACGCCCCGGCCGCATTCGGATCATTCTCGACATCGCACCAGCCCTCATCGGAGCCATCCGGGCAATCCACGGAGCCATCGCAGAAGTATTCCTGCGGCAGGCAAGTGCCATCGGCACAGCCCAACTGATACTCATCCGCACAATCGGCCATCTCCAGCAGCGGCTTGGGCGCCGGCGTCTCCGCGCTCACATCACAATTATCGACGTTCGCCTTGAAGTCACATATCTGACGCACCACATCGAAGAGCAGTCCCTCCGAGCATTTGAACTCAAAGACCTCGCCGTCGAGGCACAGGAAATACTTGGCACACTCGCTGTTCGTCCAGATCTTGTGCACCGGCCTATTCGGATTGCGATAGAAGCGTGCATCATGCATGCAACTGGCTGTTGAGGCCGAGCGCCGGTGACGACTGTGGTTGCTACTGCTACTGCTAATGCCATTGCTGCTGCTGCTGATTATTCCATCATTGTCTGCAAATTGGTGTGAGAGAGCTTCGTGTAATTATCAAGGAAACTAATTAATGCGTTGACCCAATTAGGAGCAGCCTCACGTCAACCCAAAAGTAGTTAGCCATTGACTGACTGTCGGGTTGCAGCAATACTCGTACGTACGTACTCTCGTTGCTTTAGTGTGCCGTGCCACCGATCACGCATTGGAATTGAGGCATGGGCGTTGCACAGACGGAGCTCAAAGGGGTCAGCCCCAGTTAGAGCCCCCAACACACACACAGCAGACTACACTCGAACTATCTATCATCCACTTATGAATCAGATGAAGTAAAGCGGATGCGAATTTTGCCACACCCCCTGCCACCCACATACGCCCCTTGGCCAAGTTATGGCCATGGCGTACCACCATCACAATGTAGCAGATAAATTGAAATGCGTTTGCATCATGAATTGGCCAGCAATGGCCCGTAGCCAGATCGTGTGCCGCACCAGATCGTAACTCAGGCCGATTGGGCAAGCGACCAACAAACACACGCAGAAATGCTTTAATGCAGCAATGCAGATGCTATCTCCAGATGTGTCTACCGATTGCCCGACTCTATCTGCATCTGTGAGCAGCCCCCATCTAGCCGCATGCCTCATCTGTATCGGTGCCGCTGCTCCAGCTGGGTTGCAGCATTTAGAAAGTAAATTTATCACATTTTACTTTGCCATGGCAGCGGGTCAGGAAAATTTCAGCAACTGTCATTTGGGTTCAATGCACACTCTTTGGGTGCAGGGAGGGGGCGGCCTGGTGGTGGGGGGGGCCTGGCCTAGCCAGACTTGGCTCTGTTCGTTATGTAACAGATCAACAACTTTCACACCCAATGCGCGCGCATGCGCATGCCAAAATACAAAGAGAGACACGCACCCAATCAAGAGATTGGCTCCCCCCCAATGATGACAAACAAAAGTGGAGAAATTACCAATGCGCATAGCATCCAGCGACGACATAATCATCAGCATAACAATGACAATGCTGGACAGACCATATTGTGGGAGTAGGTTGAGATTTTGCATTGATAACGCCGCCCGTCGTTGGGCGGAAGCGACGACCTTGACTGTGAAACCAGTCTTGGCTGGTTGGCAATTTAAATTTTCCCCGGGGCAAAGCATTTTTCTGCTTAATTTCCAGTTTGCGTGTGTCCACAATGTGTGTTTCTGTTTCTGCTTTATTTGCTGCTGCGGTGTATCTCGCGGGGAGTGGGAAAAACTAAGACCGCACCATCACCACCGGCGAATGAGACGTGTTGTAATTGCGCCGAGCCGAGAGCTCTGTGTTGTTCCGCTACCGCACAAATTGTGACTGAAGTCTTGTGGGATGCAGGCCTGGCTATATATGTTTATATTTGGGCATTTCTCTTCAAAGAGGGTAGCGGAGAGCGCACACCTTGGAGAAAGCTCTTAAGTCGATTTCTCTCTCTCTTCAATGGAGTACATTTCTATCACTTTTTGGTAAATCTAAAGAAATATTTTTAAAATATTAAAATATATATTTAAGAAGTGCATTGCTATTGCAAAATATTATTAATCTTAACGATAATTAATTTTAATTTTTAAGAATTTTTAAATTTGAATTTGAATTATGCCTTTGAAAATAACGCTGCATTTTGGTGCTGCCAACTCGTTTCGATATCGGTTTAGTTCTAGCGATAGTTGCCAGGGGGCGCAGTTGCGTCTGCAGCCCTGTAGTAGCGTCCTAATGCCATTGGCGCCTGCAAACTGTATTTAGCTGAAGCATTATTTGTGTTACTCCCTAAAAAATAGAAGCTATAGAAACCCCACAGGATGAGTCCCAGCACCGGCACTCCGAAAGCTGGTGGTGGACGCAAGAGCGGTCAATATCGGATGGCCCAGATGACAGGACAGCAGCAATTGCGGGCCCAACAGGAAGCCGACGACGCCGCCGCAATGGACGCCCTGGATGATGCCATGGTCTTTGACGATGAGGAAGGCGGCACACGCATCGGGGAGATATACATACCGCCGCCGATACCGCCACACTGCTCCATGGAGAGCACTGGCCCGCGGCTGATTATCAAACAGATTGTGAACCAGAACTTCAAGAGTTACGCCGGACAGGTGACACTGGGACCCTTCCATCAGAGCTTTACGGCCATCATAGGGCCCAATGGCAGCGGAAAGAGTAATGTGATCGACTCGATGATGTTCGTCTTCGGGTGTCGGGCCAATCGCATTCGCTGCAAGCGTGTCTCCACGCTCATTCACAAATCCTCGCGGTATCCCGATCTTCGCAGCTGCTCGGTGGCCGTACACTTTGAGCAGGTTGTGGACAAGGGCGATGGCACCTGCGAGACGGTGCCCGGCTCTGAGATTGTCATCGAGCGTACGGCCATGTCGGATAATTCCTCATACTATCAAATCAACGGACGTCGCGCACAGGTCAAGGATGTGGTCAAGCTACTGAAGACCCATCATGTGGACCTGGAGCACAATCGTTTCCTGATTCTGCAGGGCGAGGTCGAGTCCATAGCCATGATGAAGCCCAAGGGTCTGAATGAGAATGAGACGGGCATGCTGGAGTACCTGGAGGACATTGTGGGCACCCAGCGATACATTCTGCCGCTGCATCAGATCAACCAGCGCGTGGATCAGCTCACCGACGATCGCACAGAGAAGCACAATCGCTGTAAGTTGGCCGAGCGGGATATGAAGGATCTGGAGCAGCCGTTCAACGAGGCCGTAGAGTACCTGAAGAAGGAGAACGATTTGGTGCGAACCAAATCGTGGGTCTACCAAAAGTCCATCAGCCTGAAGAAGATCTCTTTGGCGGAACACACCAAGGAGCACCAGAGCTGTGCGGACAACCTGAAAGAGCATGACGAGGCCACCAATGCGCTCAAGCAAGAGCGCGCCGAGAAGGAGGAGATCATAAGAAAGGAAATAGAGTAAGGCACAACAATGCAAAAAGGTGTTGGCAGCTATATTTATACGTCTACCCATTTGTAGGGCATTTGAATCCCTGGTGAAGCAGAGAGATCAAGTGAAGAAGAAGCTTGTGAGTGCAGAGCGCGCCTGCACAGAGGTTCAGAGCACCATGGAGAACACCAATAAGCAGCGAAAAAAGGACAAGGCCCAGATTGAGAAGAACGAAAAGGAACTGGAGGACTTGCGTACGTTGCCAGAGCGGAATCAGCGTGAAATTGAGGAATGTAACAGGAAACTGGAGCGCCTGGAGAAGGACAAAGTGACGCTTAATGAGGAGCTGGAGAAACAATTGAACGAACTGAAGAACAAAACGGAACCCCTCACCGAGAAGCGTCTCAAGCTGAGCGACGAGCTGGTGGGACTCAAGGAGCAGGTGAACTCGGCCAAGGCAGCGCTGCAGGTGCACGAATCCGAGCTGAAGATCCTTAAGCAAGTGGAGACCACCGAAACGAGAAAGTACGAGTCGCTGATGAGCTCCTACCAACAGTCGCAGCAGAGTCTCGAGGAGAAGGCGAACAGAGTGGCTGAGCTGAAGCAAACAATTCCCGAAATGAAAACGGAAATCGCCACCAAGACAGCGGAAATGGAAAAGCTGACCAAGGAGGAGCGCAATCTGTCCACACAATGCACAAAACTTAAGGATGAGGTAGGCTCCATTCAATTGAGCTATTCCATTGCTGATCCTTCTCTTCTGTTAGATTAACGAGCGATCCAGAACCATGCAGTTCCAGCGTTCCAACGACAGAGTACTGGACTTTCTAATGCGCCAGAAAATGGAGGGCAAGATCCCTGGCATTCTGGGGCGTCTGGGTAACTTGGGTGGCATTGATGCAAAGTATGATGTGGCCATATCCACAGCGGTAAGCGGTCGCTTGGACAACATTGTGACGGATAACTACGAGACAGCCTCGGCGTGCATTGCCGCCCTCAAGCAGCACAATGTGGGCAGAGCCACCTTCATTAACCTGAATAAATTGGATCGTTTTGACATGTCCAAAATTAACACGTACGTTTTCTATCAGAATCCATAGCAAGGTAACCCGTCTTTCTCTTGCTCTCTCTGAATGCAGGCCAGAGAACGTTCCACGTCTGTTTGATCTGGTGAAGGTCGAAGATGAACGTGTGCGGGACGCCTTCTACTTTGCCATGAGGGACACACTAGTGGCCGGGGACCTGGAGCAGGGCACACGCATTGCCTATGGCAGGCAACGCTATCGCGTGGTCACGCTGCAGGGCGAGATGATTGAGATGACGGGCACAATGTCTGGTGGTGGCAACAGACCCATTCGAGGCAAAATGGGCACCCAAGTGCGAACGAAGACGGCCCAAAGCGCCGACACTTCGACATCACAGAATGCCGCCCTGGAGGACATGCAGATACAGGCTGAGGAGCTGCAAACGCGAATCAACTTTTGCCAAGAGCAGCAGGGTCGTCTGGAGCGCGAGGTGCAGACCCTTCAGATGACTGTGCAGCGCAACGAGGCGGAGTACAAGCGGCTGGAGGTGAGCATCACATCGCTGGAGCAGCAGATGGCCAGCAATCTGAAGCAGTGCGACCTGCAGCGCCAAAAGATGAAGAAAAAGACCACAGACGAGGGAGCCGTCAAGTCGCGCGAGGCACAAATAGACACCGCCAAGCAGGAATTGGAGGAGGCGCTGACGGCTGAGCAGGCAATGAGCAGCCAAATCGAAGAGATTCAAGCGCAGTACCATGCCCTGCGTAACGAGAATGTGAAGCCCGTGGAGGCAAAGATCAAGAAAACTGCCGCTCAAATCGAGAAACTGTCTTCCAATATTCGCTCCATGAACGTGGCCCTGAGCACAGCGGAGCGGAACATTGAAAAGATCACTGAGAACAACAATAATCTGCGCGAGAACATCAAGACCGCCGAGGAGAAGCTGCGCACCCTGAATGAGCAGCGACAAAGGTTCCAGGAGCACAAGGAAGATCTAGAGAAGGCAGCCGAAGAGGCGGCCGAGGCCATAGACAATGCCAAGAGCCAGTCGTCCGATTTGAAGAAGCAAATCGACGAGCTCAGCAAGCAGGAGAATCAGCGTAACATTGACCGAATCGAAATGGACACAAAAGTGCAGAACATAAAGGCGATCATTGATCGCATGGTCAATGTGGAAATACCGGGCTATCAGGCCAAGCTAAAGCCGCTCAAGCTCAACGATATACCCGGCGAGACGGAGCCGCTGATGCCCCTCAAGGAATTGAGCGAAGACGAGCTCAATGCGGAGGCACTGAGCGATATGCAGTACAAGGAGACGGTGCTCGAGGAGCAGCTGCAGAAGAAACCGAATTTGAACTGCATCAAGGATTTCAATGAGAAGCGAAACGTTTATCTTGATCGCGTGCGCGTGCTGGAAGACATCACCTCGAAGCGAAACGAGATGCGCGACAAGTACGAGGAGGTGCGCAAGCGTCGCTACAAGGAGTTCATGGACGGCTTTGGCATCATCACACACAAGCTCAAGGAAATGTACCAAATGATCACCCAGGGCGGCGATGCCGAACTGGAGCTGGTCGACTCGATGGATCCCTTTACCGAGGGTGTCAACTTCACCGTGCGGCCGCCCAAGAAAAGCTGGAAATATATCTCGAATCTCTCTGGCGGTGAGAAGACACTGTCCTCTCTGGCCCTGGTCTTTGCCCTGCATTATTACAAGCCATCGCCGCTGTACTTTATGGATGAAATCGATGCGGCTTTGGATTTCAAGAATGTCTCCATTGTGGCGCACTACATAAAGGTGGGTTACCAGGGGGGAGGGATTGGGCCGACCTTTTTTCATACTTATTCTTTGCATTACAGGAGCGTACGAAAAATGCTCAATTCATTATCGTTTCGCTGCGCGTGAACATGTTTGAGCTGGCCAATCATCTGGTGGGCATCTACAAGGTGAATGACTGCACGGACACCATCACAGTGCTGAATGTGCCGCCACAGCTGCCCGAGCAGCAGCCTCGCATGACCAGCACAATGGGTGCGACAATGGCCAGCAATATGATTACAGAAACCATAGCTACAGAAAATACAACTACCCAGGATAATACCATTGTGCCAGCGATCAATATTATGGCTCCAGAGAATGATGAGAATCAATCGCCAGAAATGGAGCAGCAACTCCAGCAGCTGGAGGTGTCGAAAGTTGGAGCAGGAAGAGATACAACATTCGCACCACCCATGGAGAGTACGGCCATCTCGCAGGCCATACAAGAAGCGAATGCCACCTGCAGATTAACCACAGACATGTCGCTACAGAGCCCACCCAATTCGCCGCCGCCACAAGCGAACGATTAGATGATTCGAATTGTATTACAAATTATGTTTATGACATTTTAGAACTCCGACCAGAGATACATATATTGATTAACAACAAATTAAATCTAACTACTTAAGCTACCCATAATCTTTGAACAAATACCCGCGAGGGCCTCTGTGGTGGCATTCTTAATGGCCGTGATATCCTCCCCGGCATCGCATGCCTTGGCTATGGCCGGATCCAGGGGCAGAGAGCCCAGCAGAGGCACATCCATTTCGATGCACATGGCTGCCGCTCCGCCGGTTTTGGCTGGAAAGATTTCCGCACTGTGGCCGCAGTGACCACACCGGAAGCTGCTCATGTTCTCGATCACACCCACAATGGGGATGCGTTGCTTCTTGCAGAAGTTGATCTCCTTGCGTACGTCCAGCAGAGCAACTTCCTGGGGAGTGGTCACAATTATGGCACGCACCGCATCGGGTGCATTGTCGTCTTTCAGATAGGAAACCACAGACAGATGCTCGTCCGAGGTGCCGGGCGGCGTGTCCAGCAGCAGGAGATCCAAGGTTCCCCAGTCCACTTCGCTAAGGAACTGGCGAATCATGCCATTCTTTTTGGGTCCACGCCAAATGATGGCATCGTCCACAGAGGCCAGCAGAAATCCAATCGACATCAGGCACACATTGTCGTCTATGCCCACGGGCGACCAGCCCGATCCGGACTGATGCACATTCTCGCCCAGGGCGCCCATTAGACGCGGCTGCGATGGCCCGCAGATGTCAATGTCCAGCACACCGAAATTGTTGTCCGGACAGCTCCTGGCCAGGTACCGTGTCAGCAGGGTGGTGACTGTGCTCTTGCCCACGCCCCCTTTGCCGGAGAGGATCAGCAGCTTGTGTTTGACATCCTTCAGTGCAGCGGTTACCAGAGCCTTGCCCGGATCCTCGAGCTTCTTGTTCGGATCGCTGCAGATGCTCTGATTGGGACAGCCGGCACAGGCACTCACCTGTCCAGCCTGCTCGCTCTCAACGCCAGGACAGTGTTCGGGAGGAGGAGCCTGCATCGCAATTAATTAATAAAAACAATGTAAGACAAGTTGTGAAATTGTGAATGGAATGGTGATAGCAGTGGTGTGCTGCCAACTTGCTGTTGGCATTATGTTTGCATATTATAGGAATTTTAGTATTTTTTCTCTGCATGGTATTTTTATTTGCAGCTACTTTGGCAGTAGTTAGTTTTTTTTTATCGGTATATTTACGGTATTTTTGAAATTCGAGAGGGTATATTTGACCGATAAATCCGCGGTCACATTGGTCTTAACAAATGCTTGTCATCCGGCAAAACAACTGAGTTGAAAACTTTTTTTGGAAATCTGTAAAGTTATATTAATAAGCGCAAGATGGAAACGCTGTTGGGTATCAAGGGTCCCGATTTTGTTATGCTAGCGGCAGACACAACTCATGCCCGTTCCATTATCGTGATGAAAGAAGGTGAGCAACAGTACTAACTTCCATGGCGGCTTGTGTCTCAATCGGTGTGCGAAACTATTCCCTGTGCAGATCAGAACAAAATTCACAAGGTATCGGACAACTTGCTCATTTCAACCACTGGCGAGTCGGGCGACACCGAGCAGTTTACCGAATTTATTGCGAAGAATATTGCCCTGTATAAAATGCGCAATGGCTACGACCTGAGCCCGCGTGAGGCGGCCCATTTTACGCGCAAAAATCTTGCTGATTATCTTCGCAGTCGCACACCCTACCAGGTCTTCATGTTTGTCGCCGGGTAAGTTGCCAAATTCATCAATGATTAAACGTATTTTAGAACTGCTATAATATGTTCTCCCTTTAGCTATGATGAAACTGAGGGTCCCGAGCTGACTTTCATCGACTATCTGGCCAATGCAAAGTCTCTAAACCATGGCGGTCATGGTTACGGTGCCATGTTCTGCTCCAGCATCTACGATCGCTACTGGCGTCCCAATATTACCGAGGCCGAGGCTTACGATATCTTAAAGAAGTGCATTGTGGAGATTCAAAAGCGTCTGGTCGTCAATATGAAGAACTTCAATGTCTCTGTCGTGGACAAGAATGGTGTTCGCAACCTGGAACCAATCAGTGCCGCGAGCCTGACCGATTATAATGCATCTAGTTAGGTTTTCAGCATTTAAAATGCAACATTTATAATAAAAAAAAATGCGCCTGGGTACGAATTGGGCTTCTTTGGTACGAAATTTTAAAGCAATTTTATTTTTGGTATTTATTTTCCATACGGTCACACTATAGCAGGCACAATCATTGACAAAACATAAATAGAGGGAACATAAAATACTTATAAATACAAATATGAGCTTTATACAACAACAGGCTGATCCCCGTAATCCTCATGGACTCGGTAAGTTCTGGCTGTTAGTCAAAGGAATCCATCCATTAACCAGCAACTCCAATGCTAGGCGACCCGAATGACACAAAATTGCGCAAGGTGGAGGTCGAGGTGCTGATACCCAAGATAATGCGAGACCGGGCAAAGGCAGAGCTGTGCACGAAGGAAGTTACAGACTTTCAGGAGTGCTGCAAGACCAGCAGCATCTTCATGGTGGCGACCTGCCGCAAGGAGAACTCGGCACTGAGGGACTGCCTAACGCAATGGTATCAGAACGATGCCTTCAAGGAGGAGTGCAGGAAAATCTATCTGCAGGAGCGGTCAGACTATCGCAGCACTGGAATACCCAAGAAGAATCGCGTGGAGAAAATGTAGCTCTTATATAAGTAGTTTTGTTATTGTTGTTTACTTTGCACGAAAGATGAATAATTGAAGCGACGTACAATTGTTTCCGTGACGGAAATTTCTTTAAGCGCTTCGGGTGTGGCCGTGCTAGAGGCATCTTCTTTGGGTTGAGCGACTGTAAGCAGGAGTACATCTTTGTCGGACGTTTCCGCCACACGTTGAACACCCTTCAGATTCTTTGGCTGGTAGTAATCCAGATCGGCGGGAGTCAGAACGACTACCAAGAAGCTGGCATGGAAATTCCGCGGACTCTGCTTGTAGATAACTACAGTACCAGGACGGCATATCTTTAGAATAACAAATGCATTGTTTTCCAATTACTTACGAAAGTCTCCGCCAAACTTGATTCCACTCTTGATCACCCAATTCTTTGATTTCAAATAGAGATAGCAGGCCAAATTCTCAACAAATCTGTCGTTTAAATCCTGTGCCGCTTTCAGGAAGCCTTCCCAGCCCAAACGGTTGCCCGATAGGTCCTTTATGTGGAGTACTTCCAAGTAGAAGGCCAGAAAACAAGACTCCTCCAGTCCCAGAAGCAGCGTTTCGTCTTCATCGCCCGATGCCGGTCCACCGCGAGACTTGCTGCCTTTTCCGTAGCAACCATTGTCATGGAGTGCCTTCGCCTGGGCAGGATCTGTTATCTCCACAGAGAGCCCTGTAAAGACGCCGTGATAGGGACTTTCCCCTTGCTCAAAAGTGGAAACGGCGCTGCATTCGGATTCCGGAAATTGCAGCGTTTTCTTTTGCATTGAAATGTGAACTGCATAGTTAAATAGTTCACTATCGATAATAATACTATCGAATGTAGCGCAGTGCTGCCAGATCGATGATCGCAGTGTAACCATGTGCAAAAATGATCATTTTTGTTTGGCGTTTTAGGTTTAACCTTATTTTATAAACAATGTTATTATAAAGAGTCCTTTATCTTTATGAGGATACTATTTTGTTAGTAATAGTAAATTGAATTTAAAATTGAGAAATATAATTTTCATCGGTATACTTACGGTATATTTAAAATTTCGGTATATTTTATCGAAAAATCCGCGGTCACACTGCATATAAGTCACAAGACCCGAGTCAGCTGAATTTTCTGTGTCGTAGTAGTGTGAAAAATCACTCGGTAATTTTAATAAATTTTCATAAATTCTGTGCTCGAATTTGTGTGCCAGAGCGACACCCCATTTTGCGTAGGATCCAACCGTTTAGACAAGCCAGCACAATGACTACCGCTTTGTATTTGCCCGAGGAAAACATCGGTAAGTTTTCCCCCATCCGACCTCTGCGAAAAATCGAAGCCCGAGTGTGTGTGAGGGTGAGGGTGGCCCCATCAGCACCCTTACCTCGCCCCTAACTGTGCGATTTTCATTGGACTTTTCCAGACATGATTGCTGCCACCTCGGTGCTGCAGCAACAAGCAGCCGATATTCGCACCAAAACCATCAACTGGGCCTCCTATATGCAGTCGCAGATGATCAGCGAGGAGGATTACCGTGCCATCAGCACACTGGATAAATCACGCGCCGCCTACTTGGCCCAGAACTCCAGTCAGGTGGTCAAGACTCTGCTCAATCTAGTCTCGCATCTGTCCAAGGACTCCACCATCCAGTATATTCTTGTATTGCTGGACGATCTGCTGCAAGAGGATCGCTCACGTGTCGATCTCTTTCACGACACGGCTGGCAAGCTGAAGCAGTGCATCTGGGGTCCCTTCCTGAACCTGCTGAATCGGCAGGATGGCTTCATTGTCAACATGGCTTCCCGGATTCTGGCCAAGTTCGCCTGCTGGGGACATGAGCTCATGCCCAAGTCTGACCTGAACTTCTACTTGCAGTTCCTCAAGGACCAACTGGCCAGCAATGTGAGTGTTCATCTGTATTTTTGATTGATTAGCAATGCGTAGTGCATGATTCGGCTGGCAGAGTGCCTGGCAAGTGCATGTGGGAAGGGAAGGCTATTCAAGCTGTTGTATATAGCATTTTTTGAGCAATGGTCTGCACTCGAAAGATAGTTATTTTTGTATATATTTAAGGATTTAATCCTTCTTTGTTTTTGAACCCAAATCAGTGGAAACTACGTTTTTTTGGGATTTCCTTAAAGTGATGCTACTCAGCATGATCCTATCCTATTAAAATTACTTTTTATAGCATGAAAATGTCAGTTTTTATAAATCCCCAACTCCAATTGAAAATGTCTGAGAAAAAACAAATATGTTTTTCGTTCAGACCACCTGAAATCCGACTAACGACTCATCCATACAATTTTTGTCCATGCTTGAACCACTAAACAAAACAGTCTGAAATTGATACCCTAACCCTGTTTTATTCAAAATAATATGTTTTTGTGCATGCTTTGCCAGTTTTGCTTGCTTTACTTATATGTCAACTAAATTAAGACCAAGCCCCGAATACTCTACGATCCAGTCGTAAGAGAAAAACTCTACAAACGAGCAAGCAGTCTACGTTGTCTTTTTTAATTTGTTTTTTTTCAAAGACATTTTGTCACACAATCCACATCCATCATCGAACGGCACCAACACCGCACCCCTTGAAAACTCTACAAATGAGCAAATCTCTGCAACTTTAACAGCTCGTTTTTGAAGGCTCAACCATTAAACATAGTGAATTTTGTCATCAAATTGCATTCGATTCGTGTATACTGAAATTGTCCGGCACTTCATCTCTCGATCATTCCGTGCTGTCGTACCCGTTTCGTGAGTCACGTGTCCACACCACAGCACCACAGAAGGTCGATCATTTTGTTAATTATTTTGTTGTCTTGTCCATCTATTTACTATTTTTGTACTGCTGCACTCTTGAACTTCTCTCTGAATCAATGTATTTTAATTTATATGCAATTTACCATCAACAATATCGATTAAACTCCTCGATATGTCGACGTCCCCCGTCTCTCTGTGGATGATCTGATCTGATCCGATCCGATTCGATTCGATCCCCCCACAACAATATATGACCCCCTACTGCCCCGACCCAGAGCACATCCTATCTGCAAGAGATGGCCCAGCTGGCCAAGCGGACCCAGACCATACTCGTGCACACCCACGGACTCCATGGCAATAACAAAGACCACCATGGCCACCAGTACAGTCCCAATCTGGCGCAGCTCCAGCAGCAGCATCAGCAAGAGCTGGTATTCTCGGCCAACGAGAGCTATCGGCAGGTGTCCAACAGCGAGCAGGCGCATCAGGAAGGCAAATGCGTTATACCGGTATTCCAAATCACAGAAAACAAACAAAAAATGCAACAAAAATTGCGACCATCAGAAAAACCAAACATTTACTTACACACCCACCACACACACACACAAACACAGTGCAAACACACACAAACACTTACAAAATAGTCCCACTCAAACACACACACACGGGAGCAAAGTCGATGGAGAATCGATTATTCGATATAAATAATAACGGACTTCGTTCTTATCAATAACCGAATTCCACAATTTGCAGGCGGACAAAAGCTTAGAAACTCGACAAATATAAGAAAAAGCTTTGGTTGTGATAGAAAAGGAATTATAAAAACAACAACAATTTTGGCTCTGAGAGAAGAAAAATTTTAATTGAATATCAAAATGTGTTATAATAAAGCACAATTTAGGTAGCTCTTGTTTATTTTAAAGTGTTTAATAGTGATAAATCTGGCAACATTCAGACGGTATATATATTTTTCTTTTATTTATGTACATACATTTTAGAGCGAACATCGTGAAGATGTTTGTTTGATCATCATAGTGAGGATGCTCACTACTGTCTGTCTGTCCGTCCACAACTTATACGGTTTATGTGGTGGTGTTCTGCTGTAACCCACTGTATTCAATTAATTTCGATGCATACCCGCCGACTGCGTTCCGTGTGTTTGTGTGGGATTGTTGAAGTCGTAACTGTTTACTAACCAAACTAATAACCGCGTGAGGAGGTAAGAGCAGGAGAAGGCGCATCCATGGCCATGGAAGCAGTGTTGTCAAGCAGTGTAAAAACATTTAAAGGTGGTGCGCAACGGTAAACCCAAAACTGGTGGTGGTGAAATGTACACTAAATGAGCCCCAAACTACTCTAGACATGCCCCCTCCCTCCTCCACATTCAACGATTCCCACAAAAACCAAAGAAAGAAAAAATATGTTAAACGGTGTAAGGAACAAAAGTCTATACAATTCTCTATATGTGTCGTCATCCACCCCACTCTCACTCTCTGTGTTATTCTCAGATTCTCTTATTGTGCGTAGCTTGTAGTAATTCGTTGTTGTTGTAGCTAGTAGTGAAAAATGTGTAGATTTCAGCTGATACCGAGTATCGTCATAACTAACCCCGCTAACAATCATGGCAGCGTAATAGAGCTCACCCAAAGTCACGACTAATCGTTCCCAATTTCATAATCCTCTAGAACAACGAGTACATTCAATCGGTGGCACGTTGCCTGCAGATGATGCTGCGCGTCGATGAGTACAGATTCGCCTTTGTGGGTGTGGATGGTATTAGTACTCTGATTCGCATTCTGTCGACTCGCGTCAACTTTCAGGTGAGTTTGAAATTGAAATGTGTAAATTGTTTGTGCCAATTTAAATTCGATTTCTTATTCATAGGTGCAATACCAGCTGATCTTCTGCCTGTGGGTGTTGACATTCAACCCCCTGCTGGCCGCCAAGATGAACAAGTTCAGTGTGATCCCCATACTGGCCGACATACTGAGCGATTGTGCCAAGGAGAAGGTCACCCGGATCATTCTCGCTGTCTTCCGCAATCTGATCGAGAAGCCCGAGGACTCGTCGGTGGCCAAGGACCATTGCATTGCCATGGTTCAGTGCAAGGTGCTGAAACAGTTGTCCATACTGGAGCAGCGTCGCTTTGACGATGAGGACATCACCGCCGATGTGGAGTATCTCAGCGAGAAGCTGCAGAACTCGGTCCAGGATCTGAGCTCCTACGATGAGTATGCCACTGAGGTGCGCAGCGGCCGTCTGGAATGGTCGCCTGTCCACAAGTCGGCGAAGTTCTGGCGCGAGAATGCCCAGCGCCTCAACGAAAAGAACTACGAACTGCTGCGCATTCTGGTACATTTGCTAGAGACCTCCAAGGATGCCATCATTCTATCCGTTGCCTGCTTCGATATTGGAGAGTATGTGCGTCACTATCCCCGCGGCAAACAGTAAGACAAACAACATCCTCCATTGGTGTACTTGGACTAATCGAAACTCTCCCCTCAGTGTCCTGGAGCAGTTGGGCGGCAAACAGATTGTCATGCAGCATCTAGGCCATGAGGATCCCAATGTGCGGTACGAGGCACTGCTGGCCGTGCAGAAGCTGATGGTACACAACTGGTTAGTACGATTGCTCGACTCGCCACCTCTCATTCCTACCCATACATCCACCTCTAGGTGTTGTGATATCCATACCCCAAGATCATATCCATATCCATCTCAAGATCAGTTCGAAATTCGATGTATTCAATGTTTCTCTCTATATCTATCAGGGAATACCTGGGCAAGCAGTTGGAGAAGGAAAACGAGAACCAGAAACAAGGTGCTGCACCCATTGCTGGCAAGGCCTAAGGCCCCCCAAAACCAACATCCACATGCACAAGGACACAACAAAATCTGCATACATATTTTTTAGTCAGGCCGCCAGCCTGCAAAACTTAACCAACAATAAGAGTTGTGGAGGGACTGATGGCTGCCTAGGAACACACCCGAACACCATCCCAGGCGAACCCCATCCGGGCATCCTCCACTTCTCTCTCTCCACATTTAAACATGATGTTTGTTCGTGCTACATTTAAGCGCATGTTTGTTCCCTGTTTCCTGTTTAAACTAAGTTCTTGTTAGTCCCATACCCTGCCCAAGCCCAGCCCCCATAGAACGTATTGAGAGAACAATTTGATTTTTTTTGTTGGCATTCCAAAAAGACAATTCAAATAGTGGCAAAGAAAATACAGATCCTCTACGATTGTTCCATTTAATTGTTTACCCATTTTGTTGTTATTATTATTTGTGTTCTTAATTCTTATGTGTGCGCCGCTGTACAGAGTTTTCTTCTAAATCAGATGATATGCACTTCTATTGTATTATAATCGCCTCAGCGCACCCACAAAACAAAATAAATCAAATACAAAAAAAAAAAAAAACTAAAGAAATCGAAAATATATTGTAAAAAGAACCTATCAAGTATTTCTTTCATTAAAAATTAAATCAAATAAGCATAAATGGAAATGTTAAATACATTAACCAATTGTTATTAAAGTGTATGATACACATTTTTGAGAGTGTAAAACAAAAAAAATATACAAAAACTAGCGAAATATATTGAACATCGAATGTTTATTATTCTAAAATAAGTGTAAAATTAAGAGAAGGAGAAGGTATTCCTCCAACATATAATTTGGGTTAATCTGTAAGAGAGGTTATTCAGTTTGTATACTAATTTGTGTGCTCTCTTTTGTTATCTATTCCGTAGAATAGATAACATTTGGTTTCTCTTTGAGAGAGTTCTCCATAGTTTAAGTGTTGTATATCAGCTGTTATCTAGGGCACGAGACATTGTCACTAACTACCATACGGGCGTCTCTTTATAGTTTGTTAGCTAATGCTACTACTATCATAGCACGTGTTTTGAATGGGGTTTCTCTTTACTAATTGAGATTGAATGAAATGTTATCAGAGTAATATTTTCTCTTTTTTTGAATTTGAAAACCCCAACTGTATGATTAGTAGTTCGAATTGGTGAGCCCATTCATTGGAACCCTATCAGAGAAATATGGATTTCCAATCTACAAATTCTCTTTATTTATGGAACCTTGGACTCATGATAAAGAGATCGTTGGCAATCAAAATTTCTCTTTATGGTTTGGTTTTGGAACCAATTTGTCTGATTAAGAGTTGGGAGCTCCCTTAAAAATCGGGTTCCCTAAACAGTCTTGAAAGCTCTAAGATGGTGAACTTTTTTTTCCTCTCTTTCCACAAATATCCAACTCTACTCTTCATGGTTCATGCCACAAACTGGGACATGAAGATCACTGCAAAACGAATTTCTTCCCTTCCATAGACAAAAAAGAGTTCTTCGGTTTTTGGTGTTTTTTTTTTGTTATTATTTAATTTTTTGTTGTTTTACGTGGTTGTCACAAGTTTCCTCAGCTTTAAATTAAGTATTCCACTTTTTATTTAAATTAAATAATAAATTGTCCTATTTAAACTTTATAATTAACATAATTGTAGTTTTTAGGTCTGTATGTTGTAATTGTTGCATCTGTTTGCTGTTCATATTGTTGGTGTTGCTGTTGGATTGTGACTGAACACAATAATACATCCTGTTGTTGGGGTGGTGAGGTGATTGAAAGTAGAGGCTCCTTTTGGGAAGGCGCCTTACTTGGTGGCAGACTTCAGGTAGGCAATCAGATCACCGCGCTCATTGGGCTTCTTCAGACCGGCGAAGATCATCTTGGTGCCGGGGATGTACTTCTTGGGGTTCTCCAGGTATTCGAAGAGGGTATCCTCATTCCAGGTGATGCCCTTGGCCTTGTTGGCGTCCGTGTATGCGAAACCGGCAGCCTGGCCAGTCTTGCGACCGATCAGACCATGCAGATTGGGACCGACCTTGTGCTTGCCACCAGCCTCCACGGTGTGGCACTGTGCGCAACGCTGCACAAACAGCTTCTTGCCCTTCTCAACATCACCAGCTGGAACGCCCATTATGGATTATGTGTGTGTGCTTATGTGTTAACACGGACTCGACTATAACACAGAGGAGAAAGAAAATCAATGATTATTGGGGGGGCCGTGAAAAAAGTTTTTGTCCCATTGCCCCGTTATGTAAACAGGTGATAAGCAGTCACCGGAAACTAGAACATGTTCAAAATGCATTAGGCGGGTGTTAGGCGCTCTGATAAGGTAAATTCTATTTTGAATAAAATGCCATTATCTAACTGGTAGCTTTTAGCTTATCTACGCACCCTTCCGCATCTCACAAGTCCACGCGAGCTCCATTCAACGTCACCAAGCACTCACACACAGACATCCCCGCACATAACATCTCGAAAAAGTTTCAGACAGACGTCTGGTCACATGTTGTTGCCCCCTATCTTCTATTTCTCTCTCTCACACGCTTAAGCAGTTTCGCCCTTGTCTGACTTTCGACGGTGCGAGAATTACTCATTGCGTCAGAATTCATTTTTTTTTGCTCAGCAACAGGCTAACTTCGTCGAATGGAAAACTTTAATGTTTATATAACTGTCGCACAAAAAGCAATGGATCAGCATTGTCTATGTTATGGTCAACATGCCGCATGTGGCTAATTGCGTTGCATGCAACTATTTGAACTTGAGCGCAACAAAAATATTTGTTGCCAGAGAGGGAGAGCATGAGTACAAAGTGCCGTTGCACAGAGACAAGGTGCTTTCATATAGGGTGAGGCATACACGCTCTTTCTCTCCTTCCGAAAGCAAGTGGGGGAGACTTGCTTGGTTGATCGTTTCTTTAATATCTCTGCAGAGCGCACTTAGGAAATTCCACACCTTATATTTATACACCTTGGGTGCACTAATGAGTAAGTCACCTACACACGCATGCAAGCACAATGAGTGGGGGGGAGACAGATTACATGAAAGGCAACAACAATGTCAACATCTGATTTGGCGGTGGCCTTGAAGAGAGAACTTTTCATTTAGAGCTGCGTGTGTGTGAAAAACCACTTTTCCCCTGAAGATAGTATAATTGGAAGTAGGCCAAAGGCAGACGAAAGAGAATGAGAGCATGAGAGATGAGTGAAAACTAGGACAGGGTAGCAATTTCCTGTCACCACAGAATGTTACATAAGGCAACTCCTGCAAAGGTGAAATCTTCTTTTGCAACCAACATCAATGGACATTTTGCGGAAAGCAGATAACTCGTTTAGCCACCACGTGGCGGGTGTATTGGAGCTGGGAAGCATGAGTAAAAATTCCAAGAACTGAAATTCTTTTTTGCCAAAGCCAAAGAGAGCGAGTAATAAGCTGATGATCGGGCAATGTTCTCTCTCTCTCTCTCTCGCTCTACTGCTCATGTAATCATCCCGCGCGCGACGCTCTCTTTTTCAATGGCAAAATGTGACTTCCAGGTTATTTTTAAATTTCATAATTCATTGCTAACTTTTGCACTTGGAAAATTCTAACACATTTTAACTTAACAACCTCTCACACTTGTACAGAAATCCCACTTGTATATACACACACAAGGACGAGTTTATGTAACCCCCGCCGAATCAACCCCCAAAAAAAACTAGAATTATTCGCTTGCGAATCGAATCAAATTGTTTGTACAGCTCTAACTTATGCAAGAGCCACACGGAAGTTACAACGCCTGGCTCTATTATCTGCCTGGAGACCTTGTGAGTGTATAAGGCTGACTAATATTTACGTCACTTTAATTTTTAATTAAAAAAACACCCACTACTTACATTGAACACAAACCGTTGCTGCGGACAGTTATTTTACGAATGAATTTCCGTGAATATTCGCGCATTCAATGTATCGATGGCGTCTAAATCGATAGTGCTCATCGATTGGATGGCGGTTGACTCACAATCGATAGGCTGATACCGAATACCAGACGTCTCCTCTCTAACATGTTTTGTCATCTCTAGTTTGCGCCACCCTGTACGAGTTGAATGTGTGTGCCCGTGTGTGAGCGTAAGACAAAACAAAAAAATAAACAAAAGGACACAGTTTCACGGAGATATTTTGAGGATCTTGGGGAGCACGCAAGGTAATCCTGTCCAGCAATTACTCTAAAAAGGAATTTTCTTCATCGTTTTGACTTGCAGGTCCTCTATCCGGCACAAATGATGACGAGGATATTGAGGGGGATCTTCACATCATGGTTCCATCCCGCGGAGTTCATTGACGATCTGCGGCCCGTGGATGGTGTCTCGCGGCTGGACTACTCCTGCAGACCCATGGAGCAGATCTCACAGTTTTGGGCGGATCCAGCGCATTGGAAATTCAAGCGAACGGACGCTGTGACGACTGCCAGATCAAAGAAAGCCGCGATGAACTATGGCAAGTTCAAGGAGTTCTTTCAGCCGCTCGATGCGAAGATCAAGCAGCGAAAAGTTCAACTTTGATGACGACGAGCATAAAGATTAGCCAGCGCTTCGGTAAGGCCGTTCTGGTAAGGGACTCAGGGCAATGACATGGACTTGGATGTGGGCATGGTGATGCCAACGTTGAGCTCTTCGACAATGAACATTTTCACCACCGTGATCCGGCGGCAATGAATCGAATGTGGATATGGAATGTGGATTGAAGGGTGGATCAAACCAAAGGCCAAAGCATTCACGTGGAACAGGGTACAATTGTGGAGATAGCCACCACCGAATATAAGTGCACCCAAGCAGGTGGGTCCATGAAGCATCCGCTAATCCTAAGGGTATTTATTTTCCTCTTGTTTTGCAGATCACCAAAGCCATTGCGTGCGGCATATTGACCCAGAAGCGTCCTGAAAGCTGTCGAAGATGCCATACATCCATCCCATTGAACCCGTGAGGATGAACGGTGTCAAAGGCGTGGAGGCTGCCCAGGCATGCCTGCCTGATCTGTTGATGGCCAAAATGCCAGACACCTTGTCCCCATTTTTTTCTAGGCGGTGCTCCATTTGGCCAACGTTATAGTCCATTTTCCGCTTACAAATTTTAAACATATTTTGTATGCAACTAACAGAAAAGGGGGAAACGAAGCAAGGCCCATTCCTACCCGTTTTAGCATGTTAAACAATTATAAATAAATAATCTTGATAATACAAATTTATAATACGAAAATCGTTTTATTAAATCATGGATCTTTTCCACACCACCCTTGATAGAGGGTTGCGTTTATTTTTTGCGTTTATCGGGTGCGTTCGACTCAGTTCTTCGACTATACCACTTTCATGGTGTCTCCGCTTACCTCCAATGTGTTATCTTTACAAGAATTGAAACAAAATGGCTCTGGACAAACTCTGAATTTTCTTTTCAGTACCGCCATCATAGTGGTCAACTCCCGCTCGCAAGCAATGCGGACGTCTTCGGAAAACTCACTTCGGTTGGGAATTGCTGTTCCCAATTTGCTTCAAACACCGTGTGATACAATTTATTTAAAATTTTATCATCATGATTAAATTTGTTCATCATTAATTTAATCACGTGGCGATAATCCCATAGGACGGGAAAATCGCTGTTCGGCTTTGGCGAGGGCGGGCGAGCCTATTTGCAGGGGCAGCCATCGGCAACCACTGCAACTAAAAAAATTCTTGTCTCCATTGTCTATTATTTTTTGTAGCACCGTTTTTGGTCGCACTATGGATTTCCTCCCGACCAAGTACGTACCCGAATATTGTTGGTACCTATGGAATTTATAATATAATGATTAGATATAATATGAAAGTCTAAAAAGGTGATAAATGTATGTACATATATACATTGATGGAAAAAATAATAGAAAGGCAATTTGGTTTTTATCTTGTTTTGAATCATATTTAATTGAATTATATAATTAATATTTCATAAACGTTAACGTTAAAACTTTTCCCGCGCATTGTTATTTCTGTTGTTATTCGTTTTAGAATGGGCCATGGCATACATTGTAAGGATATTGAAAAATGACATATCCTAACGTTCAGAAATGAAGGAAAAACAATGTCAGCTATAGCTACAATTATTAAATATTCCAAACAAAGTGTTTAAGGCGGCTCACAACAAAAACAAACCAGGTTCAACATCGGTGAATTTCAACCTAAACCTTGTTCGAAAATAAAAAACCTCTCGTCAAAAAGATATTAAAATTTGATCTAAATGCACAGGTTACTACTTGTACTATAATAAATAAGCTAATTTAAGAAGATATAAGGGGCCATTAATTGTGATTTAAAGGCAGTTTGTCTTAATGTACACCTCTTTATTTTGCACAATCTGCGCAAATTAATTTTTTGCAGGTGACTTTGAGTAACGCTGATCTGTTTGGTGTATGGCGCAAAGAAAAAAAAGGCAACTCCAACCAAGAGAATGCAATTTTTGATTTTATTAAAAGGAGATTAAATAAAAACATTAATGTTTTAAAATATGTATCATATTTAAAAATTATCATATTTATCCAAAAATTAAAAAGAGTATTTTTTTATATCTAGGGGGTATAAAACATAAAAAAAAAAAACCGCATATGAAAATTTTGCCTATATTAAAAGTTATAAATTAATAGCCGAAAAATTGGAATTTTATTTATAATGCATTGATCCATCTAAAGTTGCGGAAGCAAAACTAAATAATATAAACCGGTTTTTCATAGCTTTAAGTCGGTCCTTTCTATTATTTTTTCCAGTGTTAAATATTTAAAAATTATTTTTTGTTAGATAAGGTTTTTTGAAAATTAATATTTTGTTACATTTTGATATATTACTATATATACTATCGTAAAAAAATTATTAAACTTGAAAAAAAAATATATATAGATAAAAAAAGCCTTTTCTATTATATTTTTCTTTACTGTAGGTACTATAAAGGTTTAACACTTTTTAAAATACATAAAATCTAATCTAAAACAATATACAAATAATAAATCATTAGTAGCAAACAACATCAAAAAGTGTTAACACCCAACAACAAAAATTAAAATAGAAGTGTATGGTACTTCATACATACATACATACATACGTGGAGACGCGTGCCATTGTGAGAGAGGGAGAGAAAACTCAAAAAGAAACTGCTGAAGCAAGGGTGGGAACAGCGGTTCTCTCAACGAACACTTGCAACGAACGACGTTTGTGTGTGTGGCACTTGACACTATAAAAAACGTTGCGCGAAGATGCTGCACTTGCTTAAAGTGATACATTACTTACTTATATAAACTTATATGTATATACATACATATGTATGCGCGTACTTACCACCAAAAGGTACACATAGTTGAAGCTGGTTCCATCGACGCTTTGGGCAGCGATCGACAGAACCTTCCAGTAACAGCCCTGAAATTTGAATACATATGTTTATTCATTTAATTTCATTTTTTGTACCACCAATAACCTACCAATAGATTTGAGAAATGCAGCTCATCTAGAACAATATAAAAGGGCCGATTTTTATGTTTCTGGAGGCTCCCCATTAAATTCACTTGTCCTGCGTCTACATCCTTAGTGTAGGGTTTCCGATCCACATAGCGGATCGCCCTCAATTCCGCATTCCTCTGCATGTTTCTGAAATAAATTAAGCAAAATATAAAATAATTAAACAAAAAGCGCGGCCAATAGATCAAATCAAAAAGTATGACCCTAATCCAAATCACTTTCTTTGTTTAGGCTAAACTAGTTTTAATTAATCTTATTGGCTTGGCAGTTCGAAATCAACTGAAGCAGCGGCGTCATGTACATGAACATGGACATGGACACACTGCATCATCTTCCTCTTCCTCCTATTGAGAGCGAGAGAGAGTGTGTGGAGCAACAGCAAGAAACTACACGCACACCCAAACACTTCCACAAACATACATTGAGATGATCCTAGGCACGCACCGTTATACTCGCGAATGTGCAGCACAGGACGCCGAAAATCGAATTACAAAATTGTACAAAATGGAATTCATGCTTATGCCAATTCATGCTTATGCAAATGCCACAATGTGCAGCCGCGCCCGGTGAAGAGGCAGTCAATGTGGATTCCTTGTGAGCCATATTCTTTGGCTCTTCCCCTTCCTTTGGACTTATCCATGAAAAAATCCGCCGACAATCTGTCTGGAAAGGAAAGAAGAAAGAGGCAATGCTCACGTAAGCCACAAGTTATTATTCAAATTTATACATTGTAATGTAACATTGCCATTATCATTTACTTGCAGTTGATTATGAGATGATAATCAATGTGATTGACGAGCCTGCGGAAGTACCGGTGGAAGTGCCGGTGGAAGTACCGGTGGTGGCTGCTGTCTCCTCCAATTTGAACACCATCAAATTGGGGGACGGCTTTCAGCCCATCGGCAAATACTTTAAAATTAAAAAAAATGAGTATTCCGCTGCCTGCAGCAAAGCCTGTAGCAAAGCCTGCATAAATGATAAATGGACACATATATAATGGCAGCATATTTGACAACAATATTAATGATGACAACCTCTCCGTTCCAAATACACCCCCGCCCGTGGTAAGATACACATCCCTCTCCCTCACCAAAGCGGAGAGGGACAGACCGAGTCGAAAAACCGCGGAGCTGGATCGGCGCGCAGCTATTCACAGGAAGGAGTTGGCCTGAATCATGGCGGATAAGAGACTTCGAAAGCAAGAGCTGAAAGAAGGAGAGAAAAAAACGCTAATGCCCTTACTGCCGCCAAAAAAAGTGATCTTTAGCACGTATAGTTACGCCGGCAGCACTGTGTGCGGCAGTGAATACAGTGACGTTCCGGAACATCTAAGGGCAGTCAATGTGCGCTCACGTAAGCCACAAGTTATTATTCAAATTTATACATTGTAATGCAACATTGCCATTATCTTTTATTTGCAGTTGATTATGAGATGATAATCACGTGATTGACGACCAGTACCGGTGGCAGTACCGGCGGCAGTACCGGTGGCAGTACCGGTGGCAGAGTACCGGTGGCAGCACCGGTGGCAGCACCGGTGGCAGTACCGGTGGCAGTACCGGTGGCAGTACCAGTGGAGTACCTGACACACTCTGAATTTTCTTTTCAGCACCGTCCTCATAGTGGTCAACTCCCCGCTCGCAAAGCATTGCGGACGTCTTCGGGAAAACTCACTTCGGTTGGGAATTGCTGTTCCCAATCCGCTTCAAACAGCTTTTGTGATACAATTTATTCATAATTGTATCATCATGATTAAATTTGTTCATCATTAGTTTAATCACACGGCGATAGTCCCATAGACGGAAATCGCTGTTCGGTTTTGGCGAGGGCGAGCCTATTTTGAGGGCAGCCATCGGCAACCACTGCAACTAAAAAATTCTTGTCTCCAGTGTCTATTATTTTTTGTAGCACCGTTTTGGTCGCACTATGGATTTCCTCCCGACCAAGTACGTACCCGAATATTGTTGGTACCTATGGAATTTATAATATAATGATTAGATATAATATGAAAGTCTAAAAAGATGAGTATATACATATGTACATTGATGGAAAAAATAATAGAAAGGCAATTTGGTTTTTATCTTGTTTTGAATCAGATGTAATTGAATTATATAATTCATATTTCATAAACTAACGTTAAAAAGAAGGTGCTAAATAAATTTTCCCGCGCATCCTGTTATATTTGCTGTTGTTATTCGTGTTTTAGAATGGGCCATGGCATACATTGTAAGGAGATTGAAAAATAACATATCCTAACGTTCAGAAATTAAGCCAAAACAATGTCAGCTGTAGCTACAATTATTAAGTGTGTAAGGTAGTCTTTTCGAAGGCTGAAGTAAGCTCAGCCTCTCCAGGGCCACCTTAAAAAGAAATTTGTAATGTGCCGGGACCCGAGATCGCGGAAATGGAGACGCCGTGTGTGGAAAGGTGGGCGTGTGGGGGCGACAAGGGGAACCTGCTCGACAACGGTCATCCGGTGGTTGGCGGAGACGCCTTCTGGCAGTGTTTTTTTTTTTAATTCCATTTATTTAATTGATCTACTTTACTTAACTATTTACAATAAGGTGAC
This sequence comes from Drosophila bifasciata, assembly GCA_009664405.1. Lineage (NCBI taxonomy): Eukaryota > Metazoa > Arthropoda > Insecta > Diptera > Drosophilidae > Drosophila > Drosophila bifasciata. Next base: position 12,491,994 of record CM019042.1, read on the forward strand.
ATGACTATGCGAGCCCGACAAGTGTGGTACGGCCGCGAAGCAATGCTTCACACAAGTGGAGGCGTCGCTTAGCCTTGCTGCTCCCCTTCTCTGGCGCTCAACAGCGCGCAGTTCCGTCATAATCGCAGCCGCGAAGTTACTGGTCGCCTCCCAGTTACCTGGGGACCTTAGCATGTACTGCACCAGGTTGTGCTTGGATATCGCCCCACCCAGGGCTACTTCCAGCTGGTGACGCTGCGCCGTAAACCTGCCGCACGCAAATATTGAATGTTCGGCGTCCTCCTCCACGTTGTGTCCGCACCATGAGCACTCTGGTGTGTCCTCATGCCCGAAGCGGTGCAGATACTTTGCGAAAGCAGCCGTGGCCGCTGAGTAGCTGAGTTAGGTAGAAATTTACCTGGCCGTGCTTTCTGACAACCCACGCTTCGATGGATGGGATGAGTTGGTGAGTCCAACGACCCTTGGGGACCTATCCCAACGTTGTTGCCACTTCCGGAGGCTCTGCTGTTTGCAAAGCCTTGCGCACCTGCCGTTTGTCCGCTGCTTCCATGCCTCTGCCATGCGTATCCCGATGGTAGGTGCACCGCTCCTCCGCTGGGGAACTCAAATGGTGCTATTCCCGCTATCACGTGAGCAGCATCGTCCGAGACTGTTCGGAAGGCACTGACTATTCGAAGTGAAGAGTCGGTGAGTGGCTGCCAGGCCTCTGGTGTAGCTCGCAGTCTGTAGTGCCTTTGTCCAGATTGGCGCCGCGTAAAGCATCACCGATCTCGTCACACTCGTTAGAAGCTGTCGTCGCCATTGCTTGGGTCCTCGGGTGTTCAGCATTATCCTCGACAGCGCTCTGTTACTGGATGCCGCCTTTGTGTTAATGTACGCCAGATGCTCTCGAAAACAGAGACGTGTGTCTATCAGGACGCCAAGGTACTTTGATAGCCCGCTTTGATGACACTAGGGTGCCTGCCACTGTGATGCTGGCCGTCTCCACTTTCTTCCGGCTGGACACCAGCACTGCCTCGGTCTTGTGAGGTGCGAGTTCAAGCCCGACCAGCTCTAGCCACTGCTGTATAAGCGCAATCGTCTGGTTGCATGTCGTCTCTACTGCGGCCAAGTCCTTAGCCACTACCAGGACAGCCACGTCGTCCGCAAAAGCCCACCACATGCACTCCGTGGGGAGTCTGAGTCGCAGTATGCCGTCGTACATTGCGTTCCACAGTAAGGGACCCAATACCGACCCCTGCGGAACGCCTCCAGATACCTCGTATTGCTCCGTGCCAACAGGAGTGTCGTACAAGAGCAGCCTTTTCACGAAGTAGCTTCGTACCATGCGCTGAAGGTACATGGGTGTATTAAACCTCCCTAGCGCCCCTCAAGATACAGCTCCATCTCGCCGTGTTGAACGCGTTCCTGATGTCCAGCGTGACCATTAGGCAGTACTCCTTGCAGCCGCCTTTCCACCGAGTGCCAGCGATTGCCCTAGATGCAATGTCTACCACTCTACCCACGGCGTCAATCGTGGATCTGGCCTTGCGAAAGCCGTATTGATGCGGTGATAGGTCACCAGCATCCGCGATGGCTTCGTTCCAGTCGCGAGCACACCACTTTCTCGAGCAGTTTGCCCGCTGTGTCTATCAGGCAGATTGGCCTATACGACGACGCCATCCCTGGCGGCTTGCCTGGCTTGGGAATGAGCACCAGCTTCTGCGTCTTCCACCGCGTAGGAAAGACTCCTTCGCGAAGGCACTGATTTAGCAGCTTCACGAAGATTTCCGGGCGCAGGGAAAGGGCTAGTATGAGGGCTCGATTCGGGATAGAATCCGGCCCCGGGGCTTTGTTCGGGCTAATGCTCCTGGCTGCAGTTGAGACCTCCTCGAGAGTCACCTCCTCGATATGGGCCTGTTGCAGCGGTGGGATTAGCAAGGGGTCTCCTCGATGTGATCCACCATGCGCGGGAAAAGCTCCTCCACAATGCATCTGGCCATGTCGGGGTCCGAAGGGGTCCCTGCTTCTTGGTGCACAGCTTGTTCGTAACCAGCTTGTAAGCCTTTCCCCATGGATCTTGCTCCGCAGAATCGCATAGCGTCAGAAAGCACTGGCGTTTGCTATCCTTAATAGCGGCCTTCAGAGCCCTCCGGCAGTCTCTAAAGGTGGCCTGCCTTCTGGCAGTGTAGCCGCCCCTGTCTGCTCCGACTCGAGTGCCCCCTGGTAGTACCTATGCAGCACCCGTTCCGGAGACAGGCACGCGCCGTTTGGGAGCCCGCGGTCTGGCGCGGTAATGACCTGCGACCAGCCCAGCGGAGCCTCCAACGGTGGGCGACCACACTTACCGTCTTGCACTTTGGGAGGGGGAAAGGGTTAACTTTTTACACTATTACACTCGAGCACATTGTTTAGTTCTGTTCCTTTTATTCCTTTCCTTGTTCTTGTCTTTTTCCTAGCTTAGTGAAGAAATTTACGTTTCCTACGTCCCTACCTATTCGCACCAGACTCAGCCAAGAAAAGGGGATGCATCACGCAGCCTCGCTTACCCGATATTCTAGAGCAGATCGTTCTAGGTGTCTCCTCGCCCGGCGCCTTGTCCTCGTAGCGGTCCTGGTACTCCTGCCCACTGACTTGGGACCCTTGTTTTCCGCCGCGATCGCGACTGGTTTTCCTGGTTGCCAAAAACTAACTTCCGAGGCGAGCTCTGCCTGGCGATCGCGAGCCCTTAGCTGCGGCCCTTGTCCGGGCTGCGCTGCCGCTGCTGCCCTCGCTGCCCACGCCCGTGGCTTTCGTGCCGTTGTCCGCTCTCGGGCTGCGGCCGGCGCCCTTGCTCTCTTTCGCTCTCTGGGTCGCGTCTTCGTTCCTTGTTCTGCTTGGGGTTCTCGGCTCTCGTCGTCGCTCTCTCTTGGTTCTGCTTGCGGTTCTCTGCTTTCTGGATCGCTCTGCTTTGCTGCTCTGCTCTCTGGGTCGCTCTGCTTTGCTCTGCTCTCTAGGTCGCTCTGCTCTGCTCTGCTGCTCTGCTCTCTGGGTCGCTCTGCTTTGCTCTGCTCTCTAGGTCGCTCTGCTCTGCTCTGCTCTCTGCTCTCTGGGTCGCTCTGCTTTGCTCTGCTCTCTAGGTCGCTCTGCTCTCTGGATCGCTCTGCTTTGCTGCTCTGCTCTCTGGGTCGCTCTGCTCTGCTCTCTGGGTCGCTCTGCTCTGCTCTGCTACTCTGCTCTGCTCTGCTAGCTACCGAGGGTCTCGAACTTAAATTACAGCTTCAGAATTTTACCTTACTTATTTAATAATAATCAAAATTATAAACTTCATAATATACAACAAACTTCATAATTCCTCCCATATGGTGTCCCTGCTCAATACTTAAATCTACCAATTATAACTACTTATAAACTATAAAAATTGTGAGTCGTCACAAGTGTTTCAAACAAAGTGTTTAAGGCGGTTCACAATAAAAACGAACCAGAGAAACGAAAAAACATCAAGCAACATCGATGAATTTCAACCTAAACCTTGTTCGAAAAAAAAAAAAACCTCACGTCAAAAAGATATTAAAATTGATCTAAATGCACAGGTTACTACTTGTACTATAATAAATAAGCTAATTTAAGAAGATATAAGGGGGCCATTAATTGTGATTTAAAGGCAGTTTGTCTTAATGTACACCTCTTTATTTTGCTCAATCTGCGCAAATTAATTTTTTGCAGGTGACTTCCTTTGAGTAACGCTGATCTGTTTGGTTTATGGCGCAAAGAAAAAAGGCAGCTCCAACCAAGAGAATGCAATTCTTGATTTTATTAAGAGGAGATTAAATAAAAACATTAATGTTTTAAAATATGTATCATATTTAAAAAGTATCATATTTATCCAAACATTAAAAAAATTTAAAAAAAGAGTATATTTTTATATCTAGGGGGGTATAAAACATAAAACAAAAAACCGCATATGAAAATTTTGCCTATATTAAAAGTTATAAATTAATAGCCGAATAATTGGAATTTTATTTATAATGCATTGATCCATCTAAAGTTGCGGAAGCAAAACTAAATAATATGCCATTGTGAGAGAGGGAGAGAAAACTCAAAAAGAAACTGCTGAAGCAAGGGTGGGAACAGCGGTTCTCTCAACGAACACTTGCAACGAACGACGTTTGTGTGTGTGGCACTTGACACTATAAAAAAACGTTGCGCGAAGATGCTGCACTTGCTTAAAGTGATACATTACTTACTTATATAAACTTATATGTATATACATACATATGTATGCGCGTACTTACCACCAAAAGGTACACATAGTTGAAGCTGGTTCCATCGACGCTTTGGGCAGCGATCGACAGAACCTTCCAGTAACAGCCCTGAAATTTGAATACATATGTTTATTCATTTAATTTCATTTTTGTACCACCAATAACCTACCAATAGATTTGAGAAATGCAGCTCATCTAGAACAATATAAAAGGGCCGATTTTTATGTTTCTGGAGGCTCCCCATTAAATTCACTTGTCCTGCGTCTACATCCTTAGTGTAGGGTTTCCGATCCACATAGCGGATCGCCCTCAATTCCGCATTCCTCTGCATGTTTCTGAAATAAATTAAGCAAAATATAAAATAATTAAACAAAAGCGCGGCCAATAGATCAAATCAAAAGTATGACCCTAATCCAAATCACTTTCTTTGTTTAGGCTAAACTAGTTTTAATTAATCTTATTGGCTTGGCAGTTCGAAATCAACTGAAGCAGCGGCGTCATGTACATGAACATGGACATGGACACACTGCATCATCTTCCTCTTCCTCCTATTGAGAGCGAGAGAGAGTGTGTGGAGCAACAGCAAGAAACTACACGCACACCCAAACACTTCCACAAACATACATTGAGATGATCCTAGGCACGCACCGTTATACATCTCGCGAATGTGCAGCACAGGACGCCGAAAATCGAATTACAAAATTGTACAAAATGGAATTCATGCTTATGCCAATTCATGCTTATGCAAATGCCACAATGTGCAGCCGCGCCCGGATAAGAGGCAGTCAATGTGGATTCCTTTGTGAGCCATATTCTTTGGCTCTTCCCTTCCTTTGACTTATCCATGAAAAAAATCCGCCGACAATCTGTCTGGAAAGGAAAGAAGAAAGAGGCAATGCTCACGTAAGCCACAAAGTTATTATTCAAATTTATACATTGTAATGTAACATTGCCATTATCATTTACTTGCAGTTGATTATGAGATGATAATCAATGTGATTGACGAGCCTGCGGAAGTACCGGTGGAAGTGCCGGTGGAAGTACCGGTGGTGGTTGCTGTCTCCTCCAATTTGAACACCATCAAATTGGGGACGGCTTTCAGCCCATCGGCAAAATACTTTAAAATTTAAAAAATGAGTATTCCGCTGCCTGCAGCAAAGCCTGTAGCAAAGCCTGCATAAATGATAAATGGACACATATATAATGGCAGCATATTTGACAACAATATTAATGATGACAACCTCTCCGTTCCAAATACACCCCCCGCCCGTGGCAAGATACACATCCCTCTCCTCACCAAAGCGGAGAGGGACAGACTCCGAGTCGAAAAAACCGCGGAGCTGGATCGGCGCGCAGCTATTCACAGGAAGGAGTTGGCCTGAATCATGGCGGATAAGAGACTTCGAAAGCAAGAGCTGAAAGAAGGAGAAAAAAAAAACGCTAATGCCCTTACTGCCGCCAAAAAAAGTGATCTTTAGCACGTATAGTTACGCCGGCAGCACTGTGTGCGGCAGTGAATACAGTGACGTTCCGGAACATCTAAGGGCAGTCAATGTGCGCTCACGTAAGCCACAAGTTATTATTCAAATTTATACATTGTAATGCAACATTGCCATTATCTTTTACTTGCAGTTGATTATGAGATGATAATCAATGTGATTGACGACCAGTACCGGTGGCAGTACCGGTGGCAGTACCGGTGGAGTACCTGACACACTCTGAATTTTCTTTTCAGCACCGCCCTCATAGTGTTCAACTCCCGATCGTAAGCATTGCGGACGTCTTGGGGAAAACTCACTTCGGTTGGGAATTGCTGTTCCCAATCCGCTTCAAACACCGTGTGATAAAAAGCGCGGCAAATAGATCAAATCAAAAAGTATGTCCCTAATCCAAATCACTTTCTTTGTTTAGGCTAAACTAGTTTTAATTAATCGTATTGGCTTGGCAGTTCGAAATCAACTGAAGCAGCGGCGTCATGTACATGAACATGGACATGGACACACTGCATCATCTTCCTCTCCCTCCCTATTGAGAGAGAGTGTGTGTGGAGCAACAGCAAGAAACTACACGCACACCCAAACACTTCCACAAACATACATTGAGATGATCCTAGGCACGCACCGTTATACTTCGCGAATGTGCAGCACAGGACGCCGAAAATCGAATTACAAAATTGTACAAAATGGAATTCATGCTTATGCCAATTCATGCTTATGCAAATGCCACAAATGTGCAGCCGCGCCCGGTGAAGAGGCAGTCAATGTGGATTCCTTTGGAGCCATATTCTTTGGCTCTTCCCCTTCAACTTGGACTTATCCATGAAAAAAATCCGCCGACAATCTGTCTGGAAAGGAAAAGAAGAAAGAGGCAATGCTCACGTAAGCCACAAGTTATTATTCAAATTTATACATTGTAATGTAACATTGCCATTATCATTTACTTGCAGTTGATTATGAGATGATAATCAATGTGATTGACGAGCCTGCGGAAGTACCGGTGGAAGTACCGGTGGAAGTGCCGGTGGAAGTACCGGTGGTGGCACCTGTCTCCTCCAATTTGAACACCATGGGGGGGGACAGCCCATCGGCAAATACTTTAAAATTAAAAAAATGAGTATTCCGCTGCCTGCAGCAAAGCCTGTAGCAAAAGCCTGCATAAATGATAAATGGACACATATATAATGGCAGCATATTTGACAACAATATTAATGATGACAACCCTCCGTTCCAAATACACCCCCCCCGCCCGTGGTAAAGATACACATCCCTCTCCTCACCAAAGCGGAGAGGGACAGACCGAGTCGAAAAACCGCGAGCTGGATCGGCGCGCAGCTATTCACAGGAAGGAGTTGGCCTGAATCATGGCGGATAAGAGACTTCGAAAGCAAGAGCTGAAAGAAGGAGAAAAAAAAACGCTAAATGCCCTTACTGCCGCCAAAAAGTGATCTTTAGCACGTATAGTTACGCCGGCAGCACTGTGTGCGGCAGTGAATACAGTGACGTTCCGGAACATCTAAGGGCAGTCAATGTGCGCTCACGTAAGCCACAAGTTATTATTCAAATTTATACATTGTAATGCAACATTGCCATTATCTTTTACTTGCAGTTGATTATGAGATGATAATCAATGTGATTGACGACCAGTACCGGTGGCAGTACCGGCGGCAGTACCGGTGGCAGTACCGGTGGCAGAGTACCGGTGGCAGCACCGGTGGCAGTACCGGTGGCAGTACCGGTGGCAGTACCGGTGGCAGCACCGGTGGCAGTACCAGTGGAGTACCTGACACACTCTGAATTTTCTTTTCAGCACCGTCCTCATAGTGGTCAACTCCCGCTCGCAAGCATTGCGGACGTCTTCGGGAAAACTCACTTCGGTTGGGAATTGCTGTTCCCAATCCGCTTCAAACAGCTTGTGATACAATTTATTCATAATTGTATCATCATGATTAAATTTGTTCATCATTAGTTTAATCAGGTACGGCGATAGTCCCATAGGACGGGAAATCGCCTGTTCGGCTTTGGCGAGGGCGAGCCTATTTGGAGGGCAGCCATCGGCAACCACTGCAACTAAAAAATTCTTGTCTCCAGTGTCTATTATTTTTTGTAGCAACGTTTTGGTCGCACTATGGATTTCCTCCCGACCAAGTACGTACCCGAATATTGTTGGTACCTATGGAATTTATAATATAATGATTAGATATAATATGAAAGTCTAAAAAGATTGAGTATATACATATGTACATTGATGGAAAAAAATAATAGAAAGGCAATTTGGTTTTATCTTGTTTTGAATCAGATGTAATTGAATTATATAATTCATATTTCATAAACTAACGTTAAAAGAAGGTGCTAAATAACTTTTCCCGCGCATCCTGTTATATTTGCTGTTGTTATTCGTTTTAGAATGGGCCATGGCATACATTGTAAGGAGATTGAAAAATAACATATCTAACGTTCAGAAATTAAGCCAAAACAATGTCAGCTGTAGCTACAATTATTAAATTATGTAAGGTAGTCTTTTCGAAGGCTGAAGTAAGCTCAGCCTCTCAGGGCCACCTTAAAAGAAATTTGTAATGTGCCGGGACCCGAGATCGCGGAAATGGAGACGCCGTGTGTGGAAAGGTGGGCGTGTGGGGCGACAAGGGGAACCTGCTCGACAACGGTCATCCGGTGGTTGGCGGAGACGCCTTCTGGCAGTGTAGCCGCCCCTGTCGCTCCGACTCGAGTGCCCCTGGTAGTACCTATGCAGCACCCGTTCGGAGACAGGCACGCGCCGTTTGGGAGCCCGCGGTCTGGCGCGGTAATGACCTGCGACCAGCCCAGCAGGGAGCCTCCAACGGTGGGCGACCCACACTTACCGTCTTGCACTTTGGGAGGGGAAAGGGTTAACTTTTACACTATTACACTCGAGCACATTGTTTAGTTCTGTTCCTTTTATTCCTTTCCTTGTTCTTGTCTTTTCCTAGCTTAGTGAAGAAATTTACGTTTCCTACGTCCCTACCTATTCGCACCAGACTCAGCCAAGAAAAGGGGGATGCATCACGCAGCCTCGCTTACCCGATATTCTAGAGCAGATCGTTCTAGGTGTCTCCTCGCCCGGCGCCTTGTCCTCGTAGCGGTCCTGGTACTCCTGCCCACTGACTTGGGACCCTTGTTTTCCGCCGCGATCGCGACTGGTTTTCCTGGTTGAAAATTTAACTTCCGAGGCGGCTCTGCCTGGCGATCGCGAGCCCTTAGCTGCGGCCCTTGTCCGGGCTGCGCTGCCGCTGCTGCCCTCGCTGCCCACGCCCGTGGCTTTCGTGCCGTTGTCCCGCTCTCGGGCTGCCAAAATAATTGCTCTCTTTCGCTCTCTGGGTCGCGTCTTCGTTCCTTGTTCTGCTTTGGGGTTCTCGGCTCTCGTCGTCGCTCTCTCTTGGTTCTGCTTGCGGTTCTCTGCTTTCTGGATCGCTCTGCTTTGCTGCTCTGCTCTGGGTCGCTCTGCTTTGCTCTGCTTCTAGGTCGCTCTGCTCTGCTCTGCTGCTCTGCTCTCTGGGTCGCTCTGCGTTTGTCCCTGCTCTAGGTCGCTCTGCTCTGCTCTGCTCTCTCTCTCTGGGTCGCTCTGCTTTTGCTCTACTCTCTAGGTCGCTCTGCTCTCTGGATCGCTCTGCTTTGCTGCTCTGCTCTCTGGGTCGCTCTGCTCTGCTCTGCTACTCTGCTCTGCTCTGCTAGCTACCGAGGGTCTCGAACTTAAATTACAGCTTCAGAATTTTACCTTACTTATTTAATAATAATCAAAATTATAAACTTCATAATATACAACAAACTTCATAATTCCTCCATATGGTGTCCCTGCTCAATACTTAAATCTAAAAATTATAACTACTTATAAACTAAACTATAAAAATTGTGAGTCGTCACAAGTGTTTCAAACAAAGTGTTTAAGGCGGTTCACAATAAAAACGAACCAGAGAAACGCGAAAAACATCAAGCAACATCGATGAATTTCAACCTAAACCTTGTTCGAAAATAAAAAAAAACCTCTCGTCAAAAGATATTAAAATTGATCTAAATGCACAGGTTACTACTTGTACTATAATAAATAAGCTAATTTAAGAAGATATAAAGGGGCCATTAATTGTGATTTAAAGGCAGTTTGTCTTAATGTACACCTCTTTATTTTGCTCAATCAAATTAATTTTTTGCAGGTGACTTCCTTTGAGTAACTTTGATCTGTTTGGTTTATGGCGCAAAGAAAAAAAGGCAGCTCAACCAAGAGAATGCAATTCTTGATTTTATTAAGAGGAGATTAAATAAAACATTAATGTTTTAAAAAATATGTATCATATTTAAAAGTATCATATTTATCCAAACATTAAAAAAAAAAAAAAAAATTAAAAAAAGAGTATATTTTTTTTATATCTAGGGGGTATAAAACATAAAAAAAAACCGCATATGAAAATTTTGCCTATATTAAAAGTTATAAATTAATAGCCGAATAATTGGAATTTTATTTATAATGCATTGATCCATCTAAAGTTGCGGAAGCAAAACTAAATAATATGCCATTGTGAGAGAGGGAGAGAAAACTAAAAAAGAAACTGCTGAACAAGAATTTGGGAACAGCGGTTCTCTCAACGAACACTTGCAACGAACGACGTTTGTGTGTGTGGCCATGACACTATAAAAAACGTTGCGCGAAGATGCTGCACTTGCTTAAAGTGATACATTACTTACTTATATAAACTTATATGTATATATACATACATATGTATGCGCGTACTTACCACCAAAAGGTACACATAGTTGAAGCTGGTTCCATCGACGCTTTGGGCAGCGATCGACAGAACCTTCCAGTAACAACCCTGAAATTTGAATACATATGTTTATTCATTTAATTTCATTTTGTACCACCAATAACCTACCAATAGATTTGAGAAATGCAGCTCATCTAGAACAATATAAAGGGCCGATTTTTTATGTTTCTGGAGGCTCCCCATTAAATTCACTTGTCCTGCGTCTACATCCTTAGTGTAGGGTTTCCGATCCACATAGCGGATCGCCCTCAATTCCGCATTCCTCTGCATGTTTCTGAAATAAATTAAGCAAAATATAAAATAATTAAACAAAAGCGCGGCCAATAGATCAAATCAAAAAGTATGACCCTAATCCAAATCACTTTCTTTTGTTTAGGCTAAACTAGTTTTAATTAATCTTATTGGCTTGGCAGTTCGAAATCAACTGAAACAGCGGCGTCATGTACATGAACATGGACATGGACACACTGCATCATCTTCCTCTTCCTCCTATTGAGAGCGAGAGAGAGTGTGTGCGGAGCAACAGCAAGAAACTACACGCACACCCAAACACTTCCACAAACATACATTGAGATGATCCTAGGCACGCACCGTTATACTCGCGAATGTGCAGCACTGGGACGCCGAAAATCGAATTACAAAATTGTACAAAATGGAATTCATAGCTTATGCCAATTCATGCTTATGCAAATGCCACAATGTGCAGCCGCGCCCGGTGAAGAGGCAGTCAATGTGGATTCCTTGTGAGCCATATTCTTTGGCTCTTCCCTTTCCTTTGGACTTATCCATGAAAAATCCGCCGACAATCTGTCTGGAAAGGAAAGAAGAAAGAGGCAATGCTCACGTAAGCCACAAGTTATTATTCAAATTTATACATTGTAATGTAACATTGCCATTATCATTTACTTGCAGTTGATTATGAGATGATAATCAATGTGATTGACGGACCTGCGGAAGTACCGGTGGAAGTACCGGTGGAAGTGCCGGTGGAAGTACCGGTGGTGGTTGCTGTCTCCTCCAATTTGAACACCATCAAATTGGGGGACGGCTTTCAGCCCATCGGCAAATACTTTAAAATTAAAAAAAAAGAGTATTCCCTTGCCTGCAGCAAAGCCTGCATAAATGATAAATGTGAAAGATTCTGGTAAGCAACTATCTTCCTCCTGCCCTGGCCAGCAACATGAATCACATGTAATTTCAGTGCCAATGGGACACATATATAATGGCAGCATATTTGACAACATTATTAATGATGACGACCTCTCCGTTCCAAATACGCCCCCCGCCCGTGGCAAGATACACATCCCTCTCCTCACCAAAGCGGAGAGGGACAGACTCCGAGTCGAAAAAACCGCGGAGCTATTCACAGGAAGGAGTTGGCCCGAATCATGGCGGATAAGAGATTTCGAAAGCAAGAGCTGAAAGAAGGAGAGAAAAAAACGCTAATGCCCTTACTGCCGCCAAAAAAAGTGATCTTTAGCACGTATAGCTACGCCGGCAGCACCGTGTGCGGCAGTGAATACAGTGACGTTCCGGAACATCTAAGGGCAGTCAATGTGCGCTCACGTAAGCCACAAGTTATTATTCAAATTTATACATTGTAATGTAACATTGCCATTATCTTTTACTTGCAGTTGATTATGAGATGATAATCAATGTGATTGACGACCATTACCGGTGGCAGTACCGGTGGAAGTATCGGTGAAAGTACCGATGGAAGTACCGGAGGTGTGAATCACTCACACTTGTAATTTCAGCGCCAATGGGACACATATATAATGGCAGCATATTTGACAACAATATTAATGATGACGACCTCTCCGTTCCAAATACGCCCCCGCCCGTGGCGAGATACACATCCTCCTCTCTCACCAAAGCGGAGAGGGACAGACTCGAGTCGAAAAACCGCGGAGCTGGATCGGCGCGCAGCTATTCACAGGAAGGAGTTGGCTCGAATCATGGCGGATAAGAGACTTCGAAAGCAAGAGCTGAAAGAAGGAGAGAAAAAAAACGCTAATGCCCTACTGCCGCCAAAAAGTGATCTTTAGCACGTATAGCTACGCCGGCAGCACCGTGTGCGGCAGTGAATACAGTGACGTTCCGGAACATCTAAGGGCAGTCAATGTGCGCTCACGTAAGCCACAAGTTATTATTCAAATTTATACATTGTAATGTAACATTGCCATTATCTTTTACTTGCAGTTGATTATGAGATGATAATCAATGTGATTGACGACCAGTACCGGTGGCAGTACCGGTGACAGTACCGGTGGCAGTACCGGTGGCAGTACCGGTGGCAGTACCGGTGGCAGTACCGGTGGCAGTACCGGTGGCAGTACCGGTGGCAGTACCGGTGGCAGTACCGGTGGCAGTACCGGTGGCGGTACCGGTGGCAGTACCGGTGGCAGTACCGGTGGCAGTACCGGTGGAAGTATCGGTGGAAGTACCGATGGAAGTACCGATGGAAGTACCGGAGGTGTGAATCACTCACACTTGTAATTTCAGCGCCAGTACCTGTGGAAGTACAGGTGGAAGTACAGGTGGCAGTACCGGTGGCAGTACCGGTGGAAGTATCGGTGGAAGTACAGGTGGAAGTACCGATGGAAGTACCGGAGGTGTGAATCACTCACACTTGTAATTTCAGCGCCAATGGGACACATATATAATGGCAGCATATTTGACAACAATATTAATGATGACGACCTCTCCGTTCCAAATACGCCCCCCGCCCGTGGCGAGATACACATCCCTCCTCTACCGGTGGCAGCACCGTGTGCGGTGAATACAGTGACGTTCCGGAACATCTAAGGGCAGTCAATGTGCGCTCACGTAAGCCACAAAGTTATTATTTCAAAATTTATACATTGTAATGTAACATTGCCATTATCTTTTTTACTTGCAGTTGATTGAGATGATAATCAATGGTCTTGATTGACGACCATTACCGGTGGCAGTACCGGTGGAAGTATCGGTGGAAGTACAGGTGGAAATACCGATGGAAGTACCGGAGGTGTGAATCTTTCACACTTGTAATTTCAGCGCCAATATCATATAATGGCAGCATATTTGACAACAATATTAATGATGACGACCTCTCCGTTCCAGATACGACCCCCGCCCGTGGCGAGATACACATCCCTCCTCTCACCAAAGCGGTATAAAGAAATCGAGTCAAAAAAAACCGCGGAGCTGGATCGGCGCGCAGCTATGCACAGAAAGGAGTTGGCCCGAATCATGGAGGATAAGAGAGTTCGTAAGAAAGAGCTAAAAGAAGAAACGAAAAAAACAACGATAATGCCCTTACTGCCGCCAAAAGAAGTGTTCTGTAGCTCGTATAACGTCGGCAGCACCGTGTGCGGCAGTGAATATAGTGACGTTCCGGAACATTTAAGGGGGAGATATTCCCCTAATGTTTCCGATTTTGAAGCGTAATAATAATATTTGTTTATTTATATTTATTCCATTAATTATGTTTTTAATTACAACTTATAGTACATTTTTACAAGATTTTATTGCTTTATTTATTTTGATTGTACTGTAGGCTGCTGCTGTAACTGAACTCTCGCCCAGACAGTGTAAATGTCTCTGCTGTCGGACAAATCCTTGACCACGTAGATCCGCAGAGGCTAGTTGCCGGCTGCTGGATGCGCGGCTCGGCAACGATGTCAAAGTGGCCGTGTTGATGGCCTGTCTCCACCCACGGACACAGCGCTCACATTCGCTCGCAGCACTTTGTATCCTGTAATCCATGCGGAAGGAAGGAAGGGCATTCATTTCAGATATATCTATCGCATATACTTTAAACCGACTTAAAGGCTGAAAATCCTTCTTTCTTTCTGAACAGACGTACGTGTAAACATAACAACACGACACTCGTACCGCAATTTTCATCTAATTTGTATCATTTATCTACGTCAGCGACAAACAAAGATAAAATATATTTATTACTCGGTCTGGCAGCATAAATTCCAGCTGATCGCAACAGCCAACTTCACGCCGCAGAAATTTCCCACAAATTTTCTCAGATAATTTCCCAGATAATTTCCCAGATAAAGTTATCGATTTTCTTTCAACAGCTGACAAATAGATAAATTTATCTTTGACGTGGTTTTTCACTCGGTCTGGCAGCCTCGAGACATGAAATATACTTTATTACTTTATCTGGCAGGGCCTTCGAACAATCGAACAATTACGCGTGTGTGGCATCTCTGTACGTACTGTACTTTTCCGAATAACAAACAAAAACAATTGATTTTCTCTTGTTGGAAGTCGTTATCGCATAATAAAAACAATTAACTACCAAACACAAGATGAGTGACGAAGTCGTCGCGTCCCCGCTGTAGTTAACGAGGTCAAATATGAAGATGTCTCGCAGCTTAACTTTTCCAAACTGTACTCGCCGAAAATGAAGAGCGTCTACTGGCGCTATTTTGGCTTTCCCTCGAACGACAACAACGAGGTGATCACCAAGCAGAATGTGGTCTGCATCAAGTGCCACAAGGTGCTGACCAACCATGGAAATACAACCAACTTGCGGGCCCACTTGCAGCATCGCCACAAAGATCTTTTCCGGGAC